>CM042428.1:13934707-13994707 GCA_023631565.1 Gymnocephalus cernua
ACACACACACACAGCCGCTCCTTCAACACACACACACACACACACACACACACACACACACACACACACACTAAATACGTGCAAGTATCTTAGCTTTACTTTATGTTTAGTGCCAATTAGCATACTAACATGCTAAACTGAGATAATAAACATGGTAAATGTCACCATGTTAGCATTGGCATTGTGAACATGTTACCATACAGATCCAGCCCTCATCTTACACGGTCTCTGTAGACAGCCCAGGCTCCACATACACCAACAAAAACAAACTGTGCCAACCTGCACCCCGAACCATAACAAACAGTGTTCCAGCCAATAACCGACAATAAGGAGTTGGATGAGTCATGAACGCACATTGTGGAAGTAGCCTACATGCTAATGCTGCTGCGGTGATTATTATGGTTCGTGGTGCAGGTTGGCACAGTTTGTTTTGTTGGCGTTTGAGGAGCCTGGGCTGTCTACAGAGACCGCATTTTTTTACAGAGTGTTCAGGGCACAGACAGCTAGCGGATAGCGAGGAGATGTTTGCTGTATGTGACAAAAAATGTTGTAGCCTAAAAAACGTGTGACATCACATAGAGCACTTTAAACAAGACAAGACACCACAGTAGATGAAAAGTAGAAGTCATTACAATTCATCCTGAAAGGGACATGCATGTCTGAACCAAAGTTTATAGCAATACATCTAATAGTTGTGGTGATATTTTAGTCTGGACAAACCGCCATCCATAGAGCACTTCAATGAATGCACCATCACTGTCCAGACATATGGATTAAACCACACAACAACCGCTGCTGAGGTTCATGGGTACTGTAAAGAAAACGTTCTACCTTATGATCTGAACAAACGTCTATTGGAGACTATGGTTCTGAGTTTGAGGTTGTCCTGAAAACAAACTATAATATGTCTTACAAAGGGAGAGCATATTTGTTGAACCGAAGCCTCCACCCGCTTCACTACATCACCACCTGTTTGTTGACATAAGCACTGAGGATGGTCAGATAATGTAATTACAGTACCTCCATATGACGTCAACACAGCAGAGTTATGTTTCTCTGTGCAGCTTCTGAGTCAGGCTGGTGTTTGTTCTTCAGGTGTGCCCAGGTTTGAGACTCAAGTTTGCGTGCGTGGGTGCGTGGGTGCGTGCGTGCGTGTGTGCCTGCGTGCGTGTGTGTGTGTGTGTCGATACCTAGCACATGGTGATTAATGGTTGAAAAATATGCAGTGTCAAGTGTTTTTGTTCTTGCTCTAGTTTGAGTTTTTCTTTATGTGTACACATAAGTCAGCAGTCTGATATTCATGTTAATATACTGTATCAGCTGTATCTCAATGTGTTGGCCATTAATCACAGGGTTGTTGTTGCAATCCCTGGTTCTAAAGTGTCTTTGTGTGTGTGTGTGTGTGTGTGTGTGTGTGTGTGTGTGTGTGTGTGTGTGTGTGTGTGTGTGTGTGTGTGTGTGTGTGTGTGTGTGTGTGTGTACGCAGCATTTCCGTTGGCCTCACTATGGTAAAGTAATCAGAGATGAAGTTTTGTCTATCAGTGTTTACAACTGCAGTAAGGTCTTCTCCAACAGGTAACACACACACACACACACACACACACACACACACACACACACACACACACACACACACACACACACACACATATTGTTTTCCCGTCGATCATACCCAAGAAAATATATGTGTGTGTGTGTGTGTGTGTGTGTGTGTAGACTGCTTGGTAAGCTGGTCGTTAGTCTCCAACATGTTGTTACCACGGGGAGGCTGTTGCTGCGGGAACCGCTCACTGATGCCAACTACAGCCCGACTGATGTAAGGACACAAACACACACACACACACACACACAGACACACACACACACAAACACATACACACACACACACACACACACACACACACACACACACACACACACACACACACACACACACACACACACACACACTCTGTTGTATGAGAGATCACTGATGTTGTTGACATCACTTTGGGTTCTTCTTCTCTCTGTAGATCTATATCGAGTTGGATGTTCGGTATCATCCAGTTGAGGGAACAGCAGGAAGCTGGGAAGGACTCGACTTCCTGAAAGTTGAAGACACGGATGAGTAAGAGATAGTGTCCACACTGAACTGGAAAACATCTTTTACACCATACTGTAAAAACAGTCTCTGGTTGTAGTGTGGATGAGGAAACATAAAAGGAACACTCTAACATTTATTTAAATCCTCTTTTTCCCTGTCTTCTCCATCTCCAGTCATATGAGAAGATTTCTCTGTCCACTGTTTTGACAGAAATGTTTCAGACTAGTCTGTAGTGTTTGGCCAAGCCTAAGTCTGTTCTTAGTTTAGTCTAATGGAAGTTAGACAGTTTTGACAAAATAAAGACAGACGGGCACTTAGAGTTTCAAAGTACCTTAAGTGATCTTATGCCGTATCTTTGCCTTATGTTACGTCTCTCCCTCGTCTCATAATTTGTGGTTTATCTTACGTTGCAGAATGAGTGATAAGAAAGAAAAGACAACTTAGAGACCACAGTAACTCCATATAAATACACAGCAGTGAGGACATTGGCAGTCGTTTCCGTTGACCACTGAGAAGTTGTACTGAACCCTGCCACATTAAGGCTGCATTCACATCAAATCAGGCGTCGAGGTGATTAACGTAGGATTGTGCGTAGTCACTTAAATGGCGCATTTGTATCTTGATAGTGTTCCCCATTTAGCCATGCTGCTAGTGTGCCGGGTCCTATGTATGAGTGGTTTGCCCGTCACATCGACAGATTAAAGAAACACATTTACTTTCAATAACTAACCAGGATACGAGGCCTATCATTACGGTGGGTTTTAAACTGTTGCACAAAGCCAAATTCCTCAGTCACCATGTTTTTTGTCAATTCAAAAGTCAATTCATATTCATAGCCATAATCAATGTCTGTCTTTGTAAAAGCGGTCCCAGGACATGTTTGGCCTAACTTAACACAAACATTGGAAGCAGGGAAACTACAAAGAGTCAGGCAGTGAGAGGGTTTCAGTGTTTAGTGTGTTATAGAAAACTAGTGCAGACCTCCAGATCAGCAGGGAAAGCTCTGACCAGTCTGAACTAGTTAGTTTTTCTCTCGTGTCATTTTGTTTCTCTTCCTTCCTATGTCCTCAGATCAGCTCTGGTCATCAGGAATGACGGATTTAATGACCCTGAAAGGTGAGAAGTTACATAACTTGCACATTCAGTCTCTGAGCAATACTGGGTATTGATACCAATGTATATACTGTATGAAAAGATAATATTGGCCATAAAGATCAGACATGCTCAAGTATGAGAACAATAAAATAAAAACAAAGTACACATATTATGTACTTTGAGTATTGGGCCCTCATAGACGGAGGAAAGTAGCGTGGCGGTGGAGTCTGTGTCTATATCCGCAAAGAGTGGTGCCGAGACGCTGTGGTAGTGTGCAAACATTGCTCACCACTGGTGGAGTTTATGATCATGAAGTGCCGACCATTCTATTTTCCGCGGGAGCTCAGCGCGATCTTGCTAGTTGCGGTTTATTTACCTCCCACTAACAACAGCAGCGATAGGAATGAGGCACTAAATGAACTGTACCAGGCTATCAGCGAACAACAGACAGCACACCCAGACTGTTTCATCATCCTCGCCGGGGATTTCAATCATGCTGACCTCAAGACTGTCCTTCCAAAATTACACCAGCATGTTGATTTTCCAACAAGGGGGAATAACATCTTGGACTTAGTGTACACAACACACAAAGGAGCTTACAAGGCCGTTCCCCTCCCCCACCTCGGACTCTCTGACCACATCACTGTTATGCTAATGCCAGCATACAGACAGAGAGTGAAAGCCATCAAACCTGTTAGGAAACAGGTAAGGGTGTGGCCAGAGCGAGCATCTTCTGCTCTTCAAGACTGCTTTGAAAAAACAGATTGGGGAATGTTTAAAGAAGCATCCACCTACAACAACCAGACAGACATTGAGGAATATACAGACACTGTGACCTCCTACATCACCAAGTGTATCGGTGATGTGACCCACACAAAAAACATCATTACTCGGGCTAACCAGAAGCCATGGCTGACAGGCGATGTCCTCGGGCTGCTGAGAGCTAGAAACATAGCCTTCAGAGCCGGGGATGAATCTGGACTGAAAACAGCGAGAGCCAACCTGTCCCGTGGCATCAGGAAAGCAAAACAGGATTACCGTACACACACAAGATAACCGCCCACTTCAGAGACAGCAGAGACGCACGGAGCCTCTGGCAGGGCATTCAAGCCATCACGGACTACAGGCCTGCGCCACAGAGCTGTGAGAGCAACCCCTCTCTGCTCAATAGCCTAAACTGTTTCTTCGCACGCTTTGAAGAACAAAACAACACCACAGAAGACCCCCCCCCCCCCCCCCCCCATGATCAGCCCCTGTGCCTCTCCACCACCAGCGTGAAGAGGACACTCGCCACTATCAACTCCCGCAAAGCAACAGGTTCAGACAACATTCCTGGTCGTGTACTGAAGGACTGCGCAGAGGAGCTGAAGGAGGTCTTCACAGATGTCTTCAACACTTCCCTGAAGCAAGCCACAGTTCCATCATGCTTCAAAGCCGCCACCATCATACCTGTACCAAAGAAACCTGCACCATCCTGCTTCAATGACTACCACCCTGTGGCACTGACACCCATCATCATGAAGTGCTTCGAACGGCTTGTCATGTCACACATCAAATCCATCCTCCCCCCCACCCTGGACCCCCACCAGTTTGCATACCGAGCCAAACGATCTACAGAGGATGCAATCTGCTCTGCCCTTCATCCAGCCCTTACCCACCTGGACAAAAAAGACACATATGTGAGAATGCTATTCATAGACTTCAGTTCAGCATTCAACACAATAATTCCGCAACAACTCATCTGCAAACTTGACAAACTAGGACTAAGTACCTCACTCTGCAACTGGCTATTGGACTTCCTCAGTCAGAGGCCTCAAGTAGTGCGTGTTGGCAACAACACCTCAAACACCATTTGCACATTTTTTTGACGGTCCTTGCACTATCATGTCACTTGCACACTTTTTATGCTGCTATGACTGAACTATCTTTGCACTACAATGCCATTTGCACACTTCAGATGCTGCTTTGACGAACTGTCTTTGCACTACCATGACTTTTGCACACTTCTGATGTTTACTATGACCAAACTGTCTTTGCACTACATGCCACGTGCAGACTTAATTTTAATTTAAATGTCTATTTATTGATGCCTATATATAGTGATATGTCTTATTAGTTTTTTAACGCTAGTTTTAGTTTTTAACTCTAGTCTAAACTACATGTCTTTGTCTTCACCGTGGGATGGAGGGAAACGTAATTTCGATTGTTTTGTATGTCTGGAACATGTGAAGAATCGACAATAAAGCTGACTTTGACTTTGGGAGAACTACTTTCTATCTCTCTCTCCCCCTTGTCAGTCAGCTGACTGTCGCTCGTCCAGGTCAGTTGGAGAGAGAGGCTCGGCGTCTGGGGAGGAGCTTGGTCCAGACTGGGGATGAAGATGATGATGATGATTTTGATGACGACCTGATGGACTTGGAGGCTTCCAACATCATCTTCACTCCTCTACTGAGGTCTGGTTACTTTACTGTCTGTCTGTCTGTCTGTCTGTCTGTCTGTCTGTCTGTCTGTAAGCTGATCTGCTGTCAACAATGTGTGTGTGTGTGTGTGTGTGTGTGTGTGTGTGTGTGTGTGTATGTGTGCGCGTGTGTGTGTGCGTGTGTGTGTGTGTGTGTGTGTGTGTGTGTGCCTGTGTGTTTGTGTAGTCGTTACAGGCCGATGTCCAGAAATGTTTCTGCGGCGACGCCCAGAGTCCAGAGCTTTCAGGTGAGTTTATTCATCCATCCATTTTTTACTGCTTATCCAGGTGTCTGTTGTTGTGGTAGCCCAGTCATCCTTTTCTCCAACCACATCTTCAAGCTACTCCTGGAGCATGTGTAGTCCCTCCAGCATACCCTTTAATTAAAGTGGCTATGATCTTTATGTGAGGCATCGCTCATAGTGATGAACCTCCAGAGAATTATCACCTGAATCTGCAGCTGACCTTGACTTTACTTTGTAGTGAGTTTCAGCTCATTGTTAAGCTATCCAGCCCTAATCTTTACTGTTTTGGTTCACCAGTCTGTGATGTTTCTGCAGCAGGCAGTTGTTTTGATAAAGAATAATAATCTAAAAACCTGCTATACACTACCTGCTGAGCACCAAACAGCAGACAGACACAGTTTGACACTAGCTGGTGAACATAGTGGAGCATTTAGCAGCTAAAGAGCAACTCGCAAGAGTAACTTGTGTATAACCAAAGCACACTGTTCTCCTGCAGCAGCCCCCCACAAGAAACCCTGATGGTCATAAGCCCTCTCCAAGTCTACAAAACAAGTAGACTGGATGGGCAAACTACCATGAAGAACCCTCCAGAATCCTTGATTATTGTTTCACAACTGGAACAGAATCTGAATTGCTTCTCCATGAATAAAGGGTTCAACAATCAGCCAGGGTCTCTCTTTTCACTGATATACGCTGGGTGGAAAGGGTTCATTCAGTTCTAACTTACTTTTTCGATGCTGCTTAACAGGAAATACAGTTCACAAATAGACCTTCCAGCCAATTTAGAAGAAACCACAAAGCCTTTTTACATCACAAAGGTGTGTGTGTGTGTGTGTGTGTGTGTGTGTGTGTGTGTGTGTGTGTGTGTGTGTGTGTGTGTGTGTGTGTGAAAAGGTGAATGTGAACATCCTGGAGGCTCAGAAGCTGGTTGGTGTGAACATCAGCCCTGCAATTTTCATCAGAGTTGGAGATCAGAAAAAACACACTGCGACGCAGAAATCCACCAACTGCCCCTTCTACAATGAGGTACTACAGAGAGGAGACAGTAGTGGAGTACAGTAAACTTTTATAAAGTAGAGTACAGTGGGATACAATCAGTACAGGACAGTACAGTGGAACAGTAGAATACAATACAGCTGTTTACCTCCCCTTCTCTTTCAGAACTTCCAGTTTGAGTTTCAAGAGACTCCACAAATCCTCTTTGATAAAGTCATAGAGATAAAGGTCAGTTCTACTGTTTTTCACTTCTGTTTCTACTGCTGTTACTGTACCATGTGGGTGTGGCCAAAGTGAACCCCTGTAAATGTCCCCTCCTCTCAGGTGTTCCACAGGCGGACTCTGGCCTTCCTGATGACCCACATTGGATCCTTTAAGATTGATATCTCCACCGTGTACAACCAGCCAGGTACCAGTACTTCTCACACTGCAGTACGCTGATCCAAATACAGTATAGGATTCACTGACCTCTGACCTCTCTGCGTCTCCAGATCACCGCTTCTACCAGAAGTGGGCTCCTCTCACTGACCCGGCAGACACCAGGTCAGGGGTCAAAGGTTACGTCAAGGCCAGCCTCAGTGTGCTGATGAAGGGGGACGCTCAGAGCGTGGCCAGTCTGCCCCCGGCCTCTTCGTCCGGAGCCAGCGAAGACATAGAAAAGTCAGTACCAACACATTGCCATATATATATATGTATATAACTATGGAGGATATATTTATTCATAATTCAAATTGAAAGTCCAAAGAGTAAGCTAGATCAAAGATCAAATAAAAAATATTATTTTACTGCGCTACTAGGAAAAACCATGCCATAATTGAATTTAAAAAAGAAAAAGGAAACTGAAAAAGCAAAGTTTAATGTAAAATGAAAGTTTGAAAATATAAAGTGCAATGTAAAAAGTTGAAAAATAAAAAACAGTACTGTTACGCCTATTTTAACTTTTATTGAAATACAAATGCAAATAATTTTTACTGTCTCAACAAATTCAGATTCTTCCACAGAACAAAAACTACATAATCATAACTGAATTATAATAGTTACAGTTGGCAGCCAAATAAGATAAAATTGGACTTTATTGCTCCCCTATAGGATAAATTCAGGTGTCACAGCAGCAATTACAGATATGTACAGTGGTAGGGAATTGAAATATATAACAAGCAAAACTAAAAATAGGTACAGAAATGATATCATATAAAATAAAACATTTACAAGCTAAAATAAAATACAAGACTTTAATAAAGTGGCAATGCGTCAGAGAGGCATAGTCCTGAGTCAAGTGGTGTCCATTGATCCAGTGGTTACAGAATCAGCTGTTTATCCAAGTCCAGCTTGTGATTTGACCCAGTGAGCACCTGTGGAAACTCTGCAGCAGAGTGCTGGTCCAAAGCTATGACACCAAGAGCTCCTTCACTGTGATGTTCAGGTGAAACATCTTTCTGCAGAGAGAAGGAGAAGTCAGTTCAGCTTGTCTTAACCTCATCCACTGCTCTGTTTCATCAGTCTCACCCTGTAACAGCTAATAATGTTAGCTAGCTAGTTGCAAAAGGCAGCCTCTTACCTGCTGTACGGCCCGCTGCTTTCTCATTGTCAGACCTTTAGGGAATTGCGTGGAGATGTTAATGCTCCTTTTAAGTCCTGGTGAGTTTGTGTGTGAGGCCCATATACTGTTAATATTAATGGTCAGAGCATGTGTGATGTCACCCATTGGTTTGTGGATATCTGCTATGAGTCGTTGAGTTTGCCGTTACAGGCGCAGCCATCCTGGTTGCGGATGTGACGATTTTAGACGAGAGGGAGGAGTGAGGGAGGAGCCACGTTACATTACACACTTTCACTGGCAATCACATCATAGCCACGCCCTAAAACACCCCCTGCTTTATCGCCAATTTTAAAATCAACAAGACCATAATTAAAAAAATTAGCATCATTCTGTATTGCAGAAGACTTAAAACTAGCGATTGAGAACATAAACTCATTATGAAAATGTTTACTGAGGTAATAAATCAAGTGAGAAGTGGGTCACTTTCTCATAGACTTCTACAAAAACCGACCTCCTTTTGCAACCGCACATGTTGCCCCCTGCTGGAATTCAGATAGAATGCAGGTTTAAGGCACTTAGGCATGTATGTATGCTTTGTCCATTAATATTAACAGTCTATGATGAGGCCACATGGTCAGACATGTAAGAACACTTTCACCACCAAGTTGAAGCCATTGCCTCCCTAGAGCAATGCTCCCTCAACTTGCTCTGTTGTCGCCGTTTTCAGGTTGCAGACAGTGTGCTGCCCCTGTTGTCCATAAGGGGGCTCTGCTTCAGACCCTCCCATCAGCCTTTGGGCCACGCCTCCTCATTTACATACACTTTTGAAATGCCAAATGCCAAATGGAAAAGGAGAATCTTAAAATGTCAAAGGGCAATTGCCAAATGTAAAATTATAAAGTGCAAAGACTAAAATAAAATAATTTCTATTTGAGATTTTAATTTAAGTATTTCCATTTAAGCTTTTCCATTTTACATTTTGAGTTTCATATTTGATGTTTCTCTTTTCTTATTTCCATTGCAATTTTCAATCAATCAAACTGGACAGCTGGTGGCACTGGCGACTGACGTCTCCCCCTGCAGACACACAAACAGTTAGAAAACGATTAGATTAGAAACGACTTCTAGTTGTACTATTAAAAGTCTGACCCAGTCTGACAAGCGGGTCTGTGACCATTGCCATTTGTCGGCTGCAGGACCGGATGGCTGCTTGCCTGTGCTGGGTTACCTCCTCCCCCACAGTTTAAGCATTTATATATAAGCTTTTGCATTTTAAAATTTACTTTTTTTAACATTTTCATATTATCATTTTATATTTCAACTTTTTGCTTTATCAGTTTCCTTTTTCTTTTTTAAATTCAATTATAGCATGATTTTTCCTAGTAGCACAGTAAAATAATAATATTATATAAATTTTCAATTTGAATTATTAATAAATATATCCTCCATATATAACTACACAGCATTTAACAAAGGACAAAACAGATGTGATGACAAAAGTCATGAATCAGCATGGCCAGATTAACATACATAAAATGAGCTGTGGGCCATTTTACGTTATGCTAAAATGTGCCACCCCGCTCCTACTTAAGCACTGTACTTTACTGTTTTAGCTGTATTCCAATACAATTCACAGATAAATATTGTACTTTTTTACTCTACTACATTATATTTTAGCACTACAGCTGCTTTAGATACTTTCCAGATTCAGATTATCAATGAAAAATATAAACAACTAATGATTTATGTTGTATTATTGTAGTTAAAATACCCAGCAGTATATAAACTAAAATGAGTGTCACCTTTACCAGCTGCAACATTATGTGTTGGACACACTACTGTAATAATCATAATCCAGTAATATATTGCACTTAATTCTGAAATTGGCCATTCTGCATAATGAGTTCTTTTACTTTTGGTACTTAAAATATATTTTGATGCTAATACTTTTCTACTTTTACTTAAGTAAGATTTTGAATGCAGTACTTTTACTTCAGTAAAAGATCTGAATACCACCACCACCACCGCGAGCCTTGAGCAGTTAGTTAAACGGTGCATTATATCGAGGCTAAGTTTGAACAGCTGATGCAATCAAATCTGTGTTCTGACTGTGGTTTTCTTGCAGGAACCTGCTGCTTCCTCGTGGTATGGCTTCTGAACGTCCGTGGGCTCGGTTCCGTGTCCGGATCTACAGGGCCGAGGGTCTGCCCACCATGGATGCAGGGCTGATGGCCAAGATGTCAAAGGTCACTGACCGGACGGTCTTTATTGATCCCTACGTACAGGTGACCTTCGCTGGACAACAGGTATTCAGACGTATAAATACACACGTGTTGTTTTATATATTCTCCTCCAGGAGGTAGCAGCCCGCACCAAGAACATTTTGAGGAACTTGGAAACTACATTTTGTTGTAGTTCCTGTACTATATTTCCAGGTACCAAAAAAGTCTCGGGGGGGGGGGGACTTTCAGGGTGGAGCTTGCAGGGCTGAATGTTACTGATTGGCAGTGGTGGAAGAAGTACTCAGATCCATTACTTAAGTAAAAGTACCAACACCATAATGTAGAAAATATAAATACTCAGTTATAAGTAAACATTTTGCATCCAAAATCCCACTTTAATAAAAGTACACCAGTATTCTTCTTCTTCTTCTTCTTGTTCTTCTTCTTGTTCTTCTTCTTGTTCTTGTTCTTGTTCTTGTTCTTGTTCTTGTTCTTTTTCTTCTTCTTCTTCTTCTTCTTCTTCTTCTTCTTCTTCTTCTTCTTCTTCTTCTTATTATTATTATTATATCAAACTATTCAGGTTCTTAAGATGCTATGGAAACACAAATGCTAATTGTCTTTTATCCAATCCAATCCAACTTTATTTATATAGCACATTTTAACAAACACAAGGTTTTCCAAAGTGCTTCAAAAAAAGAACCATCAACCTGCCGGTACACAAACAAACAATACATACGGGGGGGCTGGAAGATGCAACAAGTAAGAAAAATACAGCATAACATGAGGAAAGGGGAGGAGAAAAAAGCAACTCCCAGACTATGCTCAGTACAGTACAGTGTGGGAACAGGAAAAAAAACAACTCAGCAATAAGCACATAACCACACTAGTCGACAACATGACTTGCAACGGGGGAGGGGAATGGGGGGTGGAGGTAACCCAGCACAGGCAAGCAGCCATCCGGTCCTGCAGCCAACAAATGGCACTGGTCACAGACCCGCTTGTCAGACTGGGTCAGACTTTTAATAGTACAACTAGAAGTTGGCAAACCTGAAGTTTTCTAATCGTACTGTGTGTTTGTGTGTCTGCAGGGGGAGACGTCGGTCGCCAGTGCCACCAGCTGTCCAGTTTGGAATGAGGAAATCTCATTCATTGAGCAGTTTCCTCCTCTGGCTCAGCGAATCAGAGTCCAGGTCCTCGATGACGCTAAGATGGGAGACATCGCCCTGGCAACGCACTTCCTGGACCTGCAGCAGATTTCAGACCCCACCAGGAACGGTACAATCCGCAGTTGTTTTTAATTCTAACTCTACTAAACATCAGACATCAACTTCTAGAGAGAACCAGGTCTTTATCTGACACAGTCTTATATCAGTGAAAGCCCTTTATTTTTAATATGTTTTTATTTTTAAAGTGTATTTGATCAAGTTTTAGTACATCTTTTTAGATTGCTGTTGCATTGTCATCATTTAACTGAACATCTGCTCATCAAAAGTCTTTCATTGTTTCAACAGGCATACAATTATTACTCCCTTTCCTGGTAGGCTTTTAATGGGAAACATACAGTACAAAGAAGTGTTTAATTCAATTGACAGTAGCTTAACAGTGATCAAAAGTACGCAAAAGTAACTAGAACAGTGTTAGTGTCAAAATACAAAGTGTTTTATCTGAATGGTGTAATATGGCATGATGTTGTTGTACTATCGCAATCAGTGCTGTTGAAATTATGTGTGTACATTGTCTACGTTAAGAATTGAGAGTTAAATTTACATTATAAGCCTTTAATAGAGACCAGCTTTTACTTGTTTGTCCTAGACTCTGCCATTATTTGAATACCAGTTTTTCTTTGAGAATTTATGGTAACAAGGAAATATCTGTCTGTCTGCAGGGTTTAACCCCACCTTTGGTCCATGTTGGGTGAACTTGTATGGTTCTCCTCAGAACTCCACCCTTGGAGACATCCACCAGGTAAACCAGACTCCACCAAATCAAATCTAACATGTAGAGCAATGAATTGTATTTTTGGGAAATACACTTACCCATTTTATTTTTGAGAGTTAAATGAGAGGATTGATACCACTCTTATGTCTGTACGGTAAATATAAGTCTTGGGCCAGCAAACGAACATTTCTCCTTTACTGTCGAGACCTCTTAAGGAGTCCAGCAGATATTGTCTGAGCCATAGGTCAAATCTAAAGTTTGTACTTTGGCATGCTACACCCATACCAATGGTTGTAACCCTGCCCTTTTCAATCCAACTCAATGTCTGTAGGGTTAAGTTGGTGACACACCAGGGAGATGGTAGACCGTCGGTCCAAGTTGGGCCGACCAAGAGTCTCTGTAGCCATAAATGATGTGGTGTTTCCCGCACCATAGCCCCCTAGCAAGCTAGATAGGTGTGCTAGCTGGCTTGCTCTATAGCAAGCATAGTCGAACAAACTGAACAAAACTGATCCAGACTGAACTGGACTAACCCTCTCTCTCCTACAGGCTTTGAACCAGGGTCTGGGTGAAGGAATCTTCTACCGTGGTCGAATCCTCCTCGCTCTCTGCGTGGAGGTATACTCCTCCCCTGCTGCCGTCGTCCCGGATACAGGCTCCGCCCCCTTGGGAAAGGTACCTCCTACTTCCCGTTTTTCATAAAAGTTACATCAGTGTATTTTACCACAGACCTTCAAACAGGACAACAAGCCAAGCTATTTTCTCTTGCATGTTTCATCTGAGTCAGGTTGTTGTTACCTTGGCAACCACAATATCTAATAAAATCTTATGTGACCTAAATGATACTCAACTGATCTCAGCAACTCTCTTACATCACCTCACTAGCTGTTTTCTGAAGACCTGCCTCCATTTTTGTTCGTAGATGTGTTAGATGGCCAAGGCAACTTGTTTTGTTTCTGATTCACAACTTCTACTTCTTCTACTCTGTTTACTGGCCGATTACAGCCATATGTGTAGCGCAGCCTACCCCGCCAACTTCGGACGTAACTACACTTTGCGTAGCCTAGTTTACTCGCTCCAAACCAGTTGCACCGATTTTGCATTTATTTTTTGCAACATTTCAAAAGTTTGCTTTAAATTTTCTTGACAATTGGATAGAAACACAACTGCTGACTCTTGTGTAACTCCTTCTTGTGTGTCCTTAAAGGTGAAGGGAGCACTGGGGAAGCTGGGACTGAGGAAGAAGAGGAGCAGCAAAAAGGACAAGAAGAAGGAAGGTCTGTTTATCTACTGAGGAGAAGAGGAGAAACTAGCAACTAAACTTTAAAGGGGAGGATGTAGTTTCATATCATAATTCAAGAATGTTGGTAACACAGAATAGAGAACAAGTTTAATGTTTTAGTTCAAGGACATCAGTTTCATCTCTCTCAGTGTAGGACTCAGGGTAAGACAGCAAAACAGGGGATTCACAATATTTGAATTGAACTGAACTGAATTATTCAAAGTGTAGTTTAAAGGTGCTCTAAGTGATGTTGGGTGATGCCACTTCTTGTTGACGTTCGAAGTATTGTCAAACAAAATGGAGGCTAGCTTGCCCCTCCCTCCTCCTCATCCCGTCCCCTCTCCCTCCCTTCCGTGCTTCCGCGTACTAACCCCCAAAGCCCCCACCCCCAAATCCTTCTTGTCGGTTATTGGCTGGAACACTGTTAATGTTTTGTGATGCAGGTTGGCGCAGTTTCTTTTTGTTGCCATTTGTGGAGCCTGGCCTGTCTACAGAGACCGTGTTTTTTGCAGTGTGTTCAGGGGACAGGCAGCTAACGGATAGTGAGATGTTTGCTGTATGTGACAAAAAATGTTGTAGCCTAAAAAACGGATGACATCGCTTAGTGCACCGTTAAAGAGACTTTACTGTTTATTATTATTATCATTATTTTTATTGGTTTCACAGCTATGATGTTGAAATAATGAAAGTATGCTCTCGAACTTCTTTATTTGTAGTTTAATCATTGATTTGTTTACTTGTTGTCATAGTGTCTGTGGCTACCAGTGGATTGGTCGATGAGTCAGGGGAGGCGGGAGTTGAGGTACCAGAGTCTGTTACCGTAGAGATTGAGGAGATCCACCCACTCCCTGAGGTCAGTGCTGCCACCACCATCACCATCATCATTAACGAGCCATTTTAAACACACTGTGTTGTATCCTTGTATATCATCTGCATATAGCATAACAAACGGAGAGAGTGATGTCCTGTAGCTCTCAGGTTTTTCCTCTTGTTTTGGTCCTCAGGGTTTCCAGGGACAACGGGAGGACTTTCTGTTGTTCGCATCTCTGTTTGAAGTCACTATGATGGACCCATCTGTAGGAACCAGACCGGTGACCTTTGAACTCTCCATAGGTAAACAGTGTATTTTATGTCCTAGATATGACAATTGTTTGCTTACATTCACATCAGTACTAGGGCTGCAACAATTGCTTTCATGGTCTATTAATCTGCTGATTCTTTTTTCTATTTTTGAATTAATCAGTCAGAAAACACTGATTCATCACAATTATAGCCAAAGGTAATATCTTCAAATGTCCATACAACAGTGCAAAAACTAAAGATATTCAACTTACTTTTATATAAGACAATGGAAAGCAGCAAACTCTCATACTTCAGAAGCTGGAACTGAAGAATGTTTGATAATTTTTCTTTGAAAATTACAGAAACAATTTATCGATTATCATAATAGTTGATTCATTTTCTGTAGATTCATTTAAGATCTAATCTGTGCAGTTTAAGGACTTTTTCATTGCTTTTAAACCCAGACATTATTTAAATGTTGTTTCACATCATTTATAATCATGCAGAGCACAAACTAGGGTGTTGTGTGGACCCTAGACCCTAGTTTTGATTAACAATCAGTTTTAGTCAGTGTATTGGGGTCTGCTTTGGGCCAGAGTTGGCAACTGATGGCGGATTTAGGCCACTGGTGAGCCAGACCCCTTTGGCTACCTGGAGTTCGTATATGCAATTTTATTTCCAACTTCAAACCCCTGAACTTCACAAGCTGTTCTGTTTCTGTCAGGAAATTATGGGAAGGCAGTGGGGGTTAGGAGATCCAAGAAGAGCCAGAGCAGGGAGGAGCTGAGGATGAGCAGGGAGGAGCTGAGGAGCAGCAGGGAGGATCTAAATGAAGAGGTGCAGGGCCTGCTGGAGTCAGAGGAGGAGCTGGACAGAGAGGAGGTGCTGAGTCCCGAACCTGAGATCAGATCTGTGTCTTCTGCCATGAGACCTCAGCCCACCGAGTACGACAGGTAAGTAACCTCTGCACCCACACAGGTAACTACTGCACCTAGAAATACTATACAATCCATCTATTTCCGCCACTTCTCCGACTGCAAGATGGTGTAAGATGGCCAAATAGGAGACATCCTTCTTCCCAGCCCCATCATTCATTTACCTCTGGGTGATCCCAAAACTTTGCCACGTTAGATGGGATAGTTAATCTCTCCACTGTGTTCTGGGACTGCTCTGGAACTACCTTGCCATGTTATGACTTTCTCTAGGTCTTCCAATCCTGCCTCCTCCACAGAAGGCATGTCAATTAGGTTTAGGAGCTCTTCAAACTGTTCCTTCCACTGCCTAACAATATCCCCATTAGGATACTTCCCCTTTCTGAGTTGAGTTGCAGCTTGTCTGCGTCTACCGAAGCTGCAGCCCTTCTGGCCTCCTGACACCAGTCTGCCTTTCTTCATCTTGGCAGCTTTCTTCACTGTTAAGTAGGTGCCTCCGAAATGAAAGCCTTAAATATGACCCACCCTGTTTTCATGCCTCCAACGTCTGACGGGATCCTATTTCACCTCCCAGGAGAGGGTAGGGAAAATCCTAGGACAGGATCCAGTAGTTGGCTCCAGAATCCCAAATCCAGTCACTTCATACTGAAGATCCTAATTTGTAGACGTTCTTCAATGGCTCTTAGTCTGACCACTCACCTGGCACCAATTTGCCTTTAAAGACTCTACCAGGAGGTATTGCTCCCATGACACGGCTCCCACGGTCACAGGGACACACAAACCCCTCCTTGTCTGTTGCTTAGCAGGTAGAACAGGTTGTTCACTAATCACAGTTTAGGTGGTTCAATCCCTTGCAGTGCCCTTGAGCAATAACACTATAGTCCATTTCCCATTTATCATGACACGGTGGCAATTCTTGAAAGAGTAAGAGTAACGTCCATAGTAATTACTCCACAAACACTAGCCACTTGCTGTCTGTCTGCTTGACTGTCTAGTTCTCTCTACTTGTCTGTCTCAGGTCTTTCCAGTGTCTTCCTCTCCAGCCTCCCTCCGAGAAACAGAAGCCGTGTCTGTTTGTCTGGAGTCAGTTTGAAGATCACAACTTTCGTCTCTATCAGGCAAACTGGCTCAGCAAAACGGCAGATAGGCTGGTGAGAGACAAGTGATCTTTATTAACACATGGAGTGTATTACTCAATGCCTACAAACTGTGGTCACATGTTGTCCTCTCTGCTCCCCACTCCTCTTTTAGGAGATTGGTCTTGATGAGGTGGAACGTCTCTTGAGGAGGCCGAGGAGTAACGCAAAGGAGCGTTTGGAGGAGGTGCTGCTAGAGCTGGTGGCCTCCTGCAAGTCAGTCTCCTCCTTCTGAAAATTTGATTAGAATAGATTTAGTTTGATTTGGTTTGATTTGATTTTCCTGTCTCTCTTTCTGTCCTCTTGTCTTTCTTTGGTCTCCTGTCTGTCTTTTTGTCCGTCTCTCTTCAGACAGTTTAGTGGTTTTGCAGACAGGAGGTCTCAGTTTCGCCCCAATAACCTGGACAGATGCAGGAAGGAGTTTATCAAGAAGAATTTGGTGAGTCTGTCCTCACTCGTCTCTCTTTCTACCTGCCTATTCATTAGCTGTCTCTCTGTCTGACTGTTTTCCTGTCTGTCCTAATGTCTGCCTGTCTCCAGGTCTTACTGGCCAGACAGGCAGTGAGGGCCAGGCGGAGGATCACCAGGCGGACGGCCAAACAGAAGTTGATGGATACCAGGAAACTCCTGCGGAAACTCCGCCTGCTGGCTAAGGAGGTCAGTGGTCACCATAGGCAGTGTTGGGGAGTAACTAGTTACATGTAATGGAATTTCATAATTTAATGTCTGTCTCTTAGACTCCATTCCAATGAAGCTACTTAAAGAAGCGTTACCAATCGTTAACACTTAATTACTAGATATGAGCAATATGTCTTTATTAACAGGTTATGTACCGCAGTCATTTAAAGTATTCTGTGATAAAGCCTCTTCTGAAAAAACCCACCCTCGATCCTGAGGTCTTAGCCAACTATAGATCTATATCTAATCTCGCTCATCAGTTATGTGATTTTCTACATAGCAATAGTTTATTTGAAGACTTTCAGTCGGGATCTAGAATGCATCATAACACAGAGACTGCACTGGTGAAAATTACTAACGTACTAAAATTATTTGTCTCCGTACTTGTGTTACTAGATCTTAGTGCTGCATTAGACACTATTGACCATACCATCCTGTTACAGAGACTGGAACATTTAGTTGGCATTAAAGGAATCGCACTAAGGTGGTTTAAGTCCTATTTTTTTGATCAATCTCAATTTGTTGATGTTATCATGAAACCTCCAGGCACTCTAAAGTTAGCCATGGCGTTCCACAAGGCTCAGTGCTTGGACCAATTCTATTCACCTTATATATGCTTCCTCTAGGCAATATTATTAAGAAACACTCAATTAACTTTCACTGTTATGCGGATGACACCCAATTATACCTATCAATAAAGCCAGACAAAACCAGTCAGTTAGCTAAACTTCAAGCATGCATTAAAGATATAAAATCATGGATGACCTACAATTTTCTGATGTTAAACTCAGATAAAACTAAAGTTATTGTGCTGGGCTAGTCTGGCTATCACCAGACCAAGCTCAATCTTTTAAGATTGAACATTAGTCTGGGGAGTCTGCTCTCTATTTTTTTTCTGCACAAGAACCGTGATCAACGGGCATAGTTCAAATGACTCTGTACACAATTGTATAGTCCTTCAACCAATCAGACCAACTATCCGGGTGAAGTACTTTGCTCCATTCTTTTGGCCACCAGTGGGGCTAGCTGGTAAATTAGGCTTTTACCAAAGCTGGTTGGTAGTAAGGCAAACACATCCTTCTTTTGTATGAATTGTTCCAGGGCAAGTTTCTGTTCTGTTTTCAGAGAAAACTTCCCTTTGAAATCTTTTAAAACAGCAGCAACAGCGGCATCAACGGGTTGCTGCGCTTCAGTGGCCGTCATGTTGAATGTAAACAAAAAGCTGCTGGTCGTCTCTTCCCTATCGTCATTGTGTTAAACCCTCCAATAGCGCGCCAGGTGGATATGCCAGTTTGTGATTGGTCCCTATAGATTTGTAACGATAGCAGGATAGATACATGTACAGGTTTCCAGCCTGAGCTGCAGGGTGAAATCAAATTGCCGGCAGGTCGGGCTGGGTCCCAGTCTAGTGCTGGGTCCTAAACACCTCCGAACCTCATTATCTAAAGATATAGTTACTCTGGATGACATTGCCCTGGCCTCCTAGCACTACTGTCAGAAATCTAGGAGTTATTTTTGATCAGGATATATCCTTTAATGCCCACTTAAAACCAACCTCAAGAAGAGCCTTTTTTCACCTTCGTAACATTGCCAAAATTATGCACATTCTGTCTCAAAACGATGCTGAAAAACTAGTCCATGCATTTGTTACTTCCAGGCTGGACTATTCTAATTCCTTACTGTCAGGTTGCTCAAATAAGTCACTTAAGAATCTCCAGCAGATCCAGAATCATAGTACCTTATTGTCCCACTAGAGCACTGCGCTCCCAGAATGCAGAGTTACTTCTGGTTCATAGAGTCGCTAAAAGTAGAATGGGAGCCTGCTGCCTTCAGCTATCAGGCTCCTCTCCTGTGGAACCAGCTCCCAGTCTGGGTTCAGGAGGCAGGCACCATCACCACATTTAAGAGTAAACTTAAAACTCTCCTCTTTAATAAAGCTTATAGTTAAGGAGTGAGGACTTGCAGCGTTCGGCGGGGGAGGGTTTATCGCTGCACGGCACCCCCTTCTTCTCTGCTTCTCTTCATAGTCGTCAGATTCATCTACCAACCCTTATAGAACTTGCTCGGGTGTGCCTTGCACCAGCTCTTAATTATGCTGTTATAGTTTTAGACTGCCGGCGTACTTCCTTTGACACACTGAGCTCCTCTCTTCTCTTTCTTTCCATCTATGTGCATCCATGTCCCAGAAATGCTTGTTACTAACTTAGCTCTGGGGAGCTTATTCCCCGAAGTCCTTATGTTTTTTCGTCCAGCAGTTTTCCTTGGATTAGGGTGGCACCTAAATCATGGTTGCAGCTGTCTCCATGTCCCTGCACCGCGCCCTGCTATGCCCTACTACACCCTACTACACTCTGCTACACCCTGCTACGCTCTGTAGTGCCCTGCTACGCTCTGCAGTGCCCTGCTATGTCCTGATATGCCCTGCAGTGCCCTGCTACACCCTGTAACGCCTTGCAGTGCCCTGCTACACCCTGTAACGCCCTGCAGTGCCCTGCTACACTCTGCAATGCCCTGCTACATCCTGCTACACCCGTCTACGTCCTGCTATGCCCTGCTACATCCTGCTACGCCCTTCTACGTCCTGCTATGCCCTGCAGTGTCCTGCTACGTCCTTCTATGCCCTGCAGTGCCCTGCTACGTCCTGCTATGCACAGCAGTGCCCTGCTACACCCAGTAACACCCTGCAGTGTCCTGCTACGCAATGAACTACTACAACTACTATTTCTAGTCATAGTTCCATTATCTTTATTGTGACTATTATTGCCACTGTTCATCATACTCCCAACCGGCACCGTCAGACACCACCTACCAAGAGCCTGGGTCTGTCTGAGGTTTCTCCCTAAAAGGAGGTTGGAAGCACTAAATGCTTGCTCTTGGGGGAATTACTCAAATTTTGAATACTTTGTAAATTATAAGGTGTGGTCTAGACCTACTCTATCTGTAAAGTATCTTGAAATGTTGAGACAACATAACATGAGATAACTATTGATGATGATTTGATATTATAAATAAAATTGAATTGAATTGAATGACAACATAAAGGTAACGTGTAATTAATTTACAGTTACCTATGAAAATGATTACATTGTAAAAAGCTAGGCTATATGTTGAATAATACTAATTTTGTTACTTTACATGTTTTTCATGTGCACAGCGCTTCTTTTGCCATTTCCAGCCATAGCCGTTTAGTAAAGTTTGGTGCTATTCTGATGCTTTCGATTGGTTCTCCTACTTGGATTTGCAGTGCCACCTGTCTGTTAGGTTAACACTGCCAAGTTTAAACATTTGAAAATGGTTAACAGTTGAAAACATTCATTAAAAATGTAACTTGTAATTAAAGGTTATACGTTACATAAGTTTGATAAAGCAATTGAAATAGTTACACTATTACATTTTAAATAGGGTAACTTGTTAACAGTAACCTATTACATTTACAAGTAACCTTCCCAACACTGACCATAGATCACCATAGGTGACACCAAAGACATCCATGGTTGCAGTATGTTCAATATGTTGAGGTCTGACACCCCCTCCCCCACACCACCCTCTCTCCAGCCCCAGACTACCATCCCAGATGCATTTTTGTGGTTAATAAGTGGAAGCAAGCGATTGGCTTACGTCAGGATCCCCTCCTACTCCATCCTCTTCTCATTGGTAGAGGAGCAGAGGGGGCGGGACTGTGGCAGAGTCACCACTCTCTACATGAAGGTAACCATTCTAATGGCCTTTTTATAGTCGCCGCAGCCGACCCGTCGTGCGCCAATGTGATGTAAAAATAACGTAGATCTTGCTGGGACTCCAGTTTTTTCAGCGGCACACGACAAAGCGGAAACAGGAAGCATGGATGAGTTTGAGGGCAACCGGATGCCAGGACTGTCAAAATGACTGCAAGTCTGTCTTGTAATCTTATTGGGTTAAGATGAGGTCTTTTATGGTGAATGAAATGCTTGATCCAATGAAGTAGGTCATGAAATCAAATCGAAACATTGACGTCAATGCTGCTGCCAGTTCTGCCGTTGTTTACTGTTTTCTTCTTCTTCTAGTCTGTAGAAATAGAAAAGTCGGTAGCCTTTCCTCATTAGCCTTTCCTCATTAGCGACACCTCTGTTCAGGAGAAGACTGCCACTAGTGTATAAATAGTTACAGCGCTCCCATGACGTCACATTGGCGCGCAACAGGTCGGCTGTGGCAAGCATACCGCACGTTTCACACTGAAGTTCATTTCTCTAACACTATTGATTTCATTCTCTATTTCATCTCTGAAAAATGTCTGTCTGTCCAGTCTCCCGGAGGTTCAGCAAGTGAGATCTTTGCGAAGCTGGAGGTCTACCTGTGGCTCGGTCTGGCCAAGTACAGTAAAGAAGCCATCACCTGCTTGCCGGAGGAGTTTCTGCCGGTCTATGAGGAAGAAGAGGAGCAGAGGAGGCTGGTCCCTGTCGGGCAGAGGAAACTTCCTGTCAGTCTGTCCTGCCAGGGTGAGTAAGTGGGGGGCATGGCTTCTCCACAGGATAATTGCTCAGGAAATCTTGTCTGTTGTTAGAATTTAAAAAAAGCCAGTTATTAGTTTTTTCTACAATCATGAAGCTTCACCTGGAGTCAGCAGCAGTCTGTCCTGGTTAGTTGAAGGTAGACCTTTCTCAATCTCTTCATCTCTCTCTGTCTCTCTCTCTGCAGACAGCAGGTACTTCCAGCTACGATGTCACCTGTACCAGGGGCGTGGCCTGATGGCTGCAGATGATAACGGCCTATCAGATCCTTTCGCCAAGGTCATCTTCTCTACACAGTGCCAAGTCACTAGGGTAGGTACAACTGTCCTGCTGTTTAAAAAGTTATAATTATAATTAACATTATTACTCCTGTCTGTACACAGGTTTCTGTTATACATTTGTAGTCTCAAAGCTCACAGTAAATATTACACAACTGCTTTCACATGTAGAACTACCCATGACCGGGTACTACATGTGTAACATTGGTGGAGTGACCATTTAACGTACACATGTTAATACATATTCTGTGTGTGTGTGTGTGTGTGTGTGTGTGTGTGTGTGTGTGTGTGTGTGTGTGTGTGTGTGTGTGTGTGTGTGTGTGTGTGTGTGTGTGTGTGTGTGTGTGTGTTCAGGTGTTGCATGAGACTCTCTCTCCAGCCTGGTGTGAGTGTTTGCTGTTTGACAGGGTTCTGCTGGAGGGAACAAGGGAGGAGCTCCAACAAGACCCGCCCCTCATCACCATTAACATCTACGACTACAATGCCATGGTAACGCTGACGTTCTTCCACTTCTTATCCTCACACATTCTGCTGCTGTTTCTGGTAGTAATGTGTGTGTGTCTGTGTGTTTGTGTGTACGCGTGTGTGTGTGTGTGTGTGTGTGTGTGTGTGTGTACGCGTGTGTGTGTGTGTGTGTGTGTGTGTGTGTGTGTGTGTGTGTGTGCGTGCGTGTGTGCGTGCGTGCGTGCGTGCATGCGTGCGTGCAGGGCAGTGTGAAGCCTCTGGGTCGGGCGTTTGCAGAGCCGGAGTTTAAATCTGTGGAGCAGTACTACCAGAAGCCTCGCCTCCGTTTCTATGACATCAGCATAGGCAGGGCCCCCGCCGGTGAGCTGCTGGCTGCCTTCGAGCTCATTGAGCTGGACTACTCTGGGTTTGGAGAGGTGACACCTGTCAAACAATCAATGTCTCCCTGTTTGTACCTCTTTATTGTACATACTTTCTAACAGTGATAATAACATTGTTTGTAGCTTAGATCTGTGAACAGAGTACTGGTGCCGGAATAAGAGGTACAATGTGACTTTTGATTTTGAGTAGTGATTTTTCGTGAAGCTGTGTAAACTGTTTTCAAATTGTGTAGTATGATTAATCAAAAGACGTGCACATTAGCACAAAGGTCTTTGGTCATTTTACAACAGTCTTTACAAGCCGGTTGCACAAAATGTAACCAGCGTATCTGCTGGAAACGTACTTCCGTTGATCCAGACTATAGCCTTAACCTAACCAACCCAACCATGGAAGCAAACGAGAACTAGCCAATCAGAGTAAGAGTAGGGTGGGTCAAGACTTCCCCATTATATATACAATTTTTCTTTTTAAAGCCTTCAGCAGAGGGGAAAGTTGACCGAGGTTCTGCAAGGTACCAATGTAGTTTACTCAACTGTTATTGGAACACAGAGCGATAAGGGGTGGGACTTAGGAAGGGTCCATTACTGTCTAAGGGTAATTGATCAGTTATGTTGCTGTTATCATGGTTCTTTTCTAGGGATGAATTGATCCAAAATTGATCTAAAATTCAAATCAAAAGAATTTATTTCAGTAAGTTCTACAAAGATCAATCTCTAACTTCACCCCACTCACCAGCTGAGAAGCTCTGTGATTGGTTGTTTCTCACAGCTATGCTCTCTGGCATTCGTAGTTGATTTGTCTCCAAAAGGTTTTGAATAGGAAAATCATATCATCCTCTGCAGCCCTGTGTCCCACGCAGTGTGGATCCTCAGGAGTTGACCTACCTGGAGGAGCAGAGATGTTACATCATCCCTGAGGGAGTCCGACCGGTTCTGAAGACCTTCAGGATCGAGGTCATACACACACACGCACACACGCACGCACGCACGCACGCACACACAGTTGGGGGGGGGGCTGCGGCTCCGGTGATAGAGTGGTGGTGGCAAGACACTGAACCCCGAATTGCTCCCGATGCTGCGCCATTGGAGTGTAAATGTGTGTGAATATTTATCTGATGAGCAGGTGGCACCTTGTGGCACAGTGTATGAATGTGTGTGAATGTTTTCTGTACACACACAGTGCTTTTGGTACATCAGGCTGTTGGATCTGTGAAGTAACTTAGTCCTACCGGTGCATTTGTGTGTGTGTGTTCAGGTGCTGTTCTGGGGTCTGCGGGAGCTGAAGCGGGTGCAGCTGTTTGAGGTGGAGCGCCCCCTGGTGAGGGTGGAGTGTGCAGGACGACAGCTAGAGTCTGAAGAGATTGAGAGCTATGGCACTCACTCCAACTTCAAAGAGCTGGTCCGCTATATGGACGTGGTCAGTCAAAGTAGTGATGGTTACTGATATTAGTTACATTGGCTATTTAGGTCTACACATCTGGCTCAAAGAAACACACCTGCATATAGTGTAGATACATGGCTAATCTTCTTTTTCCTGTGTCCCTGTTTCCTTTTCCTGTGTGTGGTCCAATAGGAGCTGCCAGAGCAGGCCTACCTCCACCCTCCTCTGACGTTGTTCGTGGTGGAGCATCGGGCATTCGGTCGGCTCGCTCTAGTCGGGACCCACGTGGTCCAGAGCCTCATGAACTACACCCCGCGCAAGTTAGGGGGGGAGGAAGAGGAAGAAGAGGACAAGCCAAAACCAAAAAGTAAGAGCTATGGAAGAAGTGATGGAGGTAGTATTCACAGTAGCAGTGTCTAGAAAGTTTGAGTTTTGAATGTTTTGGAGACATTTTTGTAACATCCAGACTAGGTACTATATATATGTTTCCAGAACATTTGAATTGACCATTTGCTAAGCCCTGTCCCCCTTAATTACTGTTGTTATGCCTATCGAGCTTTTCGTTGTCGCACAGCACCTAATGCAGGTTATAATAACAGTGGCAGATTTACCATAACAATTCTCAGTAATATTTGAAGCAGCTTCTCATTTCCAGCTGGTGACTATTGTTTGCTGAAATGACAGCTGTCACTGACATATTTCATCAGCTGTAGCTAGCTAGCTACTAGTAATGTTTCTAACTGATTTGTTTTAAACCTGCAAAAGTGTCATAATATCATGCCAACGCACCCCAGTATAATAATGCAAAAAGACTGAAGCTAAAACTAACAACAACAACTAAGAAGTCCTGCATGTGAGCTATGCTCTGTGGGTTTCATAGTTGACTTCTCTCCTAAAGTTTTTATGGACATGATTTCTCTGTGTGTCTCTCCAGTGAGGCAGAATACGAAAAAGACCAACGCTCTGATGTCAGTGGAGCGTATCGGACTCAGTGGCCTGTCAATCAAACAGTCAAAGATTCCCTTTAACCCCATCAAGCTGGTTAATGTACGTATATTTATTTCCTCCACTGTGTTTAAAAACATTAATGTTCAGACAAATTTCAAACAGATTAAACGATGAAGGATTAAATAAATGGTTGATGTTTTTTTAAACCTGTTCAGGATCCTCTGAAGAAACTGACAAAGAAGGGCGAGGAGCTAGAAGAGGAGCCACCTGAGTTGGAGGAGTTGGATTGGTGGTCCAAATACTACGCTTCACTAGAGGAGATGGAGAGACGGGTGAGACACTTTTTTACCTGTCTGTCTAAATAAATGTGGTAATAACGGTGAAGCAGAAATGACTGAATAATTGCATTAATACATATCCAGGGTAATTTAAAGAGTTAACCTTATCTTATTTTTAATTTCTAATTAACATTTATTTAACCAGGAAGTCCTTGAGATTAAAATCTCTTTTTGAAAGGGACACTTGGCCATGTTTTTCTTGTAGTTGAGATCTTTATCTTGTTATTACCAGATTATAAATCCATTACATACCGGTAATTAACCCTTGTTTCAGGACCCTCCAAAAATGAGTATGTGAAACAACACTGCAGCAGAATTAAGAAAATGACACTCGAGAAAGTTCAACAACAGACATGTTAAAATTGAATTTCTTTTCGGTGAATATGTGTTAAGTGACACTACAGAATATAAATCAGTTCTTTACTCACCATGTCTGATGTGTTGACTGTCTCCAGGCTGCTGAGGAGGAGGAGGAGGCAATGAAGGAGGAACAAGCAGAGATGGGTACAGTTTTAACTCCTACTTTGTCAATCAGTCATAATAATATTTTGGGTATATTTTGTATTTTGCCATATTTGACTATTTAATAAAAATACATAATGATTCATTATTTAAATAATTTTATTATTAGAGCAACACACACGGAGTCAGAGCTGAAGTATATTTAGCTGCAGTTCCACTAATGTCCACTAGATGCTGCTGTGATGAACTATGATTGTATTGAAGTGAATCAGAAAACTTCCAAATTTGCTCTACAAATAAGAAGTCAGGATTTAGTAGTAGGTTTTTATAGAAGTTCAGCTCTCAAGAGATCATTTACATTCTTCTCATGTCAGTCTGAGGGCATATTTTTTAGAATCAGTGTTAAAGATGTACACTGTAAAGCTATGTAGTGTGTACAAGTATGTGGACACGGGATCATTGCAGCCCGACATCTTCAGACCAAAGCGCAAATGTGAGTTAGTCTGGAACCTTTCAGGTCATTTCTCGATTTCCAAGGGGTGTTATCAATGGGCCTAGACCAAAATACAGACTACAGTGTGCAGACATGAGGTGTGATGGTTTAGAATTAATATGTCTGAATGAGAATGAGTGTTGCTGTTTTTGCCATCAGAATTTGAAAATAGTCAATAGCATCTTGGTTGTTTTAAAAAAAAAATGCCTCAACAGCGCTCCTCTCTAAGCTAGGTTTATGCTTACCCTATAGTGTCCCCATGAGAGTCCAGTACGAGGGAGTGCAAGCTAAAAATGACGTCATCAAGTATTTTGTGTAAAGCGCGAAGGCTTCACAAGTTGTCAGTAATCGTCTGAAACCCGCCCCATGTGAGATAAACGGTTGTGATTGGCCTGACCAGGATCTGGCTGGCTGGAAATCTGTCTTACCGGGAGGGGGACCAGACGTATCTGCCAGAGCAAATAAAACATGCAGTCACAGATTCGTCTGGTTCCCAGGCTATAATAATTGAACTCCCATAAACAAAGGCATCAATCTGTTGATATCAGCCTCAACTCTTCTGGAAAAGTTTTCCACCAGATTTTAGCAGTAAAACACAATGAAAGAAACATAAAAAATATTGAAAAATAGGATAAACATACTACAAAATAAAAAATAACTGAAGAACTATTTTAACAGAGTTGTGTTTGTTAGCATTGATGTGTTGCTTTCTTTTTTGTTCAGATGGAGGGAATCTGAGCATGGCGAACATCGAAGAGGAGGACGAGGAGGAAATCAGGGTGGTTGAGATTAAACCTCCCAGACGCAAGAACATTGCCACACTAAAGGTGTGAAGTCACTGTGATCCACAGTTTACAACTCAGTCTGTCAGTCCAGGGCTGCAGTGACGTCAGCGATACAAGATCCTTGAAACAAACAAATGTGTAATGTGAATTGAATGTGTCTCTGGTAACTCTGCTGCTCTACAGAGCTTTTTACACCTCTTTTAACTCCTAGGTTTGTTTTTACAGCATATTTATTTCTGCCAAGCTGTCAGCAGTTTTATGGAATAGCTACTTGCTCGATTTTCCCGATTAGGTGGAAGAGTGTTAGCCTGGTCCTAGCAGACTCTCGTACATTTCATTTGTACAGCGAGTCTGGCCACTCTCCATTGACAAGTGTTATCTTCCTTGAAGGCAGATACTCTGTTGAAGTTTAAAACTATTGGATCTGCCCTGAGCCACTCTGGATCTGTCATAACCAATCACTAACGTTTGGTCGTGACGTCGGCTTAGCATCACTAGCATTCGCCTTAGCCAACTCCTTCACCACTTACAGAGCGAGCTGGAAAATCAAACTTTTCCCGAACCCCGTGGGGAGGAGGGCCACCAACAAAACTCAGCAAAGATTGTTTTTGCTCGGGCTTTAACTTCTGGATATTCGGCAGCGTTGCCAACAATGGACCGAATGGCTTCGCTCGCATTTTTCTCCGCCGCCATTAGTACAGAACTCACCGAAGGTTACCGAACCTCAACGTCATCATTCTCAACCACTCCCTCTGTTTGCTGATTGGACCGTCAAATATTTGGCCGGAGAAAACCAAAGAATATACCGCAAACCCAGACGGAGTGCTGAAGGAAAATGAAAATTGAGCGGAAGTACGTAGGAGGGCGGAGCCAGGCTAGAAGGGTGTAGCATGGGCCAAGGAAAAACCCATTACATTTTGGAGCAGATCCTAATCATGTGGCAGATCCAGTTATTTTTCACATGCGTTAACATTGCGACATAGGGCATTACATTTAACGGCGTTATGTAATTAAATTGTAATCTGTTACAGTTACAGAAAAAAATATGTAATTGAATTACAGTTACTAATCAAAATGTTGGTGATTACACATGGGTTACATCTGTTTTATTCTATTCTTTTCATTAAATAGTGAAATCGTGAGACAGGAACGGCAGGAGACTCGGTTTAGGACCAAATTATGAACCGGCTACGTTACCGCGAGTAATCCGAGCCATGTCCTGCATCCTGCATGCTCTACATAGGCACCACCCATCGCCTAAACCTAAAACATGTGCTACATATATTAAAGGGCAACTTTGGACCTGATTCGTCTTATGAAAAATTTGAGTTCATATGAAAGAACGGCTTCAGACACTATGAACTGAGTGGACCCATTAAGACTTTTAGTTTCTTCTTTGAGACAGATCAACAGTAAAGTCTGAACAGATTTGGAAACAGTACATTTTAAACTCTGTGTTTGTATGTTTGTTCAGCTGTATAGAGGGGATCTGGAGTCAGAGTTCAGTCAGTTTCAGGACTGGCTGCAGATCTTCCCACTGTATAAAGGCAGAGCTGACATTGAGGATGAAGAGGAGGATGAAGGGGAGAGGCTGATGGGAAAATACAAGGTACTGTGGATGGAGAGCTGCCTGTCTGTCTGTGTGTTACTCTGCAGAGAAGTGTTCATTATTCCATACTCTCCATCCCAAGGGCTCCTTCCTGGTTTATCCGATTGATTCAGGAGATGAAGAAGACACCTCATGTCAGATCACCAACGGAATCCCCAAAAACTCACCTATCAAAGTCTTGGTCCGAGTCTACATCGTCAAGGTACCTGTCTCTCTGTCTATGCACGGCCTGTGTTTGTCTCTTAGTCCCTTGAACAGTCAGATATTTTAGAAAATCTCCTTTACGCTGACTTTAAACTGTTGTTACATTCATGGTATTCAAGGATGTCCAGACATCTGACCCCTAGATCCACCAGGCAGGCGTGTCTCGCGTTTTTGACGGAACTGCGGGGCATTCAACAGGCCAGGCAGGGAGTGGAAGGGCTGAAGCTTTCGGTCAATTTTCGAAACCTGTGAAGACTCCCAATCATATATCACATCACACAGACACAAATCTTTGTTCTGTGTCATTCATAACTGGACTAAATCTAAAAAAACATTTAACTATGTAGACTACTTACTTTTGTGGTAGAAGCACAAATATCCAGGAAAAATGACCAAAACAACCGACTCTTCGAGTTGGGCAGGCAAAACGCTCCGCTTCTGAGATGCTCCCGGTGTGGTGCTGTATGAGGCATGGTGGACACGGAACAAAACCATGGTGCAGCTGGAACGTTTCGCCTCCTCACCTGGTGGAATTCCAGGGTGAGAAGTAAGAGTTGGCTGCTAAACAGCAACTTTTTGTTAATGCAAGAAACAACCAAATTCACATTCTGCCTTTTGACAATGTCCCTGTTTATTAGGGATGGGAATTTAATACAAAAATACAACCCCAAATCAGAAAAAGTTGGGACAGTATGGAAAACACAAATAAAAAAAGAAAGTAATGATTTCTAAATGTACTTTGACTTGTATTTCATTGCAGACAATGTGAACACAAAATATTTCATGTTTTGTCTGGTCAACTTAATTTCATTTGTAAATATACATCCTTTCCTGTCATTCAGACCTGCAACACATTCCAAAAAAGGTTGGGACAGGAGCAATTTAGGGCTAGTAATCAGGTAAATTGGTTAAATAATGATGTGATTTGAAACAGGTGATGTCAACAGGTGATTGTAATTATGATTTGGTACAAAAGCAGCATCCAACAAAGGTCTAGTCCTTTAGGAGCAAAGATGGGCCGAGGATCGCCAGTTTGCCAACAAATACGTGAGAAAATTATTGAAATGTTTAAAAACAATGTTCCTCAAAGAAAGATAGGAAGACATTTGCTTATTTCACCTTCAACAGTGCATAACATAATTAAAAGATTCAAGGAATGAGGAGGAATGAGGAGGAATTTCAGTGCGTAAAGGACAAGGGCGCAAGCCTAAGCTGAACATCCTGAAGAATCGTCATTCATCTATAAGCAATATCACCACATGGGCTCAGGACTACTTTGGCAAACCTTTGTCAAGTACCACAATACGTAGTTACAGCCACAAATGCCAGTTAAAACTGTACTGTGCCAAAAGGAAGCCCTATGTTAACAGTGTCCAGAAGCGCCGTCTCTGGGCTCGGAGGCATCTGGGATGGACCATCACACAGTGGAAACGTGTACTGTGGTCAGATAAATCAGTATTTCAGGTATTTTTTGGGAGAAATGGACGCTGTGTGCTCCGGACCAAAGAAGAAAAGGATCATCCAGACTGTTACCAGCAACAAGTCCAAAAGCCAGGGTCTGTCATGGTATGGGGTTGTGTCAGTGCCCTTGGCAAAGGTAACTTGCACTTCTGTGATGGCACCATTAATGCTGAAAAGTACATAGAGATTTTGGAGCACAATATGCTGCCTTCAAGAAGACATCTTTTCCAGGGACGAAAAGTCAAAGTCCTGGCGGCGGAGGAAGAGGATACGGGTACTTGACTGGCCTGCCTGCAGTCCCGACCTGTCTCCAATAGAGAATATGTGGCGCATTTTGAAGCGCAAAATGCGACAACGAAGACCCCGTACTGTTTCCCACCTTAAGACTTGTTTGCAGCAAGTATGGGACAAAATTACACCTGAAACACTTCATCACTTGGTGTCTTCAGTCCCTAAATGTCTTTTAAGTGTTGTGAAAAGGAATGGCAACATTACAAAGTGGTAAATGCTTTACTGTTCCAAATTTTTTTGAAATGTGTTGCAAGAACCAAAATAGGAATTTTGTTTTTTTTAAACAAAAACAATAAAAATCATGAGGAACACATTAAATTATGTGCTGTTGTATTGTCTGCAATGAAATACAAGTCAAAGTACATTTAGAAATCACTACTTTCTTTTTTTATTTGTGTTTTCCATACTGTCCCAACTTTTTCTGATTTGGGGTTGTACTTTTCGGTATTCACGTGGAACTATTCGACCATTCTTCCAAAATTGAAGATTTGACTTGCGTGCGTTAACTGTGGTGGCTGTGACAATTGATGCCATGGGCCAAATTTTGAAAGACTATAATAGAAAACAAGATAAATAGAAATTGAAAAAAGTCACTTATCTAGTCAGAGGACAAAAGGGCAGGTGGTTTAGCACCACCTGGGGTCTATCTTTGCACTGACTGGGTGTTCTACTGTCTCTGTGTCCTGCAGGCCACCACTCTGGCTCCCACAGATCCGAACGGTAAAGCAGACCCATATCTGGTGGTCCGAGCTGGACAGCAGTCTCTGGACACTAAAGATCGATACATCCCCAAACAGCTCAACCCTACGTTCGGAGAGTCAGTACCTGTCTGTCTACCTGTACGTGTACAGCACTGACTGACAGACTGTCTGTTTGTCTGACTGTCTTAATGCTTGACACTGTCTTTCAGGGTGTTTGAATTCACAGTGTCTTTCCCACTGGAGACAGAGTTGGTTATCTCAGTGATGGACCACGATCTTATAGGGTCTGATGACTTCATCGGTGAGACGCAAGTTGACCTGGAGAACCGGTTCTACAGCCACCACAGAGCCTCCTGCGGCCTGGCTCTTTACTATGACATGTTAGTACCACAACTACATCACGTTAGTCTCAGAACTACAACACATTAAAACCATAACAATGACATGCTGGTATAAAAAATGTCAGATGGTGGGTGAAACTAGATGTTAGAAGACAGCACAAGTAAGACATAGTACCAAAACTACAACAGTCAAAGTCAAAAAGTGTCTACAATATGTTACCACCAAAACTGTGACACAAGTACCAGAACTAAAACATGTTAGAACTACAGCTCTGACATGTTAGAAACATAGACTGTATAAAATATGGACGTGGTTTCCATGACATCCCCCACAGGTTTCTGAAGAGCCAAAATAAAGCTCAAAGTGGGCGGCTCCAGACATTGCCCTCTTGGCATGGCCTGATGAAGAACTACTGTACTGTAGTACATTACTATCAGTACTGTACTACTACTAAGACACAATAGTATCAAAAGTACAATATGTTAGTACCAAAACTGTGGCATGTTAATACCAGAAAATAATGTATGTGTTACGTACTTTATCAGAAGAGTACCTGTCTCTTTAAATGTGTACCTATCTTTCTGTGTCCTGTCTATATACTTGACTGTCTCTCTCCAGTGATGGCTACAATATGTGGCGCGATGCAAAGAAGCCATCTGCCATTTTGGCTGAGCTCTGCAGGAAGAACAGCATTCCGTCTCCAGAGTACAGAACATCTGAAGTCAAAATCCTTAACAAAATCTTCAAGATCCCACCTGACGCAGTACCTGAAGGTAGGACAGACAGACAGACAGGTTGACCAAGCCAGACACAGAAGTGGAAGTGAACAGTCCATCATTGTCTCTCTATGGACACATATCAGGAACCACTACACTATTATACAGCAGTTTTGTTGTTGCTGTTGTCGTAAGGTCTGCTGAAGAAGAACCAGCGGTCTCCAGAGGAGGAGGCAGAGATGGAGGAGCATGCAGCCCTGAGCGTGCTACAGCGCTGGGGGGAGATGAACGAGTTCCTCCCTGGAGCCATTCCTCTGGTCCCAGAGCACGTGGAGATCCGGTCCCTGCTGAACCAGGACAAACCTGGACTGCCACAGGTAAACACAAAATTAACAATAACTACAGTCACAACAACAGTAACATACTTCTACTGGTATTACTACACGTCATCAGCTATGTTTGTGCTTCAGGGTTTCCTACATATGTGGGTGGACATGTTTCCTAATGATGTCCCGGCTCCGCCCCCCGTTGACATCAAGCCGCGCCTACCTGAACAGTAGGTCAACGCAGTACAGTGGAATCGAATAGAATCTTTATAGTACAGTGGAGTTGATTATAATCTATTGAGTACAGTAGAGTTGAATGTAATCTATTGAGTACAGTAGAGTCTAATAGAATTATCGAGTAGTCGAATAAAATAAAAAATTGGAATAGATTAGAGGAGGAGCTACAATATGTAAGCTTTGTTGGTGTTTTCATGACGACAGGTACGAGCTGCGAGTGATCATCTGGAACACCGATGATGTGTTCCTGGACGATGTCAACATTTTCACTGGAGAGCCGTCCTCTGACATCTACGTGAAAGGGTTAGATTCACAAGCACACACACAAGATGAATCTGAAGGCATTTAGATGATTACCAGATGAAAAATATGAAAGAGAAAAGAAAGAAAGAACAAATTACTACAAAAAATAATGTTTATTTGATTCTGAATGCTCTCAAATCTTTGGTTTTCCCCCTTAAAATACTGGAGAGTTTTACCTGCTTAGGAATGTTAGCTTAATTAGCTGGCTAGCTAAAGTTCAGACAATCTGCCAGCTGCAGTTGTTATTTCTGCAAAATCAACAGTCTCAGGCCTGATATGGGAAGCTGCTTTTGTCTGAAATGAAGGACCCTTTGTTTGAAAGATTACTATGGATTTTGTAAATCTCCTGTTATCATTGTCAACTAAATATGTGCATTGCATGGCAGGTGAAGCAACAGTAACTATGGGGGGGGGGGGGGGGGGGGAGGGGGGAGCTTAGTGCAGTGATTCCCAACTACAGGTACCCCAGGGGTACCCCAGCCAAACACTGTAATTAAAAAATTTTAAATTAGGATTTGATTAAAATATGTCCACATATTAACATTAAGTCAACTGTAACACCTGAGCAGTACACTACTACTGTTGCTGTTATGTAAAAATAATTTTAAAAAATGTTAGCAAGCTAGCACAGAATTTTAAACAGCTACCTAAAAGTAATGACTACAGAATAAATGTTTAAAATAGTTAGCTAAAAGTAACGTTAGTGGATAAATGGTCAAACATCCAGCCTCACTCTAGTAGTAGCTTAGTAGTAGCATGATTGCTGACCAAACTAACCTTAATATTGACAGTTCAATTGTATTAAAACTTTTTTTTATTTATTTTTATATAATGTGTCTTACATTTGGTACATACATTGGGAATCAATGAAGGGGTACGTGAGTTCACCTGACATGACAGTGGGGGTACTTCAGACTAAAAAGGTTGGGAACCACTGGCTAAGTGAACGGTTATTTAGGCACTGCTGGAGGCTCAGTGTTTTATTCTGTTTTGTTCTCTGTGAAGCTGGATAAAGGGAATGGAAGGAGAAAAACAGGAGACTGATGTCCACTTCAACTCTCTGACTGGAGAAGGAAACTTCAACTGGAGATTTGTGTTCCGCTTCGACTACCTTCCTACTGAGGTACACATACTGTACATACTTCTGGTCACCTGGACCTGCTGATGGCCAACATTTCCACTGATCCATTGATGAATCCTGATGATTATAGTGACCTTTGCTCTGGTCTCTTTAGGGGGAAAAAAATATTATTTTCCTTCTTGAGTAATCCATTCATTATTTTTACAATTAAGCAATTAATTATCTAAGAAATGTCCAAAAGATTGTTCATTGCAGTTTACCAGAATCCAAGGGGATGTGTTCAAATGTCTTGTTTTGGGGTTAGGGTTAACAGTCCACCACCCAAACATGTTTAGTTTACAGTGATATAAAACAGAATAAAACAGCAATTCCAACATAAAATAAGCTCAAACCAAAGTATGGTTGGAGTTTTTGATTGGTGAAAGATAAATCAGTAAACAAAATTGTCAAAATTAGTACCAATGACCATTATGTCATTCAAGTAAATAATTAAATAACCAATTGTTTCAACACTCTGTGTCACCATCAGGATTACGTTTCCATTGTACAGAACAAATTTAAATATTTAATCAAAATGTCCACCCTTTTAGGTGGTGGTGTTTGTTTATGTTTTGGCTGTAATGAACACTGCAGCCACTAGAGGACACTAGCAGTCAGTCTGGTTGTTAGTGAAAGTTCCCCTTCCCCTACGTCTTACCCCTAGCCCTTGTCCCTTGAAACCGATTGGTAAGGGCTAGATGTGAAAACATACCCCTGTGAAATGAGACACCACTTGGTTATGGTTACGTCATCATATATCGTCTCTAGCTGGCTACCATGGAGTGCATTCAAGGCTAGTCAGAGAAATGTGGGACTGTTGTGCAAATCAGCAATGTAACGTTAGCGTTATATCCTCCTTTCATGCTGTAGAAAGAGGTGGTCTACAAGAAGAAGGAGTCCTTTTTCTCTCTGGAGGAGTCAGAGTTTCGACAGCCAGCTGTTCTGACGCTGCAGGTCTGGGACTATGACCGCATCGCTGCCAACGACTTCCTGGGTGAGACACACCGACAAACAGGACAATAAATTCTCAAATATATTCTCAGCCGCAACAACATTCTGGTATTGTTTTCACCTTGTGAGTTTTTTTTGAGCGGAGCTGTTTGGGAACGCAAAATGAATTTCAGTGTAAACTGATAATAAAGTTGTATCGTATTGTATGTATGTGTGTGTGTGTGTGTGCGCGCGCATGTCATCATGGCAAAGTAGCGGGAACTACCACAGAGACGGTTTGAGTACTTTGTAGCCTATATGTCAGTGGACAGATTTTGTCACCGAGACAATGGTCATGAAACTTTGCAGTTGTGTACCTGTGATCAAAATGAAAGCCCAGTTCGAAGATAGGTGTGGTCTGAACAAGGATGGCAGTAGTAGGGGGGTAGGAAGTAGGAAAGGGGCCATTGGCCCCCCACTTTCCGTCCCTGACCCGATTTGGCATCTCAGCTAGTGTTATCCAATCGCAAGATGGTCTCTAGAAACAGGCTTATGAGAGGCAAGTATTTATTTCTAAAATCTTTTTTAAAATATTTTTAAGTATTTATACATATTTACTAAGAATCCTCCCTACATCTGCTCCTGTTTTAATTTGCTGGTAATGTTTATGTCCATGTTTATGTCTTGATACATTCAGTATATTATCCATTTTAACTGGACTAATGTTGCTGAAGTCCACTACTTCATTTCATTAACTAATTAATTCCAGTAATTTTTACTTTGCTGGTTTTTTTTTATCGCTGTGAAGCTACTGCCAATCAAACTTCCTGCTTTCAAAGTAAAAACTATGGTGGCCCTGAGAGTTTTATTTTATTTATTTTATTTCATGCAGTCTATTTATTTAAGATTCAGGGTGCATCATGGGATACAACAGCTTCACCCGTGTATCCCCAGTACATTTAAGAACATATGCTTATGATTCTAACTCTTCTTCGTCATCTTTCTTTTGTTCTTCCTCCTTCAGGCTCCATTGAGTTACGTCTCAACGACATGGTGCGAGCGGCAAAGTCATCCAGTAAGTGTACGATTGAGATGGCGAAGGATCGGGCCAGCCCTCGATTTTCCCTTTTTCGCGCCAAGAAGATGAAGGGCTGGTGGCCGCTGACCCGCCCAAAAACAGCTGAGGACTTTGAGAGGGAGGAGAAGGAGAAGGAGGAGGCCAAGAAGAAAGGAAAGAAGAAGAAGAAGAAGAAAAAGAAGGACAAGAGGAGCAATATGAAACTGGAGGAAATCCAATACACCGACAGCATGGGCAACACTTTCCTGCTAATGGTAAAAAAAAAACAATATACAAAAAATGCCAATGCTGCCTGAGAAAGGCAAGACACAGTAGCTACACATTTGCAGTTAGGATCTGAATCTGTCTTTCTGACATCTAGTTTACCATATTAAAAGCATTATTCCATAGACATGTAATATGCTCAGACTGCAGAAACTATTCTCGGTTCGATAATCTCTGCTATTCATATTTTGGTCCACCACTGTTGTTTCTGTTTGGTTGAGATGGGGAGGGGAAATTGGAGATGTGAGATGAATAATAGGCTGGTTTCATTTTTGATTTACAGTCTCGATCTCTTTGTTATATTTAAAAAATAAAAAAAAGGCAAGTTATAAAAAAAGCCAACCAGCAGCTGAAATATCATGACCCCATCTTTTTCTGGTCAGCTTTTAATATGACATGCCATCAACATAAAACATGTTGTACACCTCTTCTCCAGTACACAATGCTTTATTTACCAAACATTTTCGGCAATCTTGCCTTTATCAGGGTGGTGCCTGAGGCTGCTTCCTGTTTTCCTATACACAGCACTTTGATCACACTTCATGTGATTGATATATCACTATACAAAACGTTGCATTCATCTTTTTCTTAAGAAATACTTTTAATACAATCTCATTGTCCTTAGTTTATACAAAAACTGTAAGTAAAAAACATAACCATGAATACAGTGTGTAACATTACTTTTCACATTATTCCGGAGCAAATACACTTAACCAATCAATGGGTAGAAATAAAGTTGAAAAGGTGATTTTAATGTCACACACTGTACAAGTTGAGTCATGTGACAAGCTTTTAATATGAAATATTTGCACAGGAAGTGGCATTTGTCGCTGACTTATCGGTAATCACGGAAAAAAAGCAAAGTAGATGTGATTGGTTTATTATGAACATCATTATTGATAAATGGCAAATTGATAGTTATTTAAACTTTAGTAAATAGTCATATTACTGGTAACAAAGAAATGACTGTATATGTATATATGAAGTGTTTTTTAACCATTAACAAGGTAATAAAATCATCAGTTGCAACTTTATAATAGCCATCCAAATAATGTTAATTGATGGTTTACAAACTATTAACTTCAGTTTAATTAACTATCAATTTACCATTTATTAGTGATGTTTATTATTAAGCTTTACCGAAATGATCAGTGAACAGTATTGGTGTTAAACAGACAAACTCAGAGCAGCAAAGTGCTGATTATGACATGTTGTTTTGATGGAATTAATGCTGTTGAAATGATCATTTTACTGAACCTGTAGTTCAGGTAAGGGTTGTGTTATTTGTTCAAGTCTTTTTTATAAGTTCAAATAATTGTGGTGATACTGAAACTTGTGTGTGTGTGTGTGCGTGTGTGTGTGTGTGTGTGTGTGTGTGTGTGTGTGTGTGTGTGTGTGTGTGTGTGTGTGTGTGTGTGTGAAGGGGAAGGTGGAGGCGGAGCTGCAGCTGGTAGCATTAGAGCAGGCGGAGGCCAACCCTGTGGGGCGCGCCCGCAAGGAGCCGGAGCCTCTGGACAAACCAAAGTACGACACAAACACACACACACACACACACACACACACACACACACACACACACACACACACACACACACACACACACACACACACACACCTATTACCACAAAAGATGGATTTGCAGTGGTGGAAGAAGAAGTACTCAGATTTCTAAAAGTAAAAGTAAATTTTTTTTTATCCATCTCACTAAATAAATGTAGTAGAGTAAAAAAGAAAGAATTGGAGATGATGTATAAAGTAGCAGAAAGTGGGAATACTCAAAACTGTACTCCAGTACTGTACTTGAGTAAATGTACTTAGTTACTTTTCACCACTGCATATTTGTACCATCGACTCCTGTCTCATAACTGTCTTTAAATCATGTCTCTGTTGTGGAGCAGTTTACATTCAAAGAACAAAAGACAAAGGAGGTTTCATAAAACTGTTTGGTGACACACAGCTTACAAGTTATTGTAGTTTTCTCCATTTTGGACTCCCGACTCTCTTTTCCCTCAAACGTCAGCGCTGTCAAGAACGATTGCTGTTGGTCAACAGGGCAAATTCTTTTGTCAAACTTCACCAAAGTTAACATCTATGTGAAAGATTTGCATAGATTTACATTACCCCTGAATGTGACTCCACTGATTGCAGCGATTCCATTGAAAATGAACTGTTTTGCAGCAAAATGTCACCTTTTTGGTGTGATCCGACCTTTAGCCTTTTTAGACTCAGTCCAGGTGTAAAAAGCGGTTTACTGTCTCCTGTCTTCCCTGTAGTCGTCCCACCACCAGCTTCAACTGGTTTATCAACCCGTTAAAGTCCTTCATCTTCATCATCTGGAGGAAGTTCAAGAAGTACATCATCGCTCTGGTCATTCTCGCCATCCTCACGCTCTTCCTCGGCCTCATCGTCTACACTCTGCCGGGGCAAATCTCCTCCCTCATCATCAAAGGATAAAGAATCTTGCGGGGAGTCTTCATTCTTTCCTAATGGATGTCACAGACTGTCTCAGGTTTCTGTTCCAGAACTGATCCACTTAATGGCTGACAGAAGTCATATTTACTATTAAGACAGATCAGTAAAACTCATTATTTAAAAGGTATAGTGGAGGATTTTCTTTTTCCGGGTGGATCATCAAGACTATTGGTCCTCCTAGTTGTCAATCATTCTGCTGATATGTTTACGTAAGGCCGTCGTACGTGCTCGTCCCTAGGTAGTTTTCGCTTTCTGCGGCCTCTAGCCCGACCGCCTTCTCCCCGCTTTCGGCTGATGCTAGCTCTTGCGCCCCCACCCTGACCTCGTCTCCCGCGGCTCGTAGTCAATATCAGATCCCACAAGACTCTCTTCTTGAAAGCTCTAAACGCACCAGCAATAAAAAACAACAACAACTTAGATGCTAGACGATAGCTTCTTTGTTGGCCTGTAGCATGCTAAAGTTAGCTATAGAGATGCTTGTCGTAAATAGATTTCCACTTACCGGTGGCGAGTTTGACATAGTGGAAAAAGTGCAAATCTTAATTTAGAAACATATAAACAGAGCGTGCACGAGGAGAACTAGGCGTGTGCATGCTCTCTAGTGCACACGTTTAATAGGCGTTCCCTCTCTGGAGCAGGTACAGTGTTGTGCATGTGCAGAGGGGCGGTTCTTTTCTAAAATTTGGGAAAATCCTCCATTATACCTTTAATGTGTTTTCACACACAATTCTCTACTTTACCCATCCTGGGTCATGGTTTTACTGTCAGATTTATCCGTCACCAGAGGAAATTACTGGACACCTATTACTGCATATTTAAGTCCGGTATTTATATTATTATGTAAATTATAGATTGTTTAACTCTGAAACTGTCCTGCAGCACTGAACAGATGTGTAGATGAGCACAGATCTGACTGGATAAATCAGCACCGCTCCTAAACATGAGCATAACTCGGTTGTATAAAAGTCTAATTTTGTTGATTAAATATAGTTGCTAATTTTCTATTTTGAAGATAAATAAAATAAATAAGTACAAATTATGTTTACATTTTTTATATTTGTGTTTAATTTTGCATTGACAGTTGATATTTTCATTTGTACCAGTTTGTTCAATATGAATGTTAGCTGCTATTTCTAAGTAAATAAATTAATAAATACTATCAGTCAATAACAGGCAGGGAACAGACTGTAAAAAACAAAGGTGCTTCATTTCAGAGTTTTAAAGATTCAATACTTTGTTTTTCAAGATGCTCCTCCTGAGATACATTAATTTGATCTTAAGCTAATGGCTTGCTAGCGTTCCCTGGAGGCTGCAGTGTTCATTACAGACACAACAGACAACATCTTGATGATTTAGCTGTTCTAAAAATGTACAGTTTGTCCTGAGTGGGTGGCGCTAGAGGAAAAAGTCATGTTTTTAAATGTCGAGGGATCATCCTCTTAAGAGCAGGAATGTGATCAGGAACTTATATGGAAAGCTGTTGTGTAGATAATGAAATATCTGTCTGTGGACTCAAGCTTACCAATCATGTCCTGATGAGATTATCAAATACAATTATGAGAAAACACAGTTTGAATTTTGAAGTGGAGGGCAGTGAAATAAAAGTCAGGACGTCAGACTTTATCCTCGTCTTCAGGCAGATCAACAGGAAGTTAGAAACGGTTTGTTTACAGATGCTTGCTCTGATTTTTTCCTCTGAGACTAGAAGGGAAGTGATGTCAGAAGATCAGCATGAGGTTCAGTCTGTGCCACAAATTTTTCAGCTGCTGTCGCTGGTGGTTATTTTACGCCACATTGACAGACCGGTCAGTCCGTTATTCGACCACTTCGCTCCAGACTGCAATATCTCACCAACTATTGAATTGATTAATTTAAAAAAAAGACAAATGAAAAAAATGAATGACCCTGGGCCGCTGTGACAAGGACTGGCGCCCCACTATTGAATTGATTACCAAGAAACTTTGTACAGATATCCGTGGTCGCCAGAGGATGAACCATACTGACTTTGGTGATCCTCTGAACTTTGCGCTAGCGCCACCATGAAGTTCACATTTGTGCTTTTGTGTGAAATGTCTCAACAACTGTTGGATGAATGTGTTTCAGACATTTATGTCTTACTCAGGATGAAGTTAGATCTGTACAAACTTTGATTTCTGACCTGAAAAACTAATAACATTCTGAGCAACCTCTGTTCTACGTTGTGTTCATAGCTTATTAGCAAATGTCAGCAGGCCAAGGTATGATATACCTGCTTACCATCAGCATGTTAGCATTGCCATTGTAAGCATGCTGACATTAGCCTAGCTCAAAGCACCACTGTGCCTAACAGCCTTAGAGCTGCTATCATGTAAACTCCTCTATTCTTTAAATATATTTTTATTTCATAGAATAACCAAAGACTCTTAATAAAACCATAAATACTGTATACATGTCGTTTTTGAAGGTGGTTTAGATTTGTTTGTTTTTTTAGAAACCTGTACACACTAAGCAGGTTTGACATGAATGAAACAGACACTGGTGTAACGTGGTTTACTTCTTTGCTCGGTTAGCAGTGCGCGCTCCCGAGGCAGAGAGACCCGCCGCCGCCGCGCACCGTGCACGCGCCTCTCCATGCGGTTTGAATAAAGAAGGAAAAAGCAGGGGAAAATCAGCTGATGATACAAAAAGACATGTACCTAGAGCGGAGAACAGAGACCGGTTGATTCCCTCATCTGAGCCCGGTCCCATTGTCCGGGGGGGGGGTGTCCGGTTCTCCGTTCAGCTCCTCCGCTCTTTGTCAGGTTCACACACGGAGAGACCCGGCCGGTTATGTGGGGTTTTCTCTGAATGAAGCGGCTCTACCGAATAGAGACTTGGTGGTTTTAACACGCTAATGACCCGCTCCGGGACTGTTTTAATTTGTTGTTGTTTTTTTTTGCGGAATTCATTTCGGTTCGGTTCATTTCCTGCTGGATTGGATCACCTTTTGTTTGAAACAAGAAGCGGCTGATGCTGCGGTGCACGATGAAGTCACACTGACGGAGGAAGCAGGTCTTTATCAGCCTGTTAATGCGGATTTATCTCCATGGGACTGTGGGAGTGTGAAGGGGAAACAGTAGGCTGCTGATGGGATTATTTGTCTTTTGCACAGTGGAGTGTTACATTAATATTTTTATTATTGATCATATAGCCTCATAGGTCTTCGCTTGCTTCCCTCCGTCTTTTGTGTGGAATTGATCTGTCAGTCCCAGACCTCTGTTAGACTGTTCCGGTCCTGGCCCGGGTGGTTCCGGTGTGTCCCGGGTTAAGCAGCACCATGCCGGAGTGCGTGTCGGTGTCCGAGTTCTTGCAGGAGGTTCAGGAGGACTGGAGCTCCCCCACCACCTCCTCCTTCACCTCCAAGATGATCAACTGCAGGAACACCATCTACTTGCTGGAGGAGGTCAGTACTGACACAGGGAGTGGTAGTAGCCTAGTACAGTGGTTCCCAAAGTGGGGTGCGGGGACCCCCAGGGTTCCTTGATGGTTTTCCAAGGGGTAAAAAAGGGAATATTTTTTTCCACTAAAATTTTCACTTCAATCCCATCCATAACAACACAATGACATTGTAATTTGGTCATGGATTTCATACACTTAATGAAATGCAATGTAATAAAACATCTAAAAATCCTTTAGATGGGTGACCCTGGGGTGAAATCTTATCAAATGGGGGTCTGGTCAATTTGTCAGTTAAGGGTTCCCAAACCTTTTCACGTCATGTGTAAAAGATTTGAGAACCACTGGCCTAGTAGACCAGTTGAGTTTGTTTCTCCTCTACAATCAGGGCCGGCCCAGAGCGAAAATTAAGCTCCCCTTCTCTGTACACTATATGTACAGTTTTATTATATTAGTCTCCCATTGCCTGACCTATCTCCACAACGTTGTGGAGTAAGATCTGGCTACACCACACATACATTTCACAATAGGAGAAAATGTTTGCATTTCTTTAAACCAATCACAATCGTCTTAAGCGGCGCTAAGTAAGATAAGTAACTATCTGCAAAATAGTATCGGGAGGGAACTTATTTTGATGGAACATTTTCACCCTGCAAAACAAAATGCAACATACAAAATGAAATGAAGTTAACTCTTCACACAATACAGTAACATGAACTATTTAAATAAGCTGTATACATGGTTAAATATCAGTAGCTCTTACCAGTGTATCGCCGTGTGAACTTCGCTCACAGCAAATCCCACCAATCCCAGTTAGATAATTAAATGCTGTAAACATATTCTTCTTAAATCTTTACAATCATTCCCCGAAAGAACCAAGCAAGCCTGGTTCTTTTACTCTTTTACTTTAACTTTAGTATTATAATTTATTTACAGTACACAGACTGTTAAAAGGACTCAAGTCGCCGTGCTCAAACTCAGTTCGCTTCGGGAAAACTTAAAGCTAGCAAGCCACATGCTGAAAATGGTCAGTTTTGAAGAAAATTTGGATTGTGCAACAACAAGGCAGGCTTGCTTGGTTCTTTCGGGGAATGAAGTTAATAGCAAGCATTTAAGGGGCCTGCTAAAAAAGAAGCTATGTTAGCGTTAGAATAACGTAACAGTTGTTTTTTCGAGGCACGCTGTACATAACTTCTAGTCATTTACTACACGCGCACCCCTGCCACAGTTACGCGGTCATTATGTGGGAAACTGCAGATATATTTAGAATAAGTTAAACGCTAACGTTATAGTTTGACCTCTTATTAACATTCGTGCTCTTCCACTGATAAACATGGTATTAGTTAGCTTTGTGGCTAATCTAATATAGCAATGCATTAGCGGCTGTAAGTGATGTTACAGAATATTTAGAAGTGACAATGATAGGACCGTTAGCTAGAACTACCACACCGTTTTTATATACAGTGTATGAACTAAATCTACAATCATTTCACATGACGAACGACAGACTCACCGTCAAAACAGTACATCTCCACGCCGGCTGTAATGCTCGGCCACTGGCTTGGCTGAGAGCTTTCTTCTGTAGTGGATTTCTGGCGCTGTGTCAACTGTGGAGTTGCAGACCTCCCTCTGGTGGGCAAACTATGCAACACTCATAACATGAGTGAAGCATGAGACTCAGTTTCTCATGTTTCATCGGCCGTTATAAACGCCGATGCCGATTTAAATGCAATTAGCTCATATCGGCCGATAATATCGGCCGGCCGATATATCAGTCGGGCTCTACTGCAAAGACACTAAATATCCATATCTGCAGTATCTGCACTGTGTTCACTGACACCGGTCAGTTGCAGTCAAAAGTTTACACACTTGTAAGGGACATGTACTGTATGTAATAGGAATATTGGGATTGCAATTATATTTGCAGAGTTTTTATTATTATTCTGTAAGAGAATGATTGGGAAACACACTTCATTATTTATTAAAAATAATTCACAAATTTGTTTTCTTTAACAAATTTCTTCTGAAATTTAAAAAACAACGGATCCCACCAACCAACCAACCAACCAAAAATGTATAAGAGAAACCACACTTTAATGTTTTGTTAAAAAGAAGTAGCTATATTTCCCAAGAATCTGTCACAGAAACACTTGCAGAAGTAATAAAAATCCCCATTCCAACTGCCATGACCCTTACAAGTGCTCCTCTCACATTAATCCAGCCGTGCCAGAGTCCACGACGTTGACGTCTTCAGATGTCTTGTTTTGTCAAACACTCAAATAACTGATAATCAGAATAATTGGAAATGTACGTTTCCATCCACGTTTTGAACAATCCTCTGTTGTGTGATGTCTGCTTCTGTGTGTGTTTGAGTGGGGGGCCCCTTAAGACCACACACACACACACACACACACACACACACACACACACACACACACACACACACACACCCTCTCTCTCTCTCTCTCTCTCTCTCTCTCTCCCTCTCTCTCTCTCTCTCTCTCTCTCTGTTGGTCAGTGGAGTCGTTGACCTGAAGACTTCAGATCCTCGACTGGCCTGAAAAACAGAGACAAAACTGCCCGACCCCCACGACAACAGATGAATTCTCATTAGTATTCATTGTATTGTTAATTAATGGTAATGAGGAGGAACCAGAGAGCATTAATGAGGATATGACTTAATCTACAACCTGCGCTCTGATGCTACATTCGTGGAAGGCTAGAAAGTTGGACATTTTTTTCTAAGAAAACGTCTTATGCATAAAACATTGAATTTGTTACATGTTGATACAGTAAACTTGACTGAGTGGATCCATATTGTGTGGTCTGTGGTTCCAGGATTTTACAGGCATTACCAGGCCAGATGAGATATATAATCCCTCCAGTGGGTTCTATGACTTGGACGTGCCCAGCAAAAACCTCCAAAGCAATGGTGCCTAGGAGGCATCTTGATCAGATGCCTGAACCAACTCAACTGGCTCCATTTAATGCATTTCATGTCAGGATATAGTATTTTTTTATGTACTTATTAAGAAACAGTTGTTAGATAAAATACCCAGAGAGTCATGTCTGTTTTTGGTTAATCCAGTGAATTACATATTTAAAAGATAATCTAAAAATTGTATGACATTGATGGAAAAATCACATAACAATTTAATATTTCCCAATAAATCAGCCCTGATCATTTATCTGTAACAATGCTAGGGCATTTTCACTGACATATTGACACACCCAAGTAGGAAAAGCACAGACGTAAATAATAAAATGAATGATTGGTTTCAGGCTCCTGGTATTGTGCATGCTGGCTCACTGGGAACACTTACATTGAAACTTTATTAGTAACAGTTATTATTAACACCTGTGCTTTTTCCTACTATGACAAGTCAAATGGTCTGCTGTGAAAAAGGCCTGTGTGGTTGTCAGAAATAATAAAGACAGAGATCTCAGTGTAAACTGACACATACAGCAATGTAGCTGTCTGTTGTCAAAGAACAAAGCTCGTCCTCTGTCTCTCTCTCTGTGTTTGTGTGTGTGTGTGTTGAGTCAGCAAGTGAATTAGGGCCTATGCGCGCGCACACACACACACACAGACACACAGACACACACACACACACACATTCAGCAGGAGACACACACACACACACATTCAACAGATTCACGCACTTGTTTAGGTTTAAATGTATGAACTGTTAAATATGTGTTTGTGTGTGTTCAGGTTTTGGACAGTGACCGGTTGGTGTTGCAGAAGATGAAGAAAGCTGCTAAAGCCAAATACACATCAGGACAAGGTACACACACACACACACACACACACACACACACACACACACACACACACACACACACACACACACAAACGTGAACACGTGAATTCCTGTACTAACACTTCTCTCTGTCAGACCACGTGTCTCACCTGGAGCAGTACATTAATTCGATGGAGAAGCTGTCGGTCAACTGTCACTCAAACGGAGAGACAGAGGTCGGCTCTGCCTTCTGTCGACTGGCCGACTTTTCTAAAGAGCTCCTCTCTCCCATGAAGAACCTGGTAAGTCATCAGTGGAAAACCAAATAGTTAAAAACAATATATGCCCTTAATGGCTACATTCCAAACTATTTTGGATAAACCTCTGATTCAATACACACCAACTATGTCTTAACCAGTGCCTTACAACTAAAAACACAATATAATTTAACTGGTCCATTCCAAACTTCATTGTACAAAAAAACACTTAAAAGCTCTAAACTTTTCTAAACTTAGGTTGGAAAAAACATTTGATTAAAAAGCCAATTAAGCCTTAACCAGTCCACTTCAATCTCTATTGAGAAACAGTAACCTATGACTAGTTTTACCTGGTCTATTCAACACCATTGGGAAATATTCTGTTTAAACACCAACAGGATGTGGTTGTTTGTCTCCATATTCCTCATTGCCATTGTTAAATGAATAATATGTTGGTAGTTATTCCTTATTATACTTCTTATTTTTGTTGACAGTGGAAGTTGCTTTATTTGTATTTTTTATGTTTGTGTGCAGCTAAAGAGCATGCTCCACAACATCAACTTCTTCCTGGACTCTCTGGTTAAAGGAGACCTGAGGGAGGTGAAGGGGGTGAGGATTTTATCTTTACTTACTTTCATATCACCTGGATGAGCATATAAACTCTGACAGACCTCATGTCAGACTGGATGGACTAATAAATCTTTCACCACAGTTCAGTTATTTACAACAGTTATTATTGTCATCATATTTGATCTTCATAGGTTCAGGATGGTGCTGTCTGTCACCTGACTGAAGTGTGTACAGCCTCATCAATACAGTGAGTCTAAACCACTGTTTCCTCCTCTGTCTCTCTTTGCAGGATCTGAAGAAACCTTTTGACAGAGCATGGAGGGACTATGAGAGCAGATTGTGAGTGACGATCACACAGGATTATCTCACATACACTGAGTGTGTTTACATGCACACCAGTATCTTTGTTAGTATTTGTTTTATGCATGTAAATATCATCATTATGGTTTCAGAAACCTGGAAACATTCTTGTCTAGATTTTGACAAACCTGAATATGTCTGCTGGAGAACTTTGAGTAAGTGCTCGAGTAGTCATAGTTAAAAGAATTCAGGTGGCTTTCAGGTTAAATACTCAGCTCTGAATGTCATTGTTATTTCTGTCAAATGTCACTGACCAGAAGTTGTGTGGAAAATGTGTCAAACTGAAGCTTCAAGTGGAGCTCTGAATGGTTAAAAAGTTACTCACTCACTCACTCACTCACTCACTCACTCACTCACTCACTCACACACACACACACACACACACACACACACACACACACACACACACACACACACACACACACACACACACACACACACACACACACACACACAGGGCCGCCTTAACCTAATGTTAGGCCCCGGGGCTGAGAGGTTTTGTAGGCCCCCCATCCCCTCGATTTACAGAGTTTCATTTTAAAAAAGTGTAATATCTAGGTAATCTACATCACAAAATGCATTAGTTTCTTTCGAGGCATACAACAGTGAGTTTTCCCTCTTTGAGCCAGACATCACCATAATATTGTTATTAACATATCACTGAGTCCACCTGAGCATAAACACAAGATACTTTATGTAACAATCACACATAGCAACTTATGGTGATGATAAAACCAAAATGTGTCAAAGTATGATTTCAAACGATATTATGAAAAACATCACCAACCATCACCTGTCTGCACAAACATTGATAATAACTGATAACAGCATTAGCAAAGAACAGCAACAGATCAAAGTAGGAGCCTCTTCTCTGGCCTCAGCAAGCCCTGTACTTGCACCTGCTGGCAGGAGCTGGATTTTATATTTTTTATTTTTTAAATGATTACTAATTCGCTGTGTGACATTATTTATATTTTTGTATTTCAAATAATGAGGCAAATAGCAACAAAGGGTTATGGATAGGTTCTAAAATATAGCCTACTCAAAATGAGTAGCTGATAGAGGTGAAAGTGAAAGTGAGTAAAGTGACGTGACTCGCTGAGAAGCGAGCAGGCTGAGACTAGTTGACTGAACGTTAGCTGTAGAAGAGTATGTTGCAGAAAAGGATTCAAGATTTTTTCTAATGCGGCTAAATTTAGCAAGATTTTATCTGTAGATGTTACAGTTGATGTTTCCGCGTCCACCGCCGAGGCAAACTGTTGATTAGCTGTAGAGCCAGAGTCTGAAATAACATTAGCAAGCGTGTGTGTGTGTGTGTGTGTGTGTGTGTGTGTGTGTGTGTGTGACGGCAACCAGGCAGTTAACCACACGTTCCCGTTAATCTTATGATGGACATGTGTTGTGATATTTAAACAAACAATCCGTCAACGGCGAAATAAAAGCCTCTTATTTACGAGATCGGTCTGACAGACCGGCAACTTACAGCGGGGTGTCTCAGGATGACAGGCCGGCCAGCGAGCAAGCGATCCCGGGCCGCCACCAGCTGGCTGTCTGTCACTCTATGGAGCTTCTCAACTCCGAAAACTTTGAAGCAAATTGTCAATTTAGCTAAGATTTTCGGAAGACTGCCTATATTCAAAATCTAAACAGTTCATTTCTCGCGTAAAATGTTGTCAGAAGTGACTTTAATGATGAATAAGATGGTGAAAAATTGTTAAAAATATCCCGCTGTTGCTCTCTCAAGCACAAACCAGTACAGAAGACATCACTCAGTCATAGGGACACACCCCAAAACTAACTATAGACATGCTGATAGGTAAGCTCACGGGCCATATAGGCGATGGGGCCATGTGGGTCACTCCTATCCAGTGAGCAAAAAGTCGTCTAGAACACGTATAAAAGACGTAATTGTTAGACATCCAGAAGACGTCCTCACAGGAGCCAGAATGAAAGTTTTTTATACGTCTTTTCAGGACATTGTTTAGACGTCAATTAAAGACGTGCTACAGACGCAATTGGACATGTAAAGGCAGCCAGAATAAAAGTTGTATTAGACGCGTTTTCTGTAGTAGAAATGTCAAAGAAGACTGAAAGACCCATACTAACATTGAAATCCCAACTGTGCAAATTTGCAAGGATCCAACTTTAAAACAGTGGCAGTTCTGAGAAAAACCCAGTTACTCATTGTTTATGGTTGTCGTGCCATGAAACTGCAGATACACAGACCATATACCTAAATAAGATTTTAAAGAATATTGATTAAATATTCAATTGAATAACTGCATATACTAGTCTTGCATTTTTATATCTCAATATAATTATAACTGCTTACCATTTTCCTGTAAACCACTGACCACTCCAAGAAATCAACTATTTAAATCTCAAAATATTTGTATTACTAGTTTATATATTTATACTTAATTGCTACAAACAGAACAGTATATATAATTTATATGTATCTATTATATATACTTTAAGTATGAATTAACACACTAAAGCCAGAACAGTAAAGTTATAAATTAACACAATTTCCCTTTAAATAATATATAAAATGTTGTTAAACAGTATAACAGAACAATTAACAAAATGTGGCTGCACAGCATTCATTTATAGCCACCACCCCCGACTCTCCCTGGGGCATGCTTCAGATGATCGGCTGCAGCAGACTTTATTTGGGCCTCTGTTGCAGCTGGGTCCCATTTCATGACAGCAGCTACAATCAAAGCAAAAACATCCACATGTAAAATAAATAAATACCCAACTGTTGTGGCTTAGCTTGCAGCAGAGATACATAGTATACATAGTTGAAAATCGAGTACTCAACTATGCATACTATGTATCTCTGCTGCAAGCTAAGCCACACTTAAATTGGTTATTAAAATCACAAATCAAGTAAAATTACATCAAACCTGATATATATATATATATATATATATATATATATATATATATATATATATATATATATACACACACACACACACACACACACACACACACACACACACACACACGCGCGATTGATGGTTACATGATTGTCCATGCACGGTGACCGTTGCGTTTCTCCAATTGAATTGTCTCTTTTACTGCAGGAATTCAAAATAAATGATTGAGATTTTGATAGAGCATTACGCACAGCAATAGCTTCATCAAATCGCCTGAAAACAACACTAGACTAATACAATATAACCATACAGATCTCTACATACATCAGATCTCTTGATTGGCTGAGATGGACATAGGGCTGCATAAATTAGCCAGCGGAAGGTCCATTTGACCGTGCAACGCTTCTGTTCCTATGGGTGACGTCAAGTGACTTCAACATGCACGCAAAGCATTCCGGGAAGGCGGGGCTGCATTTGAAAAAAATGCTGCACATCCAAAAGCTGGCCAATGCCATAGACAGTATATGAAATGGACACAGCGATCCCGCTGTTTTTGACGGAGACAAGTGAAGCCTCTTACCAGCACTTTTCCGGTGATGGGAAAGTCTTACTGAGCATTACTGCGCAGCTGCAAACTTTGCATCCCGCCGCCAATGTGACGTGAACAACGTCTCTGAACGTTGTAAGTCTTCTGGTAGCTGTGCCAAGAGAAATCTCAATTATTCCCAATCTATCAGAGACGGAGAGCGTAGGTATATGTAAGGAGATAACATAGGCACAGGCTAATTATTGCTAACTAAAATGCTAGTTAACATTAGTAATTAAACTAAACAGCTAATGTACGTCGAAACTGCCTGCGAGCTTCTCCTGTACTATATGGTAATTCCTCTACAATGCGACAGTAAGTCATGTGGTTATGACACAATCGTTAGCCTATTTTTATAAAAACGTCTGCTACGGAGCAATAACGTGAGATACAAGGTAATGTAGCCTTGTGTACATTGTCGTGTTTCTTAAGAAATAAACAACGGACAAATCAAGTCTTTAAACGCTTCAGATGTAAAGTTATTGGCTGTCAAAGTGACGCCAAAATGAATGGCAGTCAATGGGATGCTAACGGGGGTGATGGGAACAGGGCTAGCAAAACGCTCTGAGGAGAGAAGCCTGCCCCCTTGGCCAATGCCCATCTTTTTGCAAATGAATCAGTTGAACGTGACGGGACTATCCAATGGAAGTAGACGGAAATCTTTCAAACTAACCTTTGTCGATCTGAAATGAAGACAGATTCAGCAACTGCATGCCCTATTTCTTGCTTAAAATGTTTTCAGAAACACATTTCGTTGAACTATATTTGTAAAATACTAGATTGTATTCTCAACGAGCCGCCATGACACTGTTGAAATTCTGAAGAAGCCAGACCCACGTCACGCGTTTGTCCAATCAGCTGCCGGTCAAGGGCGTGGAGCATTAAGTAGTGTTGACGCTATACAAGCTTTTATATAGGTGTATATATCTATGTATGTATACAAGCACCTAGCTAGCTAGCTAACTAGCTACGTTAACATTTTACCTTGCTAGGTAGCACGTCCATTTGGAGGAAAAAACATTTGAATGATGACTTAGCTGGGCCAACTGCGACTAACGAAAAAGACTTTATGATAACATTTCGGGATCACTTACTACTATTACCAATATTACAACATACTTACAAGTCCTTGATGTTGAGGGAAAGTGAAAGTACACAACAGCCTTCCTTGGTGCGGACTGCGGAGCATGCTGCGGACTACAGTCACATATCCGTCCGTCACTGGAGAAAATTATATTGCGCGCATATTTGATCAATTAAAAAAAAACTCTCAGTATCATCTTATAAAAGTAAAAAAAAAAAAAAAATGTCTACTTGACACAGTCCCGATTATTTACATAGACCTAGATTATTGTTTTTCACAGGGGAGGGATATCACAATCACAGTAAATAGATTTAAAAAACGCTATTATCCGAAAAACAATCTTTCTATGCTATATCACTTTTTAAAAAACATTTTACAAAGCAGCATACAATAATACAATTAACAAGGTAATAAATACAAATAACAACAAAACAATATGTAGGCTATAAAATAAATTAACACATTTACCAAAAGGCTGGCATTTGGAGGAGTATGGGTGAATATTTCACACATATTTGGGCTTGGCCCCTGAGGTCAAGGTGGTCAGCTTGGAACAGATTTGGAACGTCTTCAGAGAGCACTGCAAATAGTTACCCATCACCCTCAAACAAAGACAAATAAAATAAGACAATAAATAAATCACTTTTTTAAAAATAAAAATAAATATTTTTTTAATTTAATATAAAACTTTAGAATAAATATCAGCCTTTAGCCATGTTTCTTCACCGCCACTGCCATTTTCTTTGTTTTTTTACTGTCATTTCTGGTTGAATAGCCATCATGAAGGTCTTTTCTTCATTTGTTGGGGGATGTCAGTCGATGTTTAGATTGTGGCCTTAACATATTTTCTTATGTCATTTATTGACTAATTCTGGATGTCAATGGACGTTCACATTATAGCCAGTATGAACGTCTGTTCTCAACTAGTCCTGGCTGTCAGTGGACGTATAGATTGTGGCGTGATTGGACATCTTTATTCACGTCATTTATCGGCTGTTTCTGGCTGTCAACGGAGGTTCACATTATAGCCAGTATGAACGTCTGTTCTCAACTAGTCCTGGCTGTCAGTGGACGTATAGATTGTGGCGTGATTGGACATCTTTATTCACGTCATTTATCGGCTGTTTCTGGCTGTCAACGGAGGTTCACATTATAGCCAGTATGAACGTCTGTTCTCAACTAGTTCTGGCTGTCCGTGGACGTATAGATTAAGGCCTGATTGGACATCTTTTCTCATGTCATTAATGTTAATTAATCAATGGACGTTCAGATCATGGCCTGGACAGACGGACGTGATATCAACCTGTTTTGTACGTCCACAGACGTCGCTTGCTCAGTACCTTTGGATCAATCAGCAGCCATGTAACCTGCGATTAGAGTGATTGACAGAAAACCTGACAAGTTAGGAGGCCCCTGGGCTTCAGCCCAGGTAAGCCCGTGCATTAAAGCGGCCTTGCACACACACACACACACACACACACACACACACACACACACACACACACACACACACACACACACACACACACACACACACACACACACACACACACACACACACACTCTCTCTCTCTCTCTCTCTCTCTCTCTGTTGGTCAGTGGAGTCGTTGACCTGAAGACTTCAGATCCTCGACTGGCCTGAAAAACAGAGACTCAAACTGCACGCCCCCCCCCCCCCCCCCACCCCCTCCCCCCCTACAGAGTCAGCGTATGTACTGTGTGTGTGTGTGTCTAACGTAAGATGAGGTTGAAGCATTTCTTGTCCTCTACACTGGATTTAACCTGACAGGTGAGCAGGTTGGTAGGAGGTTTATTAGGCTGAGAGAGAGAGAGAATATTGTAATTATAAGGTTCATATTTTTAATGTTAAAGGTCTCAGGTTACAGTTTATAATCTCTTTCTCTCACATACGTGCAGCAAACAGGTGGAGAAGGAGAAGAGGGAGTTAGCTCGTCAGTATGGGATGGTGAGGACCGAGGTCAGCGGAGGAGAGATTGCAGAGGAGCTAGAGAAGGAGAGACGCTCCTTCCAACTGAGCATGTGTGAAGTCAGTGACTCTACCTCCATTTATCTACCTCCTGCTCCTTCCCCTTTACCTCCTCGGTCATCTTCTTTCTTCTTTATCATTCTTTCTCTTCCTTCTGCTCCTGCTGATCCTCCTAGCACTTCTTAACCTCCTCCTCACTCTACTACTCTGAAACAAATCCATCACTTACAAAATATGCAGCTCTCTCTCTTGCCAATAAATACACTCTTCTCTCTCTTTGTCTTAGTATCTGATTAAGGTCAACGAGATAAAGACCAAGAGAGGAGTTGACCTTCTGCAGAACCTCATCAAACACTACCACAGCCACAACAAGTAAGAACACACACACACACACACACACACACACACACACACACACACACACACACACACACACACACACACACACACACACACACACACACACATTCAGCAGGAGACACACACACACACACAGCAGATTCACACACTTGTTTAAGTTTAAATGTATGAACTGTTAAATATGTGTTTGTGTGTGAGGATGCTACCTAAGGGCCGTTTTTGAGTGCGCGTCCAGAAGCCATGCACCACTCTATTTCTTTTAGCGGCGCGTGACAAAGCGGAAACAGGAAGCCTGAACGAGCTCGAGGGTAACCGGATGCCAGGACTCTCAGAGTGACTGCAAGTCTCTCTTATAAACTTACTGGGTTAAGATGAGTTCTTTTATGGTGAATGAAAGGCTTGATCCAACGAAGTAGCTCATCAAATCAAATCGAAACATTGACGTCAATGCTGCTGCCAGTTCTGCCGTTGTTTACCTTTTTTTTCTTCTTCTAGTTCGTAGAAAGAGCAAAGTCGGTAGTCTTTCCTCATTAGCGCCACCTCTGTTCAGGAGAAGACTGCAACTAGTGTCACGACCACCACGCGCAAGTATAAACGGTTACGGCGCTCCCATGACATCACGCTGGCGCTCGACAGTATACCCCACGTTTAAGACTGCCCTGATTGATTGATCGATTGATTGAATGATTGATATAAGTGTGTAATTGATATTGAAATTGAACAGTACAGTAAATACAACCATGCCAGTTTGCTGCATGTGTGTGTGTGTATTTAGTTTCCTGCAGGAGTGTGTTTCCACCACTCAGAGGTTGAAGCAGTACATGGAGGAGCTGAATGGAGTCCTGAATACGGTACAAGTACACTTTATGATTGTCTGTAATAACCACTGCAGCCTGCAGGGGCGCTAGCAGGCTGTTGGTGTCAGTGCCGTTTTGTACGGCGCTGGTTGGTGTTGTGATTGGGAGTATGTGGGTAGCAATGTTAGCTTAATTTGGTTATTTGACACAATCATCAAAGATTATAGGGTGAACCCCCAAACATCCAGATCCAAATGACTACTTTTTTTGAAAGTACACCTAGTACACCCAGGAGAGAGTGAGAGAGACTACACTCTGTTGTGGTAATCGTCACAATTTTTATTTTTACAATAAATTATAAATAGGCCTACCTTTTATATGATACAATACTCAACTAAATAAAATAGGTATCCTTAAAAAACAATTTTTTTTAAAATATTAAAAATAACAAAATCACTGACTGTTAAAAGACAGCTGGAACCAGAAAACAGAAGTCTGCTGATTTAATGACTTTTGGTTAACTTGTAACAACTAACTGTGAAAGTAATGGAAGTGTAGAAGCAGTTTAAACATCGTGGATCACAATGTCAAACAAAATAACAGCACAATAACACAGTGGTGGAACATAACTAAGTACATTTACTCAAGTGGTCTAACTGTATGTAGCTACTATTTAGAGGTAGGGCTACTTGTACCTAGACGGTAATTTCGGCATTTTTCAGCCTAGACCATATTTCCATATGCATTTGTCTCTAAATGACCAATGTGAACAAAAATCTTTGAAATTGGTCCAGTAGTAAGCGAAAAGGCTGTAACTGGCAGCCGCGAACCAGGCTGCAATGTATGGAACTTCCGGGATCAATTACTCTATAGCGAAATTATATTAAATCACAAATGGTCCATCTTTCCTAACGTAGTAAGGTTAACAACCAGCTACAAACTCAGTTTCAGCAAAACGAGCCGTACAAGGATGGCAGGATAACGGCAAGTTATCCATCTTTTTATAATGTAGTCAGACACATATAATAACAATCTGAGCCTGCCAGTGGGAAAAACAAACTCAACTTAATCTAAAATTAAAACTTGTAATAACCAAATTAGCTGGATAAGAATTAACAGGATCATTTTTGGCCTGATAAAAGCTTGTTAGTCTGAATAAGTTAAAATACCCATTTGGCTCAGTTGAGCTGTTGTGTGTGTTCAGGTGAAGCAGCGTCAGGAGGAGGAGAAGAAGCAGCTTGTGACTCTCAGAGATCAGCTGAGGCCAGTGGTTCACACAGAGCAGGTCAGAGACACAAACGTGACACTAACTAACATTATAATACTGTTCAACAGGTAATTAATGTGTGTGTGGTGTGTGTGTGTGTGTGTGTGTGTGTGTGTGTGTGTGTGTGTGTGTGTGTGTAGGACTCTTTACCTAAGCAGGTGTACAGTATGCATCAGCTGCTGGGAGACAAACAGTATGGCACAGAAAGAACAGGATTCCTCTACAAGAAGAGTGACGGGTAAAAAACATAAAAAAAAAAATACTCAACACTAACAATCAGTATCAGTATTATTAGTGGGACTAAGCCTGTGTGTCTGTGTTTCAGGTTGAGGAAAATGTGGCAGAAAAGGAAATGTTCAGTTCACAACTGTTACCTGACCATCGCACACGCTACTGTGAGTTCACCTGTGTGTACAGTGTGTGTGCATAGATATAAATTAAAAAAAATGTGTGTGTGTGTGTGTGAAATATTATAAGCTGTAACCTTTGGCATTTAACATTAACGTTATGATTCTTATAGTTATAATATTCTTTCCCTTCAGCCTAATAAACCTCCTACCAGACTCAACCTGCTCACCTGTCAGGTTAAACCCAGTGTAGAGGACAAGAAATGCTTCGACCTCATCTCTCGTAAGACACACACACACACACACACACACACACACACACACACACACACACACACACACACACACACACACACACACACACACACACACACTGAGGAAACTGCCTAAGACTGCCCTGATTGATTGATATAAGTGTGTAATTGATATAAATGTGTAATATATAAGAGACACTTTGTCCTCCAGATAATCGGACCTACCACTTCCTGGCAGAGGATGAAGCTGAGTGTGTGGCGTAAGTCAAAAATAAACTTTATTCTGGTGAGCTGTTGATAAAGTCTGATACTGATGTCATCCTGTAATTATGTTGATTATCACAAAAATGAAAAGTGTTAAGATGTGTTTGTGCTAATCTTTGTGTTCAGATGGATCTCGGTGCTCAGTAACAGTAAGCAGGAAGCTCTGAGTGTGGCTCTGGACGGGGGGAGGACAGGGGGAGGCTGTGGGGAGAGCAGCGTGGAGGATCTGACCAGGGCCATCACTGATGACGTAAGGCGGATGCCAGGAAACAACTGCTGCTGTGACTGCGGAGCTCCAGGTAATCAATCAATCAATCACTTAATCAATGCGTCTTTATTTTATCTAGTGGTCGTTGTCCTTTAACGACAAGGTTCACGGTTCGATCCCCAGCTCCTCCTGGCGGCATTTTTTAACTTGAGCAAGACACTGAACTCCAAGTTACTCCCGAAGGGCAGGCCAGCACCTCTGCCACCATTGGTGTATGAATGAGTGTGTGAATGGGTGAATTAGAGGCAAATTGTAAAGCGATTTGTCCGGTAAGGTAGCAAGGCGCTGTATAAATGCAGACCATTTACCATTTATTTAACCAGGTGTGTCATTGATGAAAACATTTACAGTTAGACAACCAACAAACAGGCAACAAATAAAAATAATGGAGTGTCTATTTGCACCCCCGGTACGAATAGCCTCGCCCACACAGCTGAGCTATTCACACCCATAACGTAACAACAAAAACATGTTACTCGCGTGCACCGAAATCATGGCCGGCGTTCATCTTCCTTGACAGCAGAAACGGGCATATTAAGAAAGTTTTGTCTCTAAAGTTTATAACAATTGAATTTCTAGCGGAAAATGGATACTACAGTTACACTTTTTTGTCTTCAGTGAAAACATACAACCGTTAGTTTGTTAGTTAGTAGGCTACCTATTTTTTGTATACAGTATGGTTACCTAGCAACCGAGTAGAAGACACCAAGTAGTAAACAGTTATGTTTTATTCAACAACAACTGGTAGGTGAGTGGTTAGAACACTAAGCTGTGGTCTGGGAGTCTGGGGTTTAATTCCCTGGTGAGGCGATCTTGTTTTTTCATTTTGGATTGGATTATTTGCATGCCATTGCGCAAGTCAGGGCCTGCGAACGCGACTTTTTTTTTTAGGGGAAGACTCGTTGCCTGCTCTGGTTGGGTTGGTTATGTTTAGGCAAGAGTAGTGGGATTGAGCCAATCAGTGATGAGTTCCCTAATGAATATTCATGAGTCTTCCCCTACCACCGTGTAAAAAAAAATCGCATGTATCAGTGTGTGCGCCAAATATTGGACACTGCAACGATAATATTCCAAAAAGGTGGAAAACATAAGTAGTATGGATAACTGTGTGTAAATATATGCCAAGGTAAATGCACAGGGGTGCAAATAGCATACATTGATATTTGTACCAGACGGGGTATTAATAGAACACATTGCTGTGTGCACCGGGGTACAAATAACATTCATTTCTAATTGCACCGGGGTACGAATAGCACACACTGCTAATTGTACCAGGGGTGCAAATAGCCTCACCGTAAAAATAATAAAAACGTCACATATAGAGAGAATGATTATGGGAATTATTAATTAGTCAACCATCACAAAATTGGAAATCTACGACATTAAACCCAGCAATCCTAAATATATTCAGGTTTTGGATTGTTGGTCAGACACAAAAAGCAATTTGAAGAAGTCAACTCTGGCTCTGGGAAACTATGACGGACATTTTTCACATCAAGGAAAAACAGATTATTTGATAATGAGTCAGTTGCAGCACTTATCAGATATTTTTTCTATTGCTACTTTCGAGGCTTATATCATTGAAACTCATCTAATGGATATGTCAAGACAATACACTTCAATGCTCTCTTTCTCTCTCTATCTCTCTCTGTCTCTCTATCTCTCTCTCCCTCTCTCCCTCTCTCTCTCTCTCTCTCTCCCTCTCTCTCTCTCTCTCTCTCTCTCTCTCTCTCTCTCTGTGTAGATCCTGGATGGATCTCGACCAATCTGGGCATCCTTACCTGTATCGAATGTTCGGGGATCCACAGGGAGATGGGGG
>CM042428.1:13999707-14059707 GCA_023631565.1 Gymnocephalus cernua
AAAATACATCACTTTTAAAGCTGGTGAGCCTGTTACTATTCCATATGTTACTCCATGCATTTCCTTACAAGCAATGTAGTATTTAAAAGGCTATTTTAGGACTTTGCAGTGCTTAGTCCACAAATGCCACATGACGTCACTTCCAGCAAACTTCACAGAGAACAATGAGGGCAAAACAACGTTTTGACACTAATACTGTTTTTATTCACTTATTAACTTAAATTGCAAAGTAAAGACCAGGTTTTGAAAACAAAAATCAATCCTCCATCTCTGCTTTCTGTCGTCCTTCAGCTCCAAATGTTCCTCCCCCTCCCCCTCCTGCTGGGGGGGACGGAGTTGGGGATGAAGAGGAGGAAGAGGGGGAGGTCTTCTTCCCTCTGACAGGAAACAGAAAGTTAACGCCTCCCCCTCCCATCGCTGTCCGACACAAGAGGAGTTGCTCCGAGTCCAGCAAGCATGGTAACATCTGAGAGACACGCTGCAATTAATCTGTCAAAGTGATACAGTACTGTGTTATTAACTGTGTGTGTGTGTGTGTGTGTGTGTGTGTGTGTGTGTGTGCGTGCGTGTGCGCGTGCGCGTGTATGCGTGCGTGTGTGTGTAGATTATGGGTTGCCAACCAGTCCCAGGATCTACAGCGGTCCAGACTCCTCCTTTAAGAAGTGTGTGTGAGTATCTGAGACACAATCGCACTGAATTTAAACATGCATTTAAATTTGATTACAATGAACACATCCAAGGGAGCTAGGCTTCTGAATGGATCTGTAGTAGAATGAGGTCACATTGGTGACAGGTTGTCTGGATTTTCCATTTCTATAAACAATAGTGTTAAATAGGTCCGTGTACATTGATTTGATTTCTTTTGAACCAATGAAAAAAGAAACGGAAATACCAGAGTTTTTTTACACTAAAAACGAGGAAAACCAAAAGTTAAATAACTTGGCCAATTTTGGTTGAAGAATGACTATTGTCTGTGTGTCTGTCTGTCTGTTTGTCTGTCTGTCTGTCTGTCCATCAATTGTAATGGATCAGGCTTTTATTTGATACATTTCCTGGTCCTCTGTGTATTTTTCTTCATTCTTCAATTCAAAAAGAAATACTGACAAAAGGGAATTTGGAAAAAACTAATTGCCTCGTTATTTAACTTTGTTTTTTGATTTAGACAACAAAAACAGAAGAACAGCTGTTTTTGGTTTAAAACGGGAAAAAAAACATGGTATTTATGTTTATTCTTTTATTTGTTCATAAGAAAACATGAACACGGACCAAATATTATCTAGTGTAAAACCGATTCAAATCAACACATTTGGAACTTTAAGTGTCGATGAAGGGTTACTTGAGCTAATCTGATATGGCTGTGCAGGTTTGGTCATAAAATAGTAGCTGTATTTCGAATACGTGTGTAGAGGCTGACATTTTCTAAAATATTTCCTTCAACCTGCTGAAACGCCATTTTGTTATTCAATCTCTGCTATATAAGTTTAAATGAAACTGCCCCACTGTAAACCCTTCTTCTAAACCTGACAAGAACTTAGTGTCTTTATCTTTACAAAATCTTGTTGTTTGTCCAAACAATTGTTTAAACTCGCAAAACTTCATTTTAACTTCTAATGAGATCCCAAAGGGTCAAAAGATACCAGATATGTCTGCCTGAATTTGTTGAAATGTGTCTAAAATAAAATGTTTTTCCCCAAATTATAAAAGACCAAAAAAGGTGAGGTTAAAGCATAGACAGTATATAAAATGGACCAACAGATCCCGTTGCTCTGGATGGAGATGAGTGAAGTTTATTAGAAGCACTTTTCCGGTGATAGCTGAGCGTTACTGCGCAGCTGCAAACTGAGCTTGCCGCTGTAGATGTGACGTGAGCAACGTGTCTGAACGTTGTAAGTCTTCTGGTAGCTGTGCCAAGAGAAATATCAATCATTCCCAATCTTGCAGAGATGGAGAGCGTAGGTATATGTAAGGAGATAACATAGGCACAGGCTAATTATTGCTAACTAAAATGATAGTTAATAGTAGCAATTAAACTTAAACAGCTAATGTAAGTCAAAACTGCCTGCGAGCTGCTCCTGTACTGTACGGTAATTCATCTACTATGCAACAGTAAGTCGCGTGGTTATGACACAGTCGTTAGCCTATTTTTACAAAAACGTCTGCTACAGAGCCATAACGTGAGCTACAAGGTAATGGAGCCTTTTATACATTGTCGTGTATCTTTAGAAATAAACAATGGTCAAATGAAGTATTTAAACACTTCAGATGTAAAGTTATTGGCTGTCAAAGTGACGCCAAAATGAATGGCAGTCAATGGAATGCTAATGGGGGGGTGATAGCTTATTAGCATCAAAATGGCGCCATAGGAGGCTTCACTCTGAGGAGGCAGGCTTGCCCCCTTGGGTCAAAGTCAGGAGTCACTGTGTGTTGAAGCCAAGGGGGCAGGCTTCTCTCCTCAGAGCGAAGCTGCGATGGCGCCATTTTGCTAGCCCTGTTCGCATCACCCCCGTTAGCATTCCATTGACTGCAATTCATTTTGGCGTCACTTTGACAGCCAATAACTTTACATCTGAAGCGTTTAAAGACTTGATTTGTCCGTTGTTTATTTCTAAAGAAACACGACAATGTACACAAGGCTACATTACCTTGTACCTCACGTTATGGCTCCGTAGCAGACGTTTTTATAAAAATAGGCTAACGATTGTGTCATAACCACGCAACTTACTGTCGCATTGTAGAGGAATTACCGTATAGTACAGGAGAAGCTCGCAGGCAGTTTCGATGTACATTAGCTGTTTAGTTTAGACTAAGACTTACAACGTTCAGACACGTTGTTCACGTCACATCTACGGCGGGAAGCTAAGTTTGCAGCTGCGCAGTAACGCTCAGTAACACTTATCCATCACCGGAAAAGTGCTGGTAAGAGGCTTTACTTGTCTCTGTCAAAAACAGCGGGGTTGCTGGGTCCATTATATACTGTCTATGGTTGAAGCATGAAGAAGCTGAAAAATCTCTTCTACAGCTGAACTTGAGAGACTGTACTGACCTCTGGTGGACTGAATATGAAATGCAGTTCAGAGTAGTCAGATATAAATAACTCATCTGTCTGTCTGTCTGTCTGTCTCGTTCCAGTCCAGCTTCTCCTCTCAGCTCGCTGACTGAACGACCGGAAAGAGGTACTTCCTGTCAAGACATCTGTTTTATTTATCTGGAGTCTGGTGAATCTATCATGTGTAACTATGATGAATGGTAGCTAACTGTATCAGCCGAGGAGCTTTAACTTTTATTGGCCCCGTGCAACTCCTCCTCCACTGGTTAGACTGTAAATTATATTTTTTAAAATAATCTTTTAAACAGATTAGATTACATTTTTATCTGTGATATCAATGTATTTGTTTTGCTGTCTTTTTATACTTTATTGTAAAGCTTCAACAATTGAGGAGTAGTCCAAAATTTGTAGAAAATGAATTGCCAACTATTTTGATAATCAGTCAATTAATGGCATGTCTATAATTCAAATTGATTGAGTTTCTTGCAGATGAATCGATAATATAACTGTTAGTTGTCCTTCTTTATTTCAAAGGTGCAAGTTACATTTCCAGTTGCTTATTCTGCATATCTGTTTGCTACAATATTCTTGTTATTTTGTACCCCCATCTTTTTTCATTTTTTTTAAAGCAAATGTATATTATCTTAAAAATATTGTAGAAAAAATATTCTCACACAGAAATAAAATAAAAATAAAAATCTGCTGAGGTATATCAGTAAATTGAAAGAAATAATTGTCTTTCTGTTTCTCTATGAGGTAATTTAAATGACTTGACATTGAAATAGCTACAGTTACATTCTGTCTCTCTTTCTCTCTGAGGTTTTCGGAGAGCAGACAGTGACGGTAGCTCCTCCCACTTCCTGCACCCTGTCAGAAAAGCCCCTCCCAACGGGTCTCCCACCAATCACCGTTCTCAGAGCTTTGAAAATGACAGCAGAAGCCCCGCCCCCCAGCCACTTCCTCGCAGATCATTGGTGAGATCTTCAAAACCTTTAACTCCCTCGCATCCACCTAGAATCAGCATTGAAACCACAAAACACTCCAGCAGCACCTTAGCAACTGCCTAGCAACCCCTTCTAACCACCTACTTATGCCTTAGCAACACCTTAGAATCAACTATATAAATCTTTGCAGCCACCAATATTATTATTAATATTAGTAGGACATTTTTCAGTGTGATTTGCTTATGTCTATCAGCCTCGGGGTGCGACGAGTCGCCGGGTTGAGGCGCTGTACGACTGCCAGGCTGACCACCACGATGAGCTGAGCTTCTCTGAGGGACAGGTTTTGGTGGTCCTGGGACAGGAGGACAGTGATTGGTGGGTACGTATCATCATCCTGCGCTCTGATTGGTGCTTCCCCTGTGGGCTCTATTATACAGTCTTCTATTAACAGGTAAACGGTGCTTTTTCACTAGCAATGCAATAGACAAGAACCTGTAACCATGGCAACAAACTGTAGTCTGAGGTTGCTTTCACACCTACCTTGTTAGGTCCGTTTAAAACGAAGTCTTGAGCGTTTGGTCGGATAGTCCGGTTCGTTTGGACTGGTGTGAAACTATACGGTAATTCCTCTACTATGCGACAGAAAGTCGTGTGGTTATGACACAATCGTTCACAATCCTATTTTTATAAAAACGTCTGCTACGGAGCCATAACGTGAGATACAAGGTAATGGAGCCTTTTATACATTGTACATACATAGAAATAAACAATGGACAAATAAAGCCTTTAAACACTTCAGATGTGAAGTTATCCGTCAATGGAATTCTAACGGCGGCGCTTGTTAGCATCAAAATGGCGCCATAGGAGCTACGCGTTGTGGAGAGAGGCTTACGCCGCCTTCACGTCAAGGGGCCAGGCTTCTCTCCTCAGAGTGAAGCCTCCTATGGCGGCATTTTGATGCTAATAAGCCATCACCCCCCGTTAGCATCCCATTCACTGCCATTCATTTTGGCGTCACTTTGACAGACAATAACTTTACATCTGAAGCGTTTCATACTTCATTTGTCCCTCGTTTATTTCTAAAGAAACACGACAATGTATAAAAAGCTCCATTACCTTGTACCTCACATTATGGCTCCGTAGCAGACGTTTTTATAAAAATAGGCTAACGATTGTGTCATAACCACGCAACTTACTGTCGCATAGTAGAGGAATTACCGTATAGTACAGGAGAAGCTCGCAGGCAGTTTCGACTTACATTAGCTGTTTAGTTTAATTGCTAATGTTAACTAGCATTTAAGTTAGCAATAATTAGCCTGTGCCTATATTATCTCCTTACATATACCTACACTCTCCGTCTCTGCAAGATTGGGAATGATTGAGATTTCTCTTGGCACAGCTACCAGAAGACTTACAACTTGCAGACACGTTGGTCACGTCACATCTACGGCGGGAAGCTAAATTTGCAGCTGCGCAGTAACGCTCAGCTATCACACATTCAACACATTCAACACATAAAACACATTCAACACATAAAACACATAACACAACACATAAAACACATTCACACGCTGAGGCCGCATCTGCTGTACAAGGCGCCACTTGCTCATCAGCAGGCAACTAGGGGTTCAGTGTCTTGCCCAAGGACACTTCGACATGGGACTGCAGGGCTGGGGATTGAACCACCAACCTTCCGATTGGCAGGCGAACACTCTACCACTGAGCCACATCCGCAAGTATATAGGTCTATGCTTCACATTGGCACTTGAAATCAGCTCCGATACGGCTCCGAAACGACCGGAAGTCATTCATTTCCTATGGAGATTCACAGACCGCATGCGAATGCGTATTACGGAGCTGATTTCAAGTGCCAATGTGAAGGCAGCGTTACCCCCTTGGTTGCAACTTGGGCACCCGGATAGCTCAGTTGGTAGAGCGGGCACCCATATATAGAGATTTACTCCTCGACGCAGCAGGCCTGGGTTTGACTCCGACCTGCAGCCCTTTGCTGCATGTCGTTCCCCCTCTGTCTCCCTTTTCATGTCCTCAGCTGTCCTGTTGAATAAAGGCCTAAATGAATTGCACCGAGTCCACCGAACTATAGGTGTGAAAGTGCCCTCATTAAATTGTATAGAAAAAAAACTAATATGTCTATATGACTAAAACTAACGTATATATCTGGTGCCAAAATTAGCTTTGTTGTGTAAACTCTATGCCAAAGTTTCTCTAAAGTGGTGTGTGTGTGCGCGTGTGCGCGTGTGTGTGTGTGTGTGTGTGTGTGTGTGTGTGTGTGTGTGTGTGTGTGTGTGTGTGTGTGTGTGTGTGTGCTTGTGTGTGGGCGTGCAGCATGGTTACATAGAGGATGAACCGGACCAGAAGGGTTTGTTTCCATCATCCTTCGTCCAGCTTCTCTCAGACTGACATGAACCTGGATCGGTGCAGACCCTGGACCAGTACAGATCCAGACCTCATCAGTCAGCCTGGAGAACCAGAACCAAACCAGATGAGTACTGAGAAGCATGGACCAGGTCAGATGTTGAGGTTTTTGCCCTACTCCACCTCCCAGGACTGGACTAATCTGATCCTGACCAGCTCCAGCAACCTTTGAGTTCACATGATCAACGGTCCAGTCTCAGTTCATGTTGTCAACCTTGCCTTTTGTTAGCGAAGAATCTAGACCAGACTAGATCTTTATGTAGCTCGGGTCATGTAATAATGTCGGCATGGAGGCTGCCTTGCACAAACCGATCAGCAACCATTGAAGTCTGATGTTGACGATACTTTTATTTATTTATTTATTTATTTTTAATTAAAAATATTTTATTATATTTTATTTAAACGCACAAATACTTCACTTCAAAGTAAAACAATCCACTTGACTTTTATTTTGAAGTTTAACTTCAACGTTTTTAATGTTATTGATCCTGTGGAGATCCATCAGCACTTCTGTCCCATTGCAGGCTCCGCCTCCTTGGAGGGGCGGCGCTTACAAGGTCCAACAAGTGACCAGAGCACACTACTGAAGACCAAAGGATAAATTCAGAGGAGGTGGAGCCTGAAATGGGACACAGCTGATGCTTCCAGCTGCCTTCGATGTCACAAGATATTACGACACCTCAGTGAGTAATTACGGCAGCGAGTTACTGACACTATTACATAATATTTTTGCTCAGTTTCTCATGAAAACAAAAAAAAATTTCCCCACATAATAACAAGAAATTTGTTATATAATCACACATTTTCTTGTTATCAGTACATACCAAATAATTCTTTTATATAACATTGTATCTTATATGACAAACACATGTATCACCGTCAAGCAAGAAATGTTTGTTAGAACAACGTGATGAGGAGTTTGGTAAAGTGATTTGTGGTAAAAACTAAACGTTTCTTGTTGAAACAGAATAATTTGGTATCTAGTGATAACATAATATCCTAATAACATGACCTTAAACAACCTTACACTGAAATCTGAGCTTTTTTTTTAATCATGGCAGCAGCATTCCACTGCCATGAGGAAGAACTTTTATAGACCTCAAATTTGTCAGCAGAATGTTTCTCATCTGGGTTTGATTGTGTCAACATTTACCTCTTAGCTTTTGATAAAAAAAAAAAAAGATAACTCAGTTTGTTTCATATGTTTTTATTTCATTGAAAGTAACAGCGGTGGGTTCATGTTGTTTTCAAATATCACAGTGCTTCTCCGTTTGGTAACTCTGAATGAATGGATGAATTGAAGTGAAACTGACATTTCTTTCTCTTTTATCAAACAGTCACAGTTTAAACATGATGAGCTGAATTAAAGCTATAATAACATACATACATCATACAACATGATTTGTTGATTTGATTTCATCTGCACTTTCCTGCATTTCTGATGGTAATCTCTAAATTTCCAAACTGCAGGAAATCTTTTTTTTCCTTCAGTGTGAGGAAGTTGATCTTTTTACTAGAACTTAGTCTGCAAATTCCAAAACCTGTCATCCGGATGTTAAGGCCAGCTCAGGTCTCTGGAGGGCTGCTAGTGGCTGAATGTTCCTCATTAAGTGGATAGTTTCCCAGTTTAGCAGCAGGAGATGACTCAGCAGTCGGGTTTTAAGAGACCATTCGACTTGTTCCAGACAAACCAGGTAGAACTCTAAACTGCAGCAAAAGCTAACGTCAGAGCAACAGCTTCCGGATTATAATTCAGCATTTCTGATTATTTATAGAGGCCTCAGTCTGCTTCAAATAAAGTGCGCGTTGGATCGTCCAAAACTCCCTTTTCGACAGCTGCGTCTGTCAACTTGTCACCAAAGACAAGACAGCTGTGTTGGACAGAGCTCAGGGAGGAAATGGGATGCAGCCAGGAGCAGTCTGTGATGCTGTTCGGAACAACTATTATTATTATTAACACTTCTAATTCTTTTTTAGCATATCCTCGGCCCTTAAAATTTGTACAATCAAGTTAGTTTGAAGCGGACTGAGCTCTTTACAGAGTGATTTCACACTGGCAGCTTGGTCTGAATCTGGAAATGGATATTAACAGTTTTCCCAATCCCATACCTGATTCAACCTGAAAGTGGTAGCCGCAGCTCGGTGCCTGTTCAGTCATAACACTATTTGTAATCCTACTGGAAACCTCGACTCCATGTTTGTGGCATTTTTAGCAAGATAATGAGCGATTAGAAAGCTTAAGTTTGATGATCTACTGCCAGTCAGAACAGTAAACACCTAAAGAGCGATCAGGTTAGAGCGCTAATATACTCGATTTTACCCATTCGCACACGTTGACAAACAGCTGCAATATGAACATTGTTCATGTACTTTATGTGTAAAGTTAATCCCAAACCTAATTTTCAGTGAGATTGTGGATGCATTTAGTCAATAAATCTGTTATTCTCCGTTCTTTAAACCAGTAACATTAGCTACTGTTACCAGCAACGGCAGTAGAGGATAACAAATCACTACTTTAGGAGCTACAGCGTGAGATGTCTCTTTTCAAATTTTCTGATTTTGCACAAAGTAAATACCTATGTTAATTTTAAAAAAACAAAATCTGACAAATATTCGTTGACCTTTTTACGCAATAAAAATGAGGTAAAAAAACGATTAAAAAGTGACCTCTGAAAACCAAAAGTATGACAAAATGTATTAGTTTTCGTCAACTAAACACGATAATGTTAAAGTGTTTTCATGCGTTCTTAAGGGCAAATTATACTTTTTTCTCAAATGCGTGGCTGCTGGATGCAATCGTGGTTATCTACCATGAGTGGACGTGCCGACCATCCATGTGAAGGCCAAAATGTAAGCTTGGATTACGCCGATATACGTAGGTTTCTCTTCCAAACACAGGATTCGCGGTGTAGCCCTCATGCAAAACCGAAGCACAGCTGAAAGAAACTATATAAGCGATCTAAGACGGACGATAAATCTCAGATTCAGACTCAAACATTCTCAGTGTGATAACATCCTGAAAGTTCTCATAGTTAACGGAGCCACAAACATTCAGTCGACTGTGACTGACAATCAGCAACAGTTTTTGTAAATTCACAGTACAGGGGTGACAGCCCTCTGCCCGCTGTCGTCTCCCTGATTCCTCTGCTACCTGCTTGACTGGGCAGTCTCTCTTCATTCATATGGTTGGTTCTTTTTGGTTGGACTTCCATTGCACTACATCTTCCATGCACCGCACACACTGGTCGTGTTGCCGATTGTCTGACTTTATGTTTTGTTTAATAAATCTTTAGTTAAAAGTCGTGCAGGGTCTACTCGTCCTTGTCGTTCCCATCAGCTGAGCTGTGACTCACATGCTTACATTACGTCTGTCCATGAAGTTCAACAGTCTGCAGCTTTACTCACTGATTCACATCTTAAGTTGTTGTTGTTGTTGTTGTTGTAGAGTTTACCTTTACAGCTCACCATTACCTTTGTCAGCTACTGGAGTATGAAAAAACTATATACTAATTAAAATGTTCCTGCTTTAGTCAGTGAAATCAGCTAAAGACCTGCAGACTGTTGATTCATCCTGGGCCACATGGAGAAGCTCAAACACAGGCTGACAACCTCACACAGGCTCCCCCCACTCACTGCCTCCAGCTCCATATATGGTCGAGACAGGAAGTGTCATTGGCTTACATTCCCAAAATGTAGATGTGAAAGAAAACATCAGTCTGTCAGGACATTAAAGCTCCATTGTGTAATTTTTTGAGTTGATTCTTAGCAAAAAACCCTTTGTTCTTTCACAAATATCTGCTCATTCATGTGTAATTACTTCCACCAACTAATCAAAGTATTCTCGTAAGTGTAGAATCTGCCATTCAGAATCATCTACCATGTTGCGCCTCCATCTTTAGAATACATTTCATTACATTTCGCGCTTTCACACTCAGTGGCAGCGTGACGAATGCCAGGGAGGGGGAGAAGATAATGGCAGTCGCCAAGGAAGTTAAAAAGAGAATTAAAATGACAACGTGACAGGCAAAGCAACGCGACAAAGTTAATATTGTTGTGGTTTTTCCAAGATGGAAAGAGCTCATAAGGAGCAAGGATGTTAAAAGGGACGCCGAAGTTGCTTGCTTTCTTCTCAACAGGTAATTCTGCCTATTTGTGTAAATTCGAAGTTTTATAGTTGCTACTTGCTTGGCTAACTATAGCATGGTTGTGCATAACGTTAAAACGACATCTAGGATACTTTTCCTCGCGTCAATGATGAAAAACGATTGTCTACCTTGTAACATAAACGTAATCATATGCGCCGTGATTTCCCTGGCAGACAACTCACGTCATGGATCTGTAACACAGACTAGCTACTAGAACAGCAGCGTGTAAACGACGGAGACACTAAGAGATCATTTCAGTTTCATTCACATTGTTCATGCTGCTCAGAGAAATATATTAAAAGCACAAACCTCCGTTGCTTCTCTCTGTAAACATCACCTTACACTATTGATCTGGTACAATATACAGAATAAGATTTAAGAATTGAATTAAGATTCAGTTAGAATAAATGGATGGATTATAAATGATATAAAATACATAATGTCCTAAAATGTGGATGGACAGAGAAGCGACAACATGGCCTCTTAGTGCCATTTCTTCTGCAGGGCAAAGTGCTTTGATTAAAAAAAGAGGTTATCCCTGTATATAGTCAATAAAATCCATTAAAAAATATATAAACAGTCTGTGGTTGTTTCCCGCTCAGAGCAAAACTTGTGTGGTCCTTCCTCACAGTCCCAGACAGCAGGTCTGTTTGTACAGTGGAGGGTCCCGAAAAACTGTCTCTGTTCAAGTTGAGCTAGAACTCATTTCAACCAGCAGGAAATCTGAATCCCGGCCAACAGTCCCTGGAAGACTCCGTCCACAGGTAATCCAGGTATGTTCAAATATTGCTGCACAACAGCGGCTTCAATCCGACATGCCTGAATGCCTGACTCAAGGCAAACGTGATGATCGATGTGTAAGAAGTATTGTGTGATTCTGTCAATGTGTCCAAATCGCCCCCGAAACGAGCCGTGGCAGCTCGGTGTGCCGCAAGCAACCAGACTCAGTCGAATACCAGATGACATGTAGCTGGTTCTTGGTCAAAACAATTAAGTGGTGAATGATCTGCTGGTCAGTAAGCAGATTGGTCTGTCAGTCAGCAGATCTGTCGGCTGGTCCCTAGGCTTGTCTGTGGGTCAGCAGGTCAGTGGTTCTTTCCCAGGTGCAGACTGATCTTGCCCTCCTTGGCGAGCTGGTGGATGATCTGTGTTTCAAATTCGGCGCTGTGGACTCCCGTCTTCCTGAAGGCTCCAGCATAGAGATTCTCCTCCCAGTAGTGATGCCAGTTCCCCTGCTGGTCACCGCCGTAACCGAACACTGACACCTGACCACGGACAGGAAGTGATGCCGTGACATACTGCAACATAATATACTGGGACGCACTACAAAACAAAGTATGGCATGCTGTACTGTCACTAAACATATTCTGCATTGGTTTTAAAAGTGACGTGTGAAGGCTTTCTCTGGTACATTATTATGATGATGATTATGATGATGATGTTCTTTAACTTTATATTTCCATCAGTTCTGTTCTCATGGCATGTTAATGCATTTAGGAGCAAAGACTGTTTGGAAAACTCTCCCTATCCGAGGTGCATTCAAGGATACAAAAATAATCAAACGTGAATATGAAAGAAGCATTTGAATTTGGTTGTTCAAATGTCTCGGTGTCCCTGAATGTAGCGACAGTGGGAGTTTTCTCAACGGTCTTTGCTCTCCGCTGCATTACTACAGTACAGAATGACTTAAGTTTGACTGAAATGAAGTTGACTAAATGTTGTGTAGTATGTTTGGTGTCAGAGATGAAGACACAGACTCGCCCCCCCCCCCCCTCCCTCCTACCTGGTCACAGGTGTGCAGAGCGAAGATGATGGCCAGCATGCCGGTGGACGGGTAGCGACCGTGACCCTCGGTCCAACGATCGTGAGCATACTTAAAGAACACTGGGTTCAGCACCAGAACCTACACACACATAGCATATACAGTGTTAGAATATTATGGTCGCGTTTAAAGGTATAATATGTAGCATTTTCCTAAAACACAATGTATAGACTAATACAAAAGCAATCCCTCCCAATCATCACTTAGATATATCTGACAGATTTCACATATTTTGTGTTTTTATAAGCACTTGATTTTGGTTTCATAAGTATAAATAAATAATCTGAAAACAGCTCAACTAACAGACTAAACTAAACTATATGGACGCAAATCGAAATTAACTGTGGAAAGAGTGTATGTGAAATGTTGCTTTGTCTTCTTTTCTTCACTTCAAAACTGAGGCATTACATTTGAATTATTTAAAGTATTTAGGGTTAGCTGTATGGTTAGAGTAGTTAAAGGAAGATACGATCATTTTTAAAACAGTGAAGTATACAGATGTAGAAGGATAAAATGTTTGTTACACCCCAAGAAATCAATTTGTCAAACATTTGTCAAAATGTCACATTATACCTTTAATGTTGATGCAAACATTAAAATCTGAACTGAAAAATATAAAACTAGACTGTAGCTTAAGAGCAGAAGTCAAAACTTTCTCTTTCTTTAAACAAAAAAAGAATGTAAACAGTGCAGAGACAGTAGCAACAACAGACTGTAAACAGAGAGCATGATGGGGCATTTATTTTACCTTGTCTTTATCAGCCTGCACTCGGTCTTTAACCCTCATGTAGGTCCTGAACACACACACACACACACACACACACACACACACACACACACACACACACACACACACACACACACACACACACACACACACACACACACACACACAATTACTAGTTATAATATACTTCAAGTATTGCATATTAGAATATACAGTATTCACTGTAAGCTGTGAGAATGTATCTACTGTATGTTTACAATAGTATACAATTCAGTCTAGTATCTTTTTGTATAAGATATAAAAAGGTATATATATATATAATATGTATTCATATTGGTGTACATTTCTGTGTTCATAGTAACATACAACATTTCTGTACATTTTAAATACTGTGCATTTCTATATGTATATTCCCTATGTTTTTTCAAATATATTCTCCAAATAATTGCTGCATTATGAACATATTTTCTTATTTATTTTTTAGATTTTAAATAAATTCTTATTTATATTCATATTGCCCTGTCTGATGTAAATGCTTCATGTAATCTGTTTCTATTTCATTTACATATTTGATAGAGTTTTTAATACATTTTTGTAAATGTTTTGGATTTTTGAAACAAACAATTTCAACAAAAATTGAACAATATAACCTACAAGATGGTAGGATTTATTGCAGGACGGCTGTATTAGCCTGCATTAGTTTTTCAGGCACACCTGACTAAAACAAACAACTGAGTGTATGTATCTTTATATTTGCTACATTTTGAGTGTATTTGTATCTATATTTCATACATTTTGACTTGGCCGGTGGACAGCGCGCTGGTCAGCCACTCCAGGTCTCTCAGTTTGAACGGCAACAGGACGAGGCTGACGCCACGATCAACGTCCACCGCACTTTCCGGGTACAGGAAGTGATGCGTTGTTCGATTCCCAACGTCTTTCTCAAATCCTCGAGTCACCGCCTTGTTCATCCTGTGGAGGAGCAAGGTGAGGAAGATGAGGAGGAAGACAATGAAGAGGAGGGTAAGATGTGTGTGGACATACGTACCGGATTACGTAGTCGTGGGAGTTGATCAGCTTGCCGTTTTCTGACCCCAGCAAGTTGCCGGAGTTGCCAACCACCGCACAACTACGGCAACGGGAGGGGAGGGGCCTGAAGTCCATAGTGGGTGGGGAAATGACATTGAACATATCTAACATCACTTCCTTTAGAGTATGGTCGTTCCCGGACCGCTGAAGACTCTGTGGAGAAGTGGAGCATGTGTTGCATTATTTTTGAATACAGATTTATTAAGTCGAGCTCCATAAAAAAAAAGAAATTATGACATATTTTTGTTTTAGCCTGTAAAGGTTTTGGATCAGACCATAGACTGACTGTATAAACATGGACAAAGTCTCCGTGACGTCACCCATAGGTTTCTAAAAGGCCAAAAGGAAGCTCAAAGTGGGCGGCTCTGGTGGCTCATGCCGTTGCTATCTTGGCAGGGCCTGTTGCAGCTAATCCAAAAATGGAGCTGAGGTGGGCCGAATGAAGCCTACAGTCTACAATCGCCTCCTGTGACGGCAGCCCACATGGATGTATTACTTATTGACAGTGTTTGGAATAACGCCGTTTAAAAGAACGGCGTTAGGTAACGAAGTTATTTTTTCAATAACGGGGTAATCTAACGAATTACTTTTCCCGTCGTTACAACGCCGTTAACGTTACTAGACGTAAAATGCGGTGCGTTACTATGTATGGATTGAATAAACTGTAAGAATGTGAATGCACCCCGGGCCGGGCTCACAGTTATTGAAGAGGCGGGTTAATAACGAGGTAAGCGATTATGATTGGCTAAGGCAGAGTCATGTTGCATGGTAGTAGCCAATCAGAGACAGTGTTACACACATGCCAGCAGCCCAGCACACGCGTGGCGCGCACCACACACGCACAACAGCTAAACGGAGATTCAACGGAGCAACAGAGATGGCTAGTCAGGAGGAGCAAGAAAAGTTGGCATTTTCAAGGTAGAGGTTTGAAATAAACACACTTTTTTTGTTGTTTAAAGGTTTACTATTGTTGTGAACATTACAAAACACTTGGAAGTACAGGTTGCTTAATTGACCGGTTGTCTCAGGTTGAGAGAGTTTGATTTAATTCGCTAGAATTAAATGCACTTTATATTGTGTAACTGTTTACTTTTCTTACGAAGATAATTTGAAGTGCAGGATAAACCTCTGGCTGTCTATTGACGTGCAATAAATATTGAAAGTTATGTACAAACACCAGTCTGTTCTACTCATTTTAGTTGTGAAAACTGCAAAAAAAATGTAAGCAACTTTTTTTAACAGTAACGCAAATAGTTACTTTCCCTGGTAACGAGTTACTTTTATTATAGAGTAATTCAGTTACTAACTCAGTTACTTTTTGGAACAAGTAGTGAGTAACTATAACTAATTACTTTTTTAAAGTAATGTTACCAACACTGCTTATTGAACTTAGCTACAGAGACCAAAATCGTTTAATTCTGCTGTAAAGTTGGGCATTTAAACAATGGGGTCTATGGGGATTTACTTCCTTTTGGAGCCAGCCTCAATGGGCCACTTGAACTGCAGTTTTTGTTTAGCACTTTCACATTGGCTTCACTTTTCCAGCACCGGAGGTTGCCGCTTGGATCAGACTGATGATATCAGCAGCAGGATTTCCACCCCCTCCACTGCCCCTTTTAATCTACTAATGGTTTCTGCAGCAGGATTTAATCTATAAAAGCAGGAAAAGACTCAGGCATTTGTCTCTTCATCCAGACTGCTGACAGTTTCTACTAAAAAAAATTCTCTGAAAATACAGATTTTTCATTTTCATTAATGGTCCTGACTATTCACTGAAACACATTGTATGACCATCAGGCAGTATATTACACATTCTTCTTTGGTCCTCTAAGGATGAATCTTTAACAACTCTGTTTTGACACATCAATGAAGTGCTTACACTTACAGTGTGCAGCCTGCAATCATTTTCTGTATAGGGGCTCAGACTTTATTATTGCTCTTACATTCAGTTACTAAAGAAAGCAAAAAGGACATTTGATCATCTTATTTATTTACAATGTTTTTTTTTAAAAACTTCTTTTGGTGATTTGATTAACTGCTAATGTAAGGCATCAATAAAGATTTAATGTTATCTGCAGTTTAACAATTGCTTGTAGTATAAAATGATTTTAGCAAACAATATATGAAATACATATGATGACATAAAAAATAGGCATACTGTATTAAAAATGTGAGTGTATATATTATGTTATAAAATTGTAATAAAAAAGTCATGAATGTTTGTTTATTTTATATTCATGTTTAATATGTTCATTTGTTTATGTATGCACCTTTTACAATAGAAATTCCACATAAGTGTACTTATTATGGCAATAAAAATCATAGTATAGTATGTCGGAAAAAAAAGTCCTAGTATAATATGTCGGAAAAAAATAAAAAGGTCATAATATATTGTCAAAAAAAACAAAAAGGTCAAAGTATAGCATGTCGAAAAAATTCATAGTATAGCGCGTCTAAAAAAGGTCATAGGAATAAATAAATAAAAAAAGTCTCAGTAGTTTGTCAAAAAAAGTCATAGTATAGTATGTCAAAAAAAAGTCTCAGTATAGTTTGTTGAAAAAAGTCATAGTATAGTATGTCGAAAAAAAAGTCATAGTATAGTATGTCGAAAAAAAAGTCATAGTATAGTATGTCGAAAAAAAAGTCATAGTATAGTATGTGGACAGAAATCACAAAAAGGTCATAGTATAGCATGTCGAAAAAATCATAGTATACGTAGTATGTCGGAAAAAAGAAATAGTATATAGGATGTCAAAAAACATAAAAAGGTCATAGTATAGCGTGTCTAAAAAAAGGTCATAGAATAGCATATCAAATAAATTTAAAAAAATGTCACAGTGTAGTTTGTCAAAAAAAGTCATACTATAGTAAGTGGGAAAAAAATTCACAAAAAAGGTCATTGTATAGCATGTCAAAAAAAAGTCATAGTATGTCGGAAAAAAAGAAATAGTAAAGTGTGTCGAAAAAAATGAAAAAGGTTCTAGTATAGTATGTCGAAAAAGTCACAAAAAAGTCATAGTATACTATGTTGAAAAAAAACATAAAAAGGTCATAGTATAGCATGTCAAAAAAGTCATAGTGTACCGAAAAAACGTCATAGTATAGTATGTAGAACAAAATCACAAAAAAGGTCATAGTAAAGCATGTCGAAAAAAGTCATAGTATAGCATGTCTAAAAAAGGTCATAGTATAGCATGTTGAATAAATAAATATGTCGAAAAAAAACATAAAAAGGTCATAGTATAGCATGTTAAAAAAGTCATAGTATAGCATGTCTAAAAAAGGTCATAGTTATAGCATGTCGACTAAATAAATAAAAAAGTCTCAGTATAGGTTGTCAAAAAAAGTCATAGTATGTCGAAAATCACAAAAAAGGTCAGTCGAAAATGTCGAAGAAAACATAAAAGGTTATATAATAGTATGTCGAAAAAAACAAAAAGGTCATAGTATAGAATCTAAAAAAAAAAGTCATAGTATAGTATGTAGAAAAAAAGTCATTAGTATAGCGTGTCTAAAAAAAGGTCATAGAATAGCATGTCGAATAAATAAAAAAATGTCACAGTGTAGTTTGTCAAAAAAAATCATAGTATAGTATGTGGAAAAAAAGTCATAGTATAGTATGTGGAAAAAAAGTCATAGTATAGTATGTGGGAAAAAAGGTCATAGCATAGTATGTTGAAAGAACCATAAAAAGGTCATAGTATAGTATGTCGAAAAAAACAAAAAGGTCATAGTATAGAATCTAAAAAAAAAGTCATATTATAGTATGTGGAAAACCAGTCACAAAAAGGTCATAGTATAGCATGTCAAAAAATGTCATAGTATGTCGAAAAAAAAGAAATAGTAAAGTAAAAAATAAAATGGTTATAAATGTAAATGAACTGTATTTATACAGCGCTTTTCTAGTCTTAACGACTACTTAAAGCGCTTTAACATAGTACAGGAACCATCCACCATTCACACACATTCATACACTGTGGCCGAGGCTGCCACACAAGGTGCCACCTGCTCATCAGATAAACATTCACACACATTTACACTCTGATGCGCAGCATCGGGGGAAACTCGGGGTTCAGCGTCTTGCCCAAAAACACTTCGGCATGGGACTGCAGGTCCGGGGATCGAACCACCGACCTTCCGATTGGCAGGCAACCGCTCTACCACTGAGTGCCCCTTATAGTATAGTATGTCGAAATAAATCATAAAAAGGTCATAGTATAGTATATCGAAAAAAAAGTCATAGTATGTCGAAAAAAAGAAATAGTAGTGTGTCGAAAAAAACATAAAAAAGTCATAGTATAGTATGTCAAAAAAAACATAAAAAGGTCATAGTATATAGTATGTCGAAAAAAACAAAAGGTTCCTAGAATAGTATGTCAAAAAACATGAAAAAGGTCATAGTATATAGCATGTCGAAAAAAATAAAAACAGTGTAGTAGTGTAGTTTGTCAAAAAAAAGTCACAGTATAGTATGTGGGGGAAAAAAAAATCACAAAAAGGTCATAGTATAGCATGTGGAAAAAAACTTATTATAGTATGTCGGAAAAAACGAAAGAATCACAAAAAGGTCTGAGTACAGCATGTCAAAAGAAGTCAAAGTATTACATATTAAAAAAAAGTCATGCTATAGTATGTCAAAAATATCACAAAAAAAGCTGATAGTATAGCATGTCGCGAAAAAACTCATAAAATAGCAAGTCGGAAACTGTCATAAAAAGTCAAAAGGATGTCATAAAAAGTCTGTAAAGTATGTCATACAAATTCCATGAAAAGACACAGTATAGTAGTAAAGATTTCATAAACAAGTGATAGTACAGTACGTCATACACATACAAAAACGTAATGAAATGTCATGCATAGTATAGTCATAAAATGTCATAAAAAGTAATAGTAGTAAAATAATAGTAAAACGTCAGTATAGAATATCATACAAATACCATGAAAAAGACATAGTATAGTATGTCATGAATATAATAAAAAAAAAACTCATGGTATAATATATCATAACAATGTCATAAAAAGTCATAGTATGTCATAAAAAAGTCATAAAAAGTCATAGTATATCATAAAATTAGGGCTGTCAATCAATTAAAAATGTAATCAAATTAATTACAGACTGTGATTAATTAATCTAAATTAATCACATCCATACTTTTGCTGTGAAAGTATTTTTAATATTTCATAAATCAATGAATAATCAGCATTAGTGACATTAAAGTTAAAAAAACTCTTTTTATTATTATTTTCACTGTTCAAATAATGACCATAACAATCAACAATATGACCTAATATGCTGACGAAATAAATTCAAAAGGGTATTTTACAATGACTACGAATGCACCGCGAGGCTGTAGGTTACCAGTTTCATTGAACACACCGTCGCCGTCGTGTTTTTCGACAACGGCAGAAACACAGTCAAACTTTACACCATTTAGCGTTATTCTGACAGCCCTATGTAAAATACAAAAAAAGTCATAGTATGCCATATAAAATAAAATGAAATAAACATTATTAGAATATGCACTATTCCTGCAATTTTTGAGTGGTCCTTACCAGCCACCATCTGAGTGCTTCAGGGTCAAAGTTGTTGTTGTTAGGATCTTGGAGGACGGGCTGCTGTTTGGGGTCATAGCGCCGGCTGAACCAGTCTGACCCCCCCAGGTCTGAAATACAAGACTCAGCACAACCACACGACCTGAAAGAGTATGACACAGAGGAGTCACACATAGACAGAACAGAGTATATTTCTGTGAACATTGCAGCATAAATACTCCATTGACTTTTTGTATTGTAATAACACTGCATTGGTAATAAAGTCTGTAAAACAAAACATGAGCAGAACAGGGAATCAAGGTATACAAAGTCGATGACCTCCTGCGTGTTACCTCAGGTCATTCTGGGAGTTATCTACAGGCTTCTCTTCGGCTTCAGGTTGGGTGGTGCCGGGAGGAGGGGGGGTCCTGCGAAGGTCAGGGGTCGGGTCAGCAGGAGGCGCCGTGGGTTCAACTACTGCAAACACAAGCAGACTAAGAGTCAGTGAACACTGCATCACAGGAGCGCTGCTAACACTGTTACAGTAGCATCTCTATGATACAATCAAAACACTGGTGCTGCTAATCATACTACTGCTATTATTATCATTATAATACTGCTACTACTAAAATCAACTCCTGCTAACACTATTTACATCTCTAGTATACAATCAAAACACTGCTACTACTAATGATACTACTGCTACTATCATCCTAATAATACTGCTACTACTTAATACAACTCCAACCAAAATTGGAAATATGTGGTCTACAACTACTCTTAAGAGAAAATGCTACTACCATTAAACTGCTAATATTAGTGCTGCTACTACAGTTGATATTGATGTCACTACACCAACTGCTACTACTACAGCTACTGTTAAAATTTCACATCCACAAGTAAGTTCTCAAAATCTCGGCCAGGCTATAAAGCCTTTTATACTGTATTTTCCTTCCTAATTAGGGTGAACACATGAAACCTTTCTGCTTAGTTTTGTCACACTTTTGTTTTTTTGAGATCTCTTTACCCTAGTGATGATGACATCAGCTCCTCACCTGTCTCCCTGTCGGTGGGCGTGGCCCATCTGAAGGGCAGGGCTAATGACAGACGCAGAAAGAGTCTCCTCTGGATGCTCTGACTGGCGAGGAAGAGGATGGCAGCAATCATCAGGCCAACGCACAGCTTCCTCCTAAACATCATGGCTGGATGGATGATGAGTGGGCGGCGGCAAGTGGAAGGGTGTGTTGTTGAGCTGTCAATCAAACACTCAGCCTGCTATGTCAGCATATTTGGACTGTGTTATCTCTTGTCATCTGGACATTTTCTGTCCTGTCATGTCATCACTCAGCTTCATCTCCATGAAGTCTGAACTTTGTGTCCTGTGCACGTTGCTGCTTTCCGATGGCAACAGGATCTATGGCCACACCTGGGTCAGGCAGAAAGACACAGTGACATCAGTATCATACAAAATAATCTGATTAAGTGGAAACTATGTCTGTGTGCTCAAAATGAATAATTATTTACGTTATAATACATTACAGAATTATAGTAAAACCCCCTGCAGCTGCAGACTTAGCACTAGTTTAATTCCACACTGTTGGACACATTAATGAAAACTATAAAACCAGGCTTGAGGTTTGACTACCTCCTCAATGTTGTTGTTGGACTGCTGCGTAAGGGATAATGTAGAGCGAGGCGGTTGTTATAGCGAATACAACCCCGACAGCCTGAAGGGGTTGTATTCGCTATAACAACCGCCTCGCTCTACATTATCCCTTACATATCACGCGCTTTATGTTAGCTGGATAACTGAGACATGGTGACTCAGTCATTTTGCATTTAGAGACACTATCTGGTATTCACAACACACATTATCCATAATAAAATAAGTATAACAGTTAATATCAAAAAGCCCAAAAATATCTATAACAGACAATTTTGGTATTTTTCAACCTGGACCCTATTTTCCCATGCATCTGTGTCTAAGTGACTAATGTGAACAAAGAACTTCGAAATTGGTTGGGCTGGAATGTAATCCTATAAAGGCCCTGACACACCAACCCGATAATCGGCCGTCAGACAGTCTGGCGAGGTCAGTGACCCGAGCCTGTTCGGTGTGTTCCCTGCGGTCGGCCTTCATTTTGGCCGATTTTACTTGTTGAATCGGAAGGTGGGCAGTGGGACTCAATGACCAATCTGGTTGGTGGAGTGCTAACCTGGAAATAACGAGCGGGATGAGCGTGACTAACGGCTCTCAAAATCTGACAAAAATCTTTTAAACTGACCTTTGTCGATCTGAAATGAAGACAGATTCAGCAACTGCGTGGCCTATTTCTCACCATTTTTGTAAAATATGAGATTGTATTCCGAACGAGCCGCCATTTTGAAATTCGGGAGAAGCCAGACCCACGTGACGCGTTCGTCCAATCAGCTGCCGTCATTTTTGGGCAACAATACAGATTAGCGCCACATGCTGTTATGGAGACGTATTACGTCTTGCGCATGCGCAGAACGTACGCTCAAGTCGGCGTCGCTTCAGTGTATTCCGAGGCACTTTGTGGACCAACTCGGGGAGACTGATCAGTCCGACTGCCTTTTCTGCCGACGGTCGGCCGTCGGGTTGGCACCATCATTGTACATCCACTAAAAGTGATTGTTTTTGTGGTGTTTTATATATATATATATATATGGATAATCTGTTCATAAGTATTTATGAACAGATTATCCATACTAAACTATTTATAACAAACTAATGATCTAAATAAATTTATTCATAGAAAATGAAAACACCAATGATCCAAAAAAAGCAGTTTATAACAAATGAATTATCCATAACAAACCATTTATAACAAACTAATTATCCATAAAAAATTATTATTTATAAACTATTTATAGCATACTTATTATCCATAACAAACTATGTATGACAACACAGATGAGATCACCAAAGCATCTCTTCACTCTGAGGAAACTCCAATCACAACTAGGAAACAGGAAACCAAAAATAGCAAAAACAGTGAGGTTCACCACCAACAAATGAACCATGTATTATAAACACACGTGTTGTAGATGATGGTTGAAGAGTTTTAAAAGATGACATCATCAACAACAGCAAACACAGTGCCTTCTACCTTCAAAAACACAGGAAGAGGAAACCAGCTTGTTGCTGATGAATGTAGTCACCCTCTTTAACCCACTTCCTCGCCCTCCTCTTCCTCACTCACCCCACCTCCACTCTCCTCATGCAGGAATGTGTCCCTGCAGACAGACTCACTCTCTGAATACCAATCAGATCTGGATTCAGTTCAGCTTCTCCTGTTTCAGCTGTCGCTCTCCTTCTGTCTGCTCCAATGTCTCTCTCTCTCTCTCTCTCTCTCTCTCTATCCCCCCCCCCCCCCCCCCCCGTGTGTGTGTAGTCTGAATCAGATGACCTGTACGTGTGTGTGTTTCTTCACTACTCTGTTGCAACAAATATAGTTTGTTGTAACTGCTTCAACACACACGCACGCACACACAGCTAATAGCATTACTTTCCCTTCTACTAGCAGCTCTAAAGCTCCTTTCAGACCTGCACCTCGTTATAAAAATGTAAGCATAATTTCACGTTAGTCTGAACAAACTTTAACTCATTCACCTCGTTATAAAAATGTAAGCACAATTTCACGTTAGTCTGAACAAACTTTAACTCATTCAACTCAAAGTTCTCAATATGAATATTATATAAAAGTTGGATCCATAACAAATTCTGTAACACTTAAACATGAGTCAAGTGTGAATTGAATGTGTCCCATTATGTGTTTTAGGGTTAGATAAGGTTAGAATGGGAAAAAAAAAAGATCTTTCCCCTTTGATTGCGACAAAAGAGGTTAAAAAAATAAAACAAACACAGTGACACAAAATGTCAAGCTGTCAATTATCACAGAGCGTTGTGGTTCTTTCTGTAACATGTGTTTATAGTATTTATTATGTCAGCCACTTTTCTCTGAATGGCAAAAAGACAAAAACATTGTGTAATTCCTGTCTGAAAATCACTCTCAATCTTATACTGTCCAATCGGGATCAAGATTAACTTTATTGTCCCACAAAGTGGGTAATTTTTCTTGGGCACTTAAAGGTCCAATATGTAATAGATGTACTGTAATAAATCCCAAAAATACTCCAATGTGTCATCAGATATTTCTGACAACAATGCTAATGCCAGTATTTTCTCCTTTTGAAGCCGCGCCGAAAATGCATGCATGCTAGAAATAGGACAGACGCCTATTTTTCACGCGACATGCAAGCGTGTTGGAAGCGTTTCCAGGCAAAATAGAATAGGAAAAGATTTTTATATGTCATTTTGACACGAATACATGTTAATACATGACATGTTGATGTTTGAAAGTCTCTAGGTTTTTTGACACAAATGTAATAAAAAAATAAATCGATTTTCAAATATTGCACCTGTCAATACAGAACGAAATATTCTGTAGCCTATTTTGCCGTCAATACTGCCGACGTTGTCTTTTCTGTAATCAAATCAGTATTTATGTTTAACATGAAGTATACTACTGCTTGATTGCAGTAAATCACTGGGAAACATACATGTACAGTTAAGGCTAGCAGCAGCAGCGCCGCGTCAGACACGTTTCTGGTGTGTAAAGACAGAAAAATCCACGCAGCCGCCACACAGCTGACACGCAACAGAATCGCCACGCTCATGCGATGCAGCCAGTGTGTAGCCGGCCTAACTGTGATTTTAGAAGAACAAGACCAGAAGAGACGAGTCAGGACAAATACTGATTGACACATCAACACATTCAAACATATTTTGCTCTACTTACCAGGCTGGAAAGTTCAAAACTGTCAGGATAAAAGTTGGAAAATGTTCCTGATAAGAAAGCTAAACTCCTGGATTAGCATCTGTATTAACATACAGATGCATGTTAGAACAGAGCTTGACTGCGTGCCATGTTGACTGTGCAAACATGTCCTGGTACAAAGCTCAAAACAGTGATGAGCTGGATGTTAAATGTTCCTTTCAACTTTATTCAGACATAAGATAATGATTAATCAACAATTAGTCAAGACACCCCATGCACAATGTTTGTGCAGCCTCTGAAAAGGTAACGTAGCGACTATGCCTCTTAGCGCCTGTGGAGTTCGCAGCTGGACATGTACGCCACCGTTCTAGATTATAATCGGGCCTTTACAGAAGAACTCGTAGAATCGCTGCAATTACAACCACACCTCCACAACCACTGTAACTGTGATTTTAGAAGGACAAGACCAGAAGAGACGAGTCAGGACAAATACTGTTTGACACATTAACACACTCAAACATATTTTGCTCTACTTGTATCCTCCCCAGGCTGAAACGTTCAAAACTGCCAGGATAAAAGCTGGAAATGTTCCTGATAAGAAAGCTAAACTCCTGGATTAGCATCTGTATGTTAGCGTGTTAGAACAATGCTTGACTGTGTGCCATGTTGACTGTGCAAACATGTCTTGGTACAAAGCTCAAAACAGTGGATGTTAAATGTTCCTTTCAACTTTATTCAGACATAAGATAATGGCACCCCCAAACACTCCAAATTAAAGCCCGCTCACTGCAGCTTTTTTGTTTTTGTCATTGTAAACAGAGCAGCGCAGAATAACAGCAGCTGTATTTTTACAAACTGAATCTTGTCTTAAAATCATCAAAACTAACGTGCGATGGAAACGGAGGGCAGAGTGATGTAGAGTAGAGAAAGAAAGACCATCAGTAATGCTGTTGAGTATTTAGGAAAAACACAAAAGAAAGTTGACTGAATGTCCTGGCTCTTGTACAGCCATAGACATAACAAGACAATCCTATTTGCTCACATGCTGCAACTACAGTGTTTTACTAAATATTCATGTATCCATCCATCCATGCAGGTGGCTTGATTGAAAGTTACAAATACAGGGAGGAAGACAGCTGGTCTGATTAATATTGTAGTTGTGCAAGGGTCGAATCGGCTCATTCAGTGTGTTTTCTGGTTTATGAAACTTTTTTTTCTTTGAGCGTTAGAGATGATACCTACGTGAAAAAAGTAGAACGAGGCAAACAAGACGTGTTCAATTTCTGTCTGTGGATCTTTAACCTTGAGCCCCTGGAGTGTTTTACTCAGCTAGCCATGAGCCACATCCTGTGTGCCGTCCACCTGTGCACGGTTTTGACTGTGCAATATTTACATTCCTAAAAAGGTTTAGTTATGTGTAATTACACATCTAGTCTCTTTAATAATTTTGCACATAACTCTTTACAGTCAATCATCGTTGGGTAATCGGGCTGGGTACCGATTTCAATACTTTTTAGGCACCGACTGAATTGCCTCAAAAGTATCGAGTATCGAAAAATGGCACAAAAAAGGCATTTTTCCCAATTTCAATACCTAAGGAATAAATCTTATCAGTGTCAGTGAGCCAATAAGCATGCAGCATGCTTCTACCAAGATCTAATAATGTTTGTGAGTGGCTGTCTAACGTTACACGTTGTAGAGACACACAGGAAAAACTCTACGTTATGCCTCACGTAGTAGAAGCTGAAAAGCAAATATAATGTTGCAATTTCTTTTTGTACATTGTTTAGTATCGAAAAAAGTAGCGTTTAAGAACCGCTATCGAAGTCACGGTATTGGATTCAGAACCAGTATCTAGTAGTATTTTAAAGATAATTTTAATAATTAGCCTAATAATATCATCGGCCTGATGACCGACGGTGATGAGACGGCCTACAGAGAGGAGGTCAGAGTCCTGACATCTTTGTGCCAACAACCTCCATCTCAACATCAGCAAAACTAGATGATTGTGGACTATTACTGGAAGGACAAGGCCACTCCACCATAAATGGGAGGTGAAGAGTTTGCAGCTTCAGGTTCCTCAGGGTTCACATCAGTGAGGACCTAGTCTGGCTTACCTCTTGTACAGCACTGGGATAAGGCTTGACATCACGCACCATATGTCAGACTTTTTACCTTGCCTTCTACTATCTCCGCTATCAATTTTGCAAGGGCGCCGTCGCTGCATCCGGGGCTGAGTGCCACCCAAGAGTTTAGAGGCCAGAGGAGGGTTTATTATCAGCCGAGTAACAGTATCTGTACGTTATTTTAGGGTGTGTGTGTGTGTGTGTGTAGGGGGGTGGTGACAGTGTTAAAGGTCACATTTCCTGTACAGAGAAAACCATGCAAAAGCACTCGTTCCTGCCTCCCTATCTCTCTCCTTCTGTGATCTCTCTGCTGACACCAGAATCTGCACCGGAAACCAGCTGCACTACCGTTAAGAGTAAAGCAACGAGCTGAAAAATAACGACACCACAGAAGAAGGTAGTGTCACTTCTCCCACAGTCTGCCACAGGGATGACTTATTATACTAAACTTAGCACAAAAAGTAAGGAAATTTGTGTTTGGTAGATTATTTCTCTGTGGTAACAATGCTTTTTGGCAATAAATCTTATACCGTTGGAAAGCCTGTTTAGTTCCCTTTCAAATGGTGCCCCATTTGTAAGGAACATGCATTTGTGAGATGAGCAGCAGCGCTGAGTATGTGGGTTGCGCCCATGAAAAATTTGCCAAATCTTTTCTGTAATGCCAAACAGCTTTTCTTTGACTCTTGTTTGGTGGTGTTTGGTGGATTGGGTGATTGAAGTCTGAAGTAAATACTGCAGTGTCACCTCTATGCAGTGCAGTGTTACCTCTATGCTCTATCGAGCTCTGGCCTCCTGCAGCTGCTGGTTTATCTCCTTTCTTCTGTTCCAATCTCACAACTGAATGTGAGTTTTGTTTTTACTTTGTAACAGATGTGACTTGAAATGTAGCAAAGTATGATCCTCATGATATAAAGTACTTAAGTAAAAGTAGACTAGCAAAAGGCCGACGCCTTTGGTTGCGAGGGCTCACTTTTGTACTAGTCTATACAGTACACTGTTTTTTTTCGGTCCTCCACACTGAGCCACGAAGGACGTAATTACAAAAATGTTTTCCAGGCCCTGACGAGACAGACTGTTACAGGGACTTCAAATAAAACTCAACATCTTCTAGTCAAGTTATTTGCTTGCACACATATAAACTTACACGGAAAACATGTTATAATTTTATGTTGCTACAGCTGTCAGAAAACAATTTGCAGCTGAGTGTTCGGTAAAAACATTTAGTGAAGAACAGCATGATGCCTCACTCTCTCTAAGGAGTCATCCATCTGCTAAAAGTCTGTGTAAGATTGATGGCACAACAGACTTACCATTTTGTTTTGTCATAAAACAGTGTAAAAAAAACTGAAACATGTTGATGCTTTTAGTTCATATGTTCAAGATGAAGAGAGAGTCAAATTCCTTGTTTGTGTACACACTTACTTGGCCAATAAATAAACATTATACTGTATGTAATGAGGACGTCTACGTTATCCGCTGGTCCTACAATAGTTTATACTATATGTCATGATATATTTTTTGTTATACAGTTAATGTTCTGTAAATGTATTGAGATTTTTTTATGGTTATAATAGGAAAACAGACAAATGGAAGACCAACACAAATCAAGATACTTCATCACCAGGCGATCACCACATGTATTCAGGATTCATCCTCTGGGAACATTAATGTCTGTACAGAATTGCATGATAATCCGACAAACATTGCCATCCCGACGTTGCCAGTCAAATCAATTTTATTTAAATATAGCCCAATATCAACAACTTTGCCTTAAGGGGCTTTACAATCTAGCATATGACACCCTCTGTCCTTTTTGATCCTCGATTCAGGTAAGAGTGAACTCCACCAAAAAAACCTTAACAGGGGAAAAAATGGAAGAAACACTAGCATGGCTAAAACTCCATTATTGCCATTAATCAGATTCAGCCCTGCTCCTTGGTTATCCGCAGTGGCCTGATACAACCAGAGATGTTAAAAGGGAAACATTCGTGTAGGATATATGACCAAACCTCTGATGGTTGAGAAATGTATCTAGTGGTGTGTATCATCGTACTGCTCAAACCTGTCCAACAATAAACTTAAAATTTGGAGGTAATAAAAGAAAAAAAAAGAAAAATCCACAGTCCTCTCCTTCTATTCACGTAGCTTTCAGGTTAAATACTCAGCTCTGCATGAATGTTTAAGTTTCCATGAAGATGGCAAAAACAGGTAATTGTTATTTCTGTCAAGTGTCACTGACCAGAAGTCGTGTGGAAAATGTGTCGAGCTGAAGCTTCAAGTGGAGCTCAGAATGGTTAAAAAAGGACCAAAGGAAAAAGTTACACACAGACACACCACACACACACACACACACACACACACACACACACACACACACACACACACACACACACACACACACACACACACACACACACTTTTAAATGGTGAATTATGAAACTACTCAGAAAGACACTCAGTTCCTGTTTCCTTTATTGTCTATATAAAAAAAGATATTTAGTAGACTTGATTCGTATGAATCGAGGCTCTAAGGATAAAAAAGTGTCATATGATTTCAAAGAAATCTGTGATTGTAAGCTGTAGAAATTAAAGGTGCAATACTGACAGCTCACTGATTCTTGGGAATTTGGATAAAAAAGGTTTTAATTTTGAAAATAAAAAGTTAGTTAAATTACAAAATCTGAAGGTATATCATTATAGACCAAAGTCTTGGCTGTTCAGCAACCTCCTCATTTTGTATTTATTTCATAAAATAGACATTTTTCCAGTTATTACTTTGTTTTGTCAAAACCGTCAGATACAATAAAAAGCAAATTATTTTTCATTTATTTGGTCTAATATGTATTTAGAGTTTTTAAATCATTATCTGGCATTCTTAGTACAAATATATGCTGTTAAATGTTGAATATTGACTTTTGTTGATTTTTTATACTTTTTTCAAGTGTACTACTTTAAAAGATCTAACATCATACAATGTTTACGTTAAGCCTAAATAGAAAAAGTAATGTTTTTTAATTTAACAAACATATTTTTCTATTAAAAGAGACTATTACTTTAATAACTCAACAGCACTGAAGAAACATATTGTACACATATTGATTTAAAACAAATAAAACTCCCTCTGACGGTGGTGACTTTAGAACTGAGGGTGGTGACATTAATCTGGTGACCGTGGCTTCATAACAACAGACAATTCCAAAATGTATACCACACAAGTCATTGGCTTCTTGCTTAACAATGTTAATTAACTATTGGGTCCAAAAAATAACAATCCTGAGTATGCATATCATGTGAAGAGTAGGTTTTTGTCACCACCGTCGACGCTGCGGCCGAACCACAGCTGTGAGCCCGTATTTATTGTGTGATAATTACTGTACGTCACCACCGTCAGACAGAAAACCTGACGGTGGTGACGTACAGTCTGACGGTGGTGACAAAAACCTCCAAATGGTCCTCAACGGAGGTTAGAATATAATTGTTGATCACAATAAATACGGGCTCACAGCTGTGGTTCGGCCGCAGCGTCGAGGCTGAACCACAGCTGTGAGGATATCCACAAAAACCTGACGGTGATGACGACTGACTGTGGTGACAAAAACCTACTCTTTCACATGATTTGCATGAGTTGTTCACATTAGCCATCTTGTTTCCTCTCTGTTGCTAGTTACTTCAGACCTCTTCTTAAAAAGTATACATTTATGTCATAATCTAATCTAATATGTTATATACAAAAGAGACGGTGTTGACATCTTATGGTAGTGACAGTAGCAGTGTCCAAAAATATGAACAAGTTTAAGAGAAAATAGCAAACTTAAGAGAGCTTGTGTGATCTTGAAGCATGCAGTAGAGTTGAAGGTTTGAAAATGGGGTCCTCAGGAATGTAGTTGACCTTGTAGTTGCCTGATTTTATTGCTTTTTATAAATATCTGACGGTGGTGACGAAGATGTGTGACACATTTTGAGCAACCACAAAATAATTGTAAATATTGTTAAAACTCACTGTGTGTAGTTTAAAACACATTACAATATACTCTTCCATGTGGTAAAGCTATTATTTAAGTCAATTATTACTTTTTGTATTTTTAATCAAGTTGAAATGATTATCACCTATCTGAGGACAACTGATTTTGTAGCCAATGGGCCAGCATATAACACTGGGTAACAAAAAAATATTTTTTGAAAATAGTCCAGGGTTTTCCAGCTGAATTAGACTAATTTTGATGCTCTGAGTCCGAAAATGACCTTGGTTTTGCTCAATCAGGTCAGGATTTTTTGCTACAGAAATTGTTTTTTAAATCGATTTTGCGTAAAAAACAAATTTCTGCGGATCATCAGCTGAGAAACCCTTGACGTTTTTTCCATTTTCCTCAAGAAATAAAAGTCAACGTATCCAAAGTCATTCAGTTTTTATTTACTCCATCAAATTTGATAAGCAGAATTCATAATATTAGTAAAACAATATGCGTACGGCATAAATCGGCGTTTCTTCGATTCCCGTGTGTGAGCAGCTGCTGGGTTGTCTCTCTTCAGCGACCAGCAGTAGTCCGCCATCATGACTGCGTCCCACCTTCCCTGGTACCTCTCCTCCATTTGGCGCATGTCCTGATGGAACCTTTCTCCCTGCTCGTCGCTCATCGCCCCAAGGTTTTCAGGAAACTTCTCCATGTGTGAGAACAGGAAGTGAACCTTTATACTCATCAAACACCCGAGTTTTTGGAAGGCCTTTATCATCTTGCTGACGAGTATGGCGTGGTTTGCTGCCTTCGTGTTCCCCAGGAAGTTGTTCACCACCTGCACAAATGATGTCCACGCGGCACACTCTAGCCTGTTCATGGAGTTTTGGAACTCTGTGTCCTTTATGAGCTGCCGTATCTGTGGGCCATCGAAAATGCCGGCTTTCAGCTTCTCAATGGTCAGTCGAGGAAAGGCTCGGCACAGGTAGTTGAAGCACCTCCCATCCTTGTCCAGAGCGCGCGTGAACTGTTTCATTAATCCAAGCTTCATGTGTGGCGGTGGGATCAATGTCTTCTCCCGGTCAACAAGAGGTTCGTTTATGATGTACTAACTGCTCTCGCGCCGGCCACTCTTTCTTTACATAGTGCTGGGCTCTGTCTCGACTGTCCCACATACATATAAAGCATGGGTACTTCGTGAACCCGGACTGCTGACCAAGTAGAAAGTTCACCATCTTTAAGTCGACGCAGATGATCCATTGGTGCTGCTCATATTGGATTTTGTCGAGCACGTACTTCACTGCTTCATATTTCTCTTTGAGACTTGTGGAGTGTGCAAGAGGGATTGAGGCGAACTGGTTCCCGTTGTGGAGGAGCACAGACTTCAAAGAGCGCTTGTTGCTGTCAATGAAGAGTCGCCAATCTCTCGGATCGTATTGAGGAGCGCCGAGTTTACCAAGAAGACCGGCGACATCTCGGCAGTACACAAGGTCTTCCTCCTGGCAGAAGTAGCCCATGTAGTCCTCATGCCTTCTACGAAAGAAAGTGATACGCGCGTCCTCGCCAAGTAGATTTTTCTCTTTGAGTCTGGAGGCCAACAGCTCGGAGGAAGTCTTTGACAAGCTGAGATCCCGAACCAGATCATTAAGCTCACATTGTGAAAAGGGCTGCGGACCATCTTGTTCCTTATACTCCTCTTCTGCATATCCTCCCTCGTCTGCACTGGTGGCCTCGTCGTCGCTGTCGGGAAGCTCTGTGAACGCTGGTACAGGAATTTCTTCGCAGTGAGCAACTGGACGGCGGGCAGATGGAAGGTCGGGGTACTGGAGGCTGTGCCGATTCTTCCGGTTGATGCCAGTAGTATTGATGGCGCAGAAGTAACAATCCGATGCATGGTCTTGCGGTCTACGTAATCCGTAACACTATGGCTGTATCTCAAAAAGTTGACCTGATAGAGCAAAATGCATGTGATATTCGGACTCAGAACACCAAAATTAGTCTAAATCAGTTGAGAAACCCCTGACCATTTTTTGGCTGTCAACTTGTGTAATCATTAAATTAATAAAAATGAAAATAAACCTATAAAAGAACCTTACATATGTGCAAAGGACCCCCTGATTATAACCTTGATTCTTTTTATTCATGAAAATGTTATTCATTTCCAACCAAATTAGCACTTTTCTTAGTGGGACATGTTTTTGCTAAAGTTTCAAGAATCAGTGAGCTAGCGTTTAAAATAGTTTAAAATAGTTTATTGCAGTCCAAATTCAAAATACTGGAGAGAGTCGTATCCCCCGGCCTCTCCTCCCCAGACTTGAAGTTCACGGATGTTGCCAGACAGCAGCATCCAACAATGTTGGTTTGTTATCGATCTGATAACAAGTAAATACAGGCCAGTATGTGTAGTGTGTGTGCTGCTGGCCAACGCCGGACCTGGCTGCTTGCTTGCTTGTTTGCCTGCTCTGCGCTGTGACAGGAGCGGCACTTACACAAATAGCCAGGTCACCTCTTTGATGAAACCGCAGCAGTGCATACTGGAGAGAAACTAAGGGGCCATCCACACGGAGACGCTTTTTGATGCAAACGTACATGTTTTGCATCGTTTGGGCCGATCGTCCAAACAAATCTTGTAAATGCACAGCCTGAAAACGCACTTTCTTAAAACCTGGTCCCTGGGTGAAAACATTCGAAAACGGTACCCTTTCGGCTTTGTTTGGACGGCAAAACCGCATACGTGCGTATCGATGATGTCATCGCCACACCCCTCGACCTCCTAGCCTGCGCCCTTCGAGTTCGACCTTACCCCACTAGTACTAGCACGGTCACTGACACGACTTTGGTCAAACTAACCGCATCTATCTCCATGGTCAAACCAGCTCACTTCATCTAAATACTTTGTCTCTGCTCCCTGACACTTCCCTCTGCTCTGCTGCTCCTGGATTCTACACAAGATATATTGCTAACGTTATGTAGCTAACGTTAAACATCGCTAAAGTAGCTGACCACTCTAGCAGGGATGTAGACTGCTAATGTTAACGTTAGCTGCTATGGATAGCTGTTTATAAGTGGAAGTAGCTAGACAACTTAGCAACTAGCAAGCTAATCTGTCTGCTTACGGATTATAGTAACTTTTAGCACGGCTTATTGTAGAAAGGCTACCACAAGAAAAACATGTAGCTAGATTATCAAAAGGACACTGGATCACTGATGTTTGTTTGACTGCCGATGTTAGCGCGCTGCAATCGTGTCCGATAGCAGACAGAATTGCAAAATAAAAAGCAATCCAACAGCACATTATACAATGTAAACAAAGACACGTTTTCTTGCGGCGGCAGAAATTCTTTGAGTTTGGTCATGTTATGAATGGACATACTGAAGACTCTGCTCTTCTTCTCCATTTTTGGTTAATTTCTGTAGCAATAACAGTGCCGGAATATGAAGTAGCGCGTTGAGTCATTTACAAATGGATTCGTTTGGACGCAACTATTCTTGAAACAAATCCAGGGAAGACGGGTAAAACAAAGATCGTTTTGGTATGTGTGGACATCGCCTAAAACTAAAGTATCGGTCTCATTACACTGGCATTGATCAATATCAATACCAACGTTGGTATCGATATCATCGATATTTGGATCGATCCGCCCACCACTATTGCTTGACGCTTGTCTGACATAGCCAGATGCTAGATGCTGGCTATATTGACAGTCATAAAAGCCTGTGCTCACGCGGAGCTCTGTACCCAACTGAGAGACACACTTTCTCGGGTTAGAATTACGGTAGGAACCGCTAAAGCCCGCATCCTCGCCGTCCTCGCTACTCGACGCACAGACACACTTCCTCTGCTTAGAATTACAGTAGGAACCGCTACAAATAACACTACCTTGCTGTCCTTCTCCACCAGATTAAAATACACACTTTATTGGATAACAATTACGGCAACAATCGCTAAACACACTGCAAACTCACCGTCTTCTCTTTCTGATTTACAGCCTCCATCTCTTGGCTTAAAGTAACTCACCGTTGTCAGCTATGGCCGCTGAACAGGCTACACGTTGTAAACATAGATAAATGGACAAAGTGACGCCATTGTTTTTGACAGAGACCAGTGAAGTCTATTAGAAGCACTTTTCCAGTGAGTGCTGAGCGTTACTGCGCAGCTGCAAACTGAGCTTGCCAACATATTCGTGACGTGAGCAACGTGTCTGAACGTTCTAAGTCTTCTGGTAGCTGTGCCAAGCGAAATCTCAATCATTCCCAATCTCGCAGAGACGGAGAGCGTAGGTATATGTAAGAAGATAACATAGGCACAGGCTAATTATTGCTAACTAAAATGCTAGATAATATTAGCAATTAAACTTAAACAGCTAATGTAAGTCAAAACTGCATGCAAACTTCTCCTGTACTATATGGTAATTCCTCTACTATGAGACAGTAAGTTGCGTGGTTATGACACAATTGTTAGCCTATTTTTACAAAAACGTCTGCTACGGAGCCATAATGTGAGGTGCAAGGTAATGGAGCCTTTTATAGATTGTTGTGTTTCTTTAGAAATAAACAATGGACAAATAGTCTTTAAACACTTCAGATGTAAAGTTATTGGCTGTCAAAGTGACGCCAAAATGAATGGCAGTCAATGGAATGCTAACGGGGGGTGAGTGCTTCGTAGCATTAAAATGGCGCCATATCGGCTTCGCTCTGTGGAGTCAGGCTTACCCCCTTGGTTGTAAACAGCCGTGGCCCGCTTGCCTGGTCCTCCGTTCACGTTAGCAGTTATTGTGTGTTAGCATGGCGGCATTAGTCACTTTCCTGGCTGTGTCTCAATTGTTTTTTGAGTAACCAACTTGAGTACTATATAGTTCAGTGTGAGTACACGAATGTTGAAATTACATAAAATGCCCGTCCCTTGTAGCCGTGATAAATTAGCCTGAAGCTAATGCTCAGGAGGAAATTAGCCAACTCTGCATCATTTTGGGCTCTAAGCTGTCCCAATCTTTCAAATACATCTCCAATATTTATTGTTACGTCTCTGGTCATGCACCTTTTAGAAACATGGCAAGGTTTTTTTAGGTTGGGTAGAATCTATCTCCGTTGATCCCGTTCATTTGTTTGCTGCTTCCATGGCTGTCCTACAGCTGTAGTGCGCTGGGTTTAGGGCTGCAGCTATCGATTCTTTTTGTAATCGATTAATCTAGAAATTAATCGATCGATTAATCAATTAATCGGATCATTTTTTTTGCGTTTTGAAACAACCAAAACAAATAATGTATAACGAAAAGGATGTGGCTGTAAAATGATCAAGCATTTGGCTTTTATTTCTCAAAAGAACAGAGGTATTTATTCCAACTCCAACATTTGGCAATTTAATTTAATTAAGTTTGATGCTGTAATCTAGCCCTGACATCAAAGGAAATATCTGTTTTATGTAGATTTCTACACCTGCAGCATTTACCATTAGGCTACTAACAAATAATATAGAATTTCGGGGGTGAGCCTATTTTCTATGGTAACCTAGCAACCTGTGTGTGTGTGTGTGTGTGTGTGTGTGTGTGTGTGTGTGTGTGTGTGTGTGTGTGTGTGCGCGCACACGGAAGAGTGAGAGACGAGGGTGTGTGTGTGTGAAGGTTTTTCTTTAGGCTATACTCTCTTGCAATTGAACGTGAATAAGTTTACTACTTAAAAACATCAAAGCTAAACATCATATCTAGTCAAACCGCATCACGACATCGCTACAAATACAGTATGCGATTAAAATCAGCGGCTGCTTAGGCTACGTTACCTTGTTTCAGTGACGCTCGGTGAAACAGCGTGGAGCGGATGTTTTCGGTTCAGATGCTGAATCATTGAAGTCGTACTGCTGTGGTCTGCCAGGTCAGTAGACACATTGCACCTTGTTCTCGTCCCAAACTTTAGACATTCTCTGCCGTTTCTGGACATCTTTACTCTCCGCCATCGCGCTAACTAAATTCAAAATGTATCGCGCGCTAGTGGTGTGCTTCCTGAACAACGGTCCGTGTGGAACAATCAGATCCCTGCGCGTATAGTGCGCGTCATAGGAATTTAACGAGGCTTCGAGGCAGAGTTTTTGCCTCGAGGAATTTTTGTAATCGAGTAACTCGAGTAACTCGATGAATCGTTTCAGCCCTAGCTGGGTTTATGTTTTTACAGGTATTTCTGGCAACTCGGCCTGGCTGTCAAAATAGACAGATGATACCAACACACAGGCCAAAACACAAACAGAAATTCCACGGAATAGAAATTTCAAAAGGAGAAAATACTGCAGGGCTCTCAAGTTTTGAAGACAGGCAAGAGTGACATCTAATTAATAGCCAGTGTATGTTCATTATAGCTTCCAGTTTGTATGTTAGTTAGATGGCACCAACATTTGGTCTAATCATAACTGGCCTGGCAGCCCAAAGGACAGGGTTCTGCTTCCAGATTTGTTTGGTGACTTATGATGGGGGGGTTCTGGGGGTCCACCCCCAGAAAATGTTGAGCATTAAACACTTAATTTCCTGCATTGTGGTGAATTTCTATGCACCTATTAGTACCTTTTTCTGAATCAATATGCTGGAAATATCTTTATGTAAAGGGACACAAATTACAATTCAAATATAAAAACATAATGGAATATATTGCAGTAAGGCTCTCAGGTATTCTGTATTGCTTTCAACTATTTATTCTCCTTTGGATCAACTTTCCTAATTATATCTGAGTCAGCACACATGTAGCTTAGGCATAATTTACTCTGACCTTCTCTTTTGCATCTTTTGTTGGGGAAGTAACCTCCTTAAATGTGCATTTGACAATTATTCACCTCAATTATACATTATTAATTTTAATGGATTAATAAACCCCTGGACTTTAATATTTCAGATGTGTTTGAGCAAGATTTCTGCTCATGTCCAAAACTTTTGCACATTCAAAATATAACTCATCCCATGCTCTCTGAGATTTGGAGGAGTCGTGATATTTTGTGAAAAATAAAGTGATAATAGGATATTACAAGAATACAGTCCCAATATTTCAGAAAATAATCCACCTGCACAATAGTCTGCTGTGCATTACGTGATATCTCTGCTGATACGGTAGACCTCAGACCTTCTGACAGACCATAGGTCCCCGTCTGGGTCTCTGAATGAGACAAAGTTTAGTGAAGTGGCTGAACGCTGCTCTACGTCGGAGGTGGAAAACAGAAACTATACGGCAGAATTAACGGAGCTCAACGCGACACATCTGCCGCAGCATGTCCACAGCAGACCGCGCCCATAAACCTGAAGCTGCAGCTTTTTACAGTGAGTGGACACTAACCCACGTTTCATATTTGTCAGTCAACTTTTCAAAATATATTCAGGGCTACACTCAAACCATTCGAGCCGAAGCCTCGGCAAAATCAGCTGACGCCGCGTCTGGTGTAGCCCCTTTCTTTTTTTTTGATTGGCTGATAAGACTACTGACTGACCAAGAACTCCAGGGGAGACTCTTGATTTCTGCCGGTTCCATAGTGAGAGCGGCGCGGCCAGAGACATTTTGGGCGCTGCGGCATATTAAATATATTATAAATAGTTTTTCTGCGTGAGAAATACAACGTGTGGCGGGAGTGCGTGACAAAAGACCGAAATGAGTGACTGTCACGCTCAATGCGTGACACTTGAGAGCCCTGAGACCGAAATGAGTGACTGTCACGCTCAATGCGTGACACTTGAGAGCCCTGACTGGCATTAGCATTGTTGTCAGAAAAGATAGTATTTCAACTTAGCATGTTTCCTTATATCTGATGACGCATTGGGGTAATTTTTGGATTTAATACAGTACATATATTACATTTTGCACCTTTAAACTGAATTAAATCTTTAACAATCTGTTCAACAAGAGTTCCGATTTAGCATCAGGCCTCTTTAATTACATCTGGCCAAATACAGAGAAGGAGGGTAGACTTGCAGACCACACAACCTGTCTCTCTATAATTATGTACTACAAATACTTACTTAACACACACACACACACACACACACACACACACACACACACACACACACACACACACACACACACACACACACACACACACACACACACACACCAATATCATAAGAAAATTAGAGAACTATACTAGAAGAAATTATAACAATGTAGAATATGGTAAAGTGAGTATGTACAAAGCAGACCAACTATATGTTCCACGGACACATTATTTAAATAGGCCTATTATAGAAATACTACAGAAACAGCTGACGGCCCAACTAATAAATACAACAGTTTAATCATTGTCAGCAACGAGCACTGGTGTTCAACAAACACAAAAAAATATGGAAGAAATATTCTAAATGTCTAAAGTATCTACTACAATTGCTCTTTTCTAAGGCGAAATTACAGTACCTCCTGAGGATCAATTGTTTGTTCTTATCTTAAGTGTTTCCGAAGGGAAAGTGTAGGAGATAAAATAGTGATAGTGTGCGATAAAATCAGTACAACAAACTGCAAGTATCTCAGGAAAATGAGGATGTTATAATAATAATAATAATACAGTAGAGTACAGTAAAGTCTAAATAGACCCACCTGTGTGAAACACAAATACACTATAGAAATATTACAGGTACTTATACTGTATGTACACTGTAATATTACAGAAATACTATGGAGATTATGTTGTGGTATATAAAGATCAAAACAGGCCAACTACAATCCACAGACATACTATTGAATTGAAATACTATATTGAAATACTACACAGGAGTACTGTAGAAAAAAACGGCTGACCAAGTACAGTATTGTTATACGAGATGATAATACAGTCTAGTACACAAGTAAAAGTAAAATAAAAAGACATGCATAGTGTAGGTATTTCTATAATGGTTAAAGTATTGAAGTTTTAATAACAATAACATTATTGTACAATAATACAAAATAACTATGAATTGTATGAGATAAATACTATAAGGCCTCAATGTGGTATTTTGTCAGGTTTTGTGAACCACAGATAAACCAAATAACTATCAGAAGTACTTGATGTTCTATAAGAACACTGTAAGAATATTCAAATCAAATCAACTTTATTGTCACATACACATACAAGTACATGTGAAATTCATCTCTGCATTTAACCCATTCTCCTTCTACAGGGAGCAGTGGGCAGCTATGGCAGCGCCCGGGGACATAAGATAATAGAAACAACACTGGAAGAATACAGCATAACAAGAGGAAGGGTGGTGGGGAGAGGAAAAAAAAGGGCGACAGACTATCATCTTTACAATATTGTAAAGATGATAGATTACAGTGAAGTAAATTACATATTAAAAGGCCAGCTCTGTTCCACAGACACTTATCACTTACTTAACAACTAATATTACATGAGTCGAGTATAATGAAGGTACTGTAAAATAGGCTACAACAAACTGTATAACGGTAAACTGTAAAATACGCTCTAATAAAGTTGGCCTACAATAAGATAACTACAGGCTACGCAGCTAACGGACTAACTGGAACCAGAAACACAGTAGAGTAGTAACAGTGGTACAGTGGTGGTAGAGACGTCTCACTTTTAACAATATTACAGAAATACTATAGCAGATAACATTAAGGTCACCGCGGACCCAACTGACACACTAAACGAATATTACAAGAATGTCATAGGTTGTTAGAGAAAGTAACGTAGAGACAGAAAGTCTCAAGACAGTTTGTCGCCCGTCGGCCCCCCTCCTCGTCCCTTCCCTCTCTCTTTCTTACTGTCTCGACGTCCTTTTATTTTACACACAAAAAACTAAAACTACAACAAACAACCAGAGACAAGAGTGGAGCAGCCTGAGAACAACCCGCAGCAAAACGAGCTGAAAACGGCATGAAGTTAGGTGGGAACTTTGCAGAAGTGTCCAAGCGAAGTTTCCACCATGCTGCCACACACACAGGCACACACGGAGCTGTATCAGGGTTAACCAGATACACACTGACCCGGTAAACAGCCGGTTAAAGGGCACAAAACTCCGTTTATAACAAACAAGACGACTCACATGAAGAAGCAGCGGCCCGGTGGTTCTCTTCTCTTTGTGAAGCTGCAGAGTTGAGGGTATGATGATGCGGAGCTGAGACGCCCCGCCCACCAGGATTTTCTTTTTGTTATTGGAATGTGGGTTTTCAGTTTAAAAGAAATGTATGCAGATTTTGTTTTCAAAAATGTCTTATTTCAAGTGTTTTGTCGTTCAATATCACAACATGGTATGGCAACCGATCAGTAAAGCAGCTGGCAAGGGTCAATCAGTAAATTAATCAGAAGGTCACAGAGCCATATAGTTGTAATATTGTATAGTTGTTGTTGTGCGGGTGAATGTTTTGATGTTTTACAAACCACAGGATGAGATAAAGACAATGTCACCTTTTGTGGAATGCTCTTCTGGCTCCACTGTGGGCCCTTCATTCCTCCTCCACTGTCATCTGATATCTGAAGCTTGCTCCTCGAGTCTCCAACACCTCGATAATCTGAACTTTTTTCATTTTTCTGGAAAGGTTAGGGTGAACTCTCTCTTATCCTTCACTCATTGACACTTCAGATCCCTGTTGTGTTCACATACGGCATGTCTTACTATCTTCTGTTGTTTACGTAGCCTATGTTCCAACCAGTCTGTGTGTTACTTCGGCCATATATTTGTTTTTATTATTTTTTTTATTCAACCTTTATTTATCCAGGTAAATCTATTGAGAACAAATTCTCACATTCACACAGTTCCACATTCATACCTGGAAGTTGCCCAGTACAACCACAGTCTGATCTGCTGGCCACTGAGCAGCTCCACTGGAGCGGTTGGGGGTTAAGGGCCCCAACCGCAACCGCAACCGCAACAAGCTCGCTTCTTTAACCATTAGGCCACCACCACACAGTGTTATAGTATTTACAGTCTCAATGTCTCAATACAACATGTCACATACAGTACATGTAGGCTACATACATATCACATGTATTTCAAAGTATAGACACAAAAAACAAAAACAAAACATAAAAGCTGAGATAAATTAGATATGGATATATTGTTCCTTATGTTAATTAGACGCATTTCGTCTTATGTCAGCCAGTGCATGTGATGTTAATCAACCAAATACTGTACAGCAACTCTGTAGTATTTTCGCCGACTAGCAGCTAGCTAATGCTACATGGAAGTTCACAGAAAGGAAACTCGTGGGATTAAATAAAAACAATAGCAAAAGATAATGAAAGATAAATAAGTAAAATACATAGTTTTAATTTATTTCAACATGTTAATAGTGGTAAAACAAAAAATAAAAAGCCATATTTTTTAATTTTTACTATGTGAATAAAGGTTAAAGTAAAATGCTTTATATTTTATTTTAGTTAATAATTATTATTTGTTGTATATGTATTTAGTTATAGTTTTGATTTGTTTGATAACCTTTAACAACATGTTGTCAGTTTTGGGGGTTTCACATGTGTAGTTGTAAACAGATGTGACAGAAGCAGGTGAGTCTCAAGAGTTTATTTCCAGCTTTAACAGTCACATACCATTAATAATCTAAGGTAACTACAGAGCATTACAGAGTACTAACTAGGTGATCATCACAGTAGGTGATCATCAGATCCATCAGGTTAGTAGCAGGTATGTTTGTTAGTCACAGTAATGTTTTAAGCCACTTACATTGCAGATAAAGAGCATTCCCCTCAATAAATGTTTCATCACATTCCAGCAGCATCACTTTAGTTTAAGGCAATACACAGCAAAGTCACTTTAAAGCTACAGTTGGTATCTTATATAAATAAAAAGGTTTTTTTTAATACTTGCTCAAACTGTCACTAAATCCTGACAGTACCATGGATAAGATCATCTGTGGAAAAAAAGATCACATTCATCTGTGGGTGGTGCTTGGTTTTGGCTTGACTGTTTTCAACATGGTGGGCGGGTCATACGCGTTCCCATTTTACAGCCAACGTCACACTAACATATGTTTCTGAATACATTTGAGGCGAGAATTTGGCAATGCTGAAACATAATCTTGATTTATATGTGATCAGTGCTGCCTAGCGCCTCTAATTGCTTGTTTTCGTTCAGGCGAGGTGGACTTGCCATTTGGAGCATAAAGGGGAAGGCAGAGGATCAGGATTTTTTTTCCACAGAGAATCTGCCTCATGTCATACTGTCAGGATATAGTGACAGTTTCAGAAAATGACAAAAAACATTTCTAAAAAGCTACCTACTGAACCTTTAACATTGTGTTCAAGCATGCATCTGAGAATTAACAGTCGGCTCCCCCACAGCGTTTTTCTATTCACAATAGAAAACATGAAAACCTGAAATGAAACCCCCGAAGATAAACAATAAGCAATATGGATATTATGAAATGCAGAATGGAAGGTATATGCAAAGACAGTATATAAACTGGACCAACAGATCCCGTTGCTCTGGACGGAGACGAGTGAAGTTTATTAGAAGCACTTTTCCGGTGATAGCCGAGCGTTACTGCGCAGATGCAAACTGAGCTTGCCGACGTAGATGTGACGTGAGCAACGTGTCTGAACGTTGTAAGTCTTCTGGTAGCTGTGCCAAGAGAAATCTCAATCATTCCCAATCTTGCAGAGACGGAGAGCGTAGGTATATGTAAGGAGATAACATAGGCACAGGCTAATTATTGCTAACTAAAATGCTAGTTAACATTAGCAATTCAACTAAACAGCTAATGTAAGTCGAAACTGCCTGCGAGCTTCTCTTGTACTATACGGTAATTCCTCTACTATGCGACAATAGGTCGCTTGGTTATGACACAATCGTTAGCCTATTTTTACAAAAGCGTCTGTTACGGAGCCATAACGTGAGGTACAAGGTAATGGAGCCTTTTATACATTGTTGTGTTTCTTTAGAAATAAACAATGGTCAAATGAAATCTTTAAACGCTTCAGATGTAAAGTTATTGGCTGTCAAAGTGACGCCAAAATGAATGGCAGTCAATGGGATGCTAACGGGGGGTGATGGCTTATTAGCATCAAAATGGCGCCATAGAAGGCTTCACTCTGAGGAGAGAAGCTTGCCCCCTTGGGTAGATGTCATATTTGGTTACACTTTACTTGAAGGTATCTACATAAGAGGGACATGACAGTCATGAATGTGTCATAAAGATTATAAACAAGTCATAAATGTTTATGACATAACGCTTCTTTTAGTAAGTGTCATTCGGTTTTGCTATGACAAATTATGGTTATGGTTAGGGTTAGAGTTATGGTTAGGTTTCATGTGTCATGACTGTGTCATGAGTTCATGACACTGTCATGTCACTCTTACGTAGATACCTTCAAGTAAAGTGTTGCCTCATATTTAGTAAATAAACTAATATGGCCATTTACCTATTTAAACCTATTAACCTGGAGTGGCTTTGTCCTGTTTGGGGGCAGCAGTGTGTCAAACAACTGAGTCAAACACAGAGCGCCCTCTACAGGAGGGGGGGCAGTTTAGAGGCTTAGTGTTGTATATTTTTGTCCTGAAGTGAAATGTTGGCGTCAGCTGAAACTGGAGAGAGCTAAAGTCAGCCGTACATACAACATCAGTTATGTTCTAAACTAATTAGCAAAATTAAAACCAAGATTTCTAAAATAAAACATGACATCAACAACCTTTATGTTTATATATTCAAAAGGACAAGGGCAGTACATCTGATACTGTTGGACATTTCACTGCTGCATTTTGTGTTTTAATTAAATAATTTGTGTCATCTGATCCACATGGACAATGAGGGGCTTTTAATCAGTCACTATGGCAATATTGTGGTTATGTACAAGCCTGTTTGGAAGATGGATCAGCCAATCTGCTCATTTCATGCGCAGAGCTGCACACTTCATTGTTGAGATTTAAAGAGTGTGTGTTGTTGGGTGCGTCTGCAAACTGTCAAACCCATAACAACCTTCTCTGTGTGGCGTTTACAGGCATCTTCACAGAACTACAGTTCCAGCGTTAAAGCAGTTGCACACGTCTGGACTGAAATCCTGATGTCACACTGCTAACTGCATGAGCATACATTTTCCACAGAAACAAAGACAAACTCATGTAGTTGTCTCGCCCATGATCTCATAACGCCATTAAACAGAACGTGTTTAATGACACGTTTAATATTAAACTCCTTGCTTAGTGACGGACTTGGTGTAGAAGCTTTAGTCTGGTTTCATGTTTCTGAAAGCTTCTGTTCAGTTTTATGTGGAAACCAGCGGCGTCAGGAGAGTCTAAGCCTAACAGATGATCAATGCAGCTGACTGAAAAAAAATCTGAATTAGCCCTTTAACTATAGGAAGCCCTGTGACCTCGACAGACTGACATGATTAATAAGGCTGTAAACTAGTTTTACATTCTACTGAATACTACTGTTCTAATATTAAAGCTGGTTATTCTGCTGCCATCAGGTGGAAAGCATGCATCTCCAAAACTGTTCAAGATCTAACAATAACATCTTGTTTAAGCATCAACGGACTTTTAAATACTTTTGATTTTTTTTTAAAAGTTTAAAATGATCTTAGCTCATTGAAATGTTGAAAAAGAATCATTAATATTGGAGATACATCAGTTTCTAGTTGCTGCAGGAATATTTCAGCTGTTGAAGCAATAAAGTCCCCTACCCAGAATGCCTTTAAGCGCTGCAGCTTTACCAACTGTTAGCTGATTGGCTGAGATTTAAAGCGACAGAGAACCAGCCAAAAAGGCTCTAATAGACTTAATGCAGGAGAGGGTAACAGGAAACACTTGAGCTTAGCAAAGCTTAAGATTTATAATAATGTTATGTTGATGGATGAGGTAATTCCTTCCCAAAAAAAACAGAGGAATGGAACATTTAGGAATATTGTTTCAACATTGAGTGAGGTTTGTTTGTTGTCATCATACAGCTGAATCTGACAAACAGGTAGATTATTTAACGCTGCTTGTTTTTGACAGAACACACAGAAATCAAGGATATCATGGTAATAATTACATTCTACCTGTACAGATAAAAGGCAAGATATTTACTAAGCCATCAAACAGAGACTAAAGGACTCAGTCTCACTAGAATTAAATGTAAAAAAAAATATATAAAATATTTTTCTTGTCCAATTCAACTTAGCAAACCGTTTTGATAGTGTTGACCCTTGATGGAATGGTGAGCTGAATTGTCCAAAATGGAGGGCGCTATCATAGATGGATAGCTGTGTGTCACCATCCAATTTTATTTAACTTCCTTAGTCGAAGTTTGACGTCGACTGAGCTAACTTCAGTAGCTCTTTATTGAATGAAATGATGTACAATCCTCAGGACAAATTGCCGGAGGGGACTAAATGTCCAAGTATAGCGAAAAAAGAAACAAGGTATTCTGACTGACTAGAGCGTTGGTGGTTAGCTCGTCAGCTACAGTAGTTCACCAACTAGCCCTGTGAGCACCTCAGTGAAGACCATGAATGTATTATAATAAATATTCTTTCTATACATCCATGGTAAAGACCCATGGATGAAGATTGCTTTGACACTTCCTGATGTGACCAGCTTTTGTTTTTGGAGTCAACTAAATCTTTATCGGTTGGAGTCAAAACGTCTGATCTCAGTAGTTTAATCCCTGAAGTGGTTTCTACCTTAATGTAACATTAAACCACAGGTAGAAGAACACAGGTAGTAAAAAGGGGATCTGATTCTATAAACTGTGGCTGTATTCACAACCGCCTACTAAATACTACTGAGGAACTCAGTGTGCAGTTTGTTGGTAAAATGTAGTATGAAACAGTTAAATCGATTTATTTTCCAGTATGCAAGGCCAGGCTTAGCGGGTTCCTGGTTTTGAAAAGCGGAAGTGCCTGTTGGTGTGACCGTTCCAGCGCTTTACTTTGTGGGACACAGAAGGTGAGCTAGACAAGTCCGATGCATACTGCAGATTTGGCTTATGTTTGCATACTGCATGCTACATTTTGGCCAAATCAGTACATACTGCTAGTATAGTAGGCGGTTTTAAATACTGCCTGTGTTTGTTTCCCACACACAGATTATACACAGGTAAAGTATTATAAAGCACATGTCACATACAGCATTTACCTACTGTCAGATGAAAACCTCATATCTCCATTTTATTGTTGCTGCTTCTTGTGAATGATTTACTTTTTACTTAACATCAACTTCCTCTTTTCTTGGCTTCCACAGATTTTATGAAAGGTTATGGGCTAACGGCGAGGTCAGATGTCAAGAGGACCAAAACTCATGCTTGTTCTTGAAACTGCTATAATTTGGACATATGAGGTTTCCATGCAATACGGAGGACATTAAATGGCACATACTGGCATGTATTTTCAGTAAACTTTCAAGTGAAAGGATTTTGTAACAAAAATCTGTAAAAACTAAATATCTTCAGTAAGTGGTGTTGTCAGAGACGTGATGGTCAACACAGGTGTCCACACAGAGACAATAATGGTATACAGGAGGCCAGTGTAAACATACAATCTTTCTTTTCAATCTTGAATTTGCATATCAACAATTCAGTTGTTAATGTGAAAGACTGAAAGTTTATGTAAATTAAATGTGATACTTGATATGCAGGATAAAAGTCAGGAACATCCATTATGTTCTCTCATCAGGACACCTGGTGGAGCATCACAGCATCCTAACAGGAGGTAGAGTCAGAAGGACTGGCCAGACAGTTTTGGAAAAACAAAGACAAACAAATAAATTAAGTCCCTCTAGGACTGTTTAGTTAGTGTGGAGCACTTTTTTTTATCTTAATTGTGAATTTGAACTACAACTTACGACAAATAATTAATGCCAGTACAGAGAAAGGTAGTTTCTTCTCTCCCTTATTTTTTTTTAAGCATAATTTTTAGTTATATATTAATTTCAGACAACATTGTAAATGTATTCTTTATCGCAACAAATGTGCGTTTGCGTTTAAGTACATGTAACATACAGGTTTACCTGCAAAAGTAGAAGCCGACCACTTGTGGCTAGGGCTAGGTATCAAATTTTGATACTTCTATGCATATTTTAGTATTGAATGCCTTGTCATTCAATTCCAAATTATAATAACTAAAAGTAAATCTCATCAGCATCAGTGAGCCAATAAGCTGTTTGCACCAAGATCTAATAATGCTTGTGACAGGCTGTCTAATGTTGCACGTTGTATAAAGGCAAGCTGATATATAAAGATTTGTAATGTGTAAATGTTGTTTTTGTGTAATTTTGTTTTTGTTAAAAGAGATTTTATCAGATAAGATTTTATCATTCAGGAAACGGCATCAAAGTCTTGGTATCGGTACTGAAAATTATTGAAAGATACCCAGCCCTACATGTGGCAACCCAGTATGGAATGCAGTGAGAACCACTCTCCGTCTAACTGGACGATTTTAATTTTTGTGTGATTATGTGTTTGCAGTGGTTAGTTAAAAGAAACAGTGTAACAGTTTGGGACAGAGAGAGTGTGTGTGTGTGTGTGTGTGTGTGTGTGTGTGTGTGTGTGTGTGTGTGTGTGTGTGTGTGTGTGTGTGTGTGTGTGTGTTGTGTGTGTGTGTGTGTGTGTGTGTGTGTGCGTCTCTCTCTACAGGATGACACAGCAGCAGGTTGCTGGGTAATTGTCAGCGCTGACTTTGTTCTCTTTGCCGTAGACAATGTAGACGTGAGAGTTGCCCTTCCACTTATAGTTCACCTTAGTGATGGGGATCAGCTCGACTGTCTGCCTCTGAGAAGAGAGATAGTAATGTTCAAGGAATAGTTTCAATATTTTACGATATCTCAGATTTCATCTCTAATCCCTCCGCTGAAAATTCAACTGCTTTCAGTTATTATACTTCAACTGAATCAGTTGCAGCTTTGTTGGACAAGTACGTGTAGGTATACAAGGAATTTGCTCTTAATGCACATACACAGAAATAGGCATACAGCTTAAAACAAGGACAACAAAGCTGGACAAGGTACAACAAACATTTAACTATGTACATAAATAAATATATATTATAAAGTATATATTAAAAACAAAAAAATACATTGGTTGACAGTAAAACAATAGTGCATACAGTGTAGCAGGTAGCTACAGTGATGCTTATCTCTGCACTGGACACAGAGATGAAACTGATATCCATCTTTTCACCTGACTGTTCAAACAAATAATGAAGGTGCTCTTTGGAAGGACACACACAAGTTCAAAAAGCATTTCTTTAGATGGCTTTTTCATATTAAAACAGCCTTCTTACGGTTGAAGACGGCTGTTTGTGCTGCTACGCGTAGGTTGTTACCCAGCTCTGTTTTTAACATACCACCAATTTCAATATAACAAAAAGCTATTTAAATAAAGACTTTTTAACTTTTTGCAAGAAGAGTGCATTGGACCCTTCTTCTTTTTTAGGATAGATAATATGTCGCCTCCTCCCAAATTATGTCTTTTCATCTTTTCTCCTGAATCTGTCAGTCATTCAGCTGTCTGCCGGCCTACCTGCTGCAGGATCCTGGAGGTCTGGGCGTACTTGCTTTGGTGATCCCTGACCAGACGTTCAGAGGCCTCAGAGATGGCCGGGTTTGGGAACCCAAGCAGCGGGTAGAGCTGAGAGGAGACAGACGGAGAAGGGGACACGCGTTACTGACAATAAAACAGACAGCTAACATTAGCCAAGTCCCTAATTACTCCATGCTTCCTGCAGCATATTATAATGGAGGCGTACTGCCTTGTAGGCTGATTCAAGACCCCTCCTCTGCTCCGCGTCAGGCTCCTGCATCACCATTTCTGGGTTCTCATTTGCAATAATAACTGTCTCACTCTACATTTTCCTTTACATAGTATGACAGTATAGTATGGCATATAAACATTATAGCATAAAGTGCAATGTAATCATAATTATAATATAGTATAACATAATATAGTACTGCAGTATAATATAAAATATCAAATGCAATATGTATAGTATATTAAAGTATGGTATAATATGATATAATATATAGCTAATAATTTAGTTTGAAATAAATAGTGTGTATGGCATAATATATATTAATTGTGTGTGTGTGTGTGTGTGTGTGTGTGTGTGTGTGTGTGTGTGTGTGTGTGTGTGTGTGTGTGTGTGTGTGTGTGTGTGTGTGTGTGTGTTTGTGTGTGTACGTACCAGGTACTGGTTGTTCTTGAACAGCTCCTTCCCACTCACTGAACGAAGATCATCGATATTCAGACCACAGTTCTGCGCTACCACGTGGTCCTCCACATGGTTAGTCCTTAACACAGATACTCACATATTACACAACACATTGATCCACACAAATACACATATAACCACACTAACACAGAAAACAGTATATACACATACATCATTTCATCACTTACTTAAATTGGAAACGGTATACAATATGTTTTATATGAATTTAAAATCACATTGTGTAGGTTCATCTTTACGCCACCAGAGGTCACTAAAGTGGCATCCATGACTGTTGTCACACCAAATCCATTTAATATGTAACTACAATAAAGCTACTAGTTGTAGAATTTCAACATCATTATATCATCTTTCAAATAACTTTGATGTCATAAGTTTTTGTTTATAAAAAAATGTAGAAAACTGGTTCAGTGTGTGCTGCTTTCAGCCATTCAGTCTTAGAGTCCCTGGGTCAGATCTAAGATCAGTTCTAGAAAAACCTTCAAGGATCATCTCAAGGACCATTTGAACCTCCTTAGGCAATGTTCACACTTGCCCTCTTTTCTGAAGCTGCCAGCGTCTGTTTTACATTAAAATCCTATGGAGTAAACTGTGTTTTCAAAAAAGTCCCCACAAATGTTTTCTTTTCTGCAGCTCAGACACTCTTTTTAAAGTTGAAACCAGTAATGATCCTAGAAACTCTAAACCACCAGACAGAACCTCCTCAGGTACCACTGTTACACAGCAAATCTCCTCAAGGACCTTCAAACTCCCTCAAATGCCCCTGGACAACTCTAAAACGTCCTCAAGGAACCAGTGGAACATAACTAAGGATTGGTTCTCTTTAAGACTGCGTAGAACTACCTCAATGACCACTGAAATCTCTTCCAGGACCACAGCAACATCTTTAGGGTCTCAAGGAATCTCATCAAAGGACCCAAAGGGCCCCTAGAAACTCTTATAAACCCTTTAAACCTTCCCAGTGACTCATGGAAACCCTATGGAACATCATTACTAGGGGTGCAACGGATCACAAAACTTACTGTTCAGATCACAATTTTGAGTCACGGATCGGATCAATTTTCAGATCAACAATCAAAAAAGGGGGGACAAAGTATATTTTTTTAAATGCTCTTCGAGTTCTTCTGCTCCTACAGTAGCCATAACCGTCTTTATCAACTGCTATTAACATGCTCCATTCACGTGAACATACAACTGATTTTAACATGCAACGTTCACGTGAAAATAAAATTGCGATGCCTGTATCTTTTCACGGCAACCCTCCATAGGGATTCATCAGCCTACTTTAAGTAACAGCGAGAGTAAACATTTATTTCACACTATTATGGTTAAACTTTGCAATTAATCAGCGGTTCACATGCATTTGAATCGTTAGTCCGTTACACCACTAATGATCAAGGACCTCTGGAACCACCAATGACCCCTTGAACTGCTTTAAGATTCAAGGGGTCATTCATTATGAACCTGTTCATGGACCCCTGTATCAGTACTCACCACTCCACTTTGACCTTGATGTAGGTCAGCAGTTGTCTCTTTCCATTACAAGTTTCACACTTCTTCGTACCCTTAGCGTCACACATGGTACACCTATACATACACACACACACACACAGTCAGACATGTTTCACATTCTTTTTTTTCTTTTCGAAAAACAGAGAGAAGGGATTTTTATTATGCATATGGACAGGAAAGGGGGGAGAGAGGGGACGACACACCCCTGTCACGGACTAAGGACTCAGCCTACATGGGGCACAGTCACTACCATACTGACAGTAGGGTGTCATTTTAAAAAGCCAGAACATGGTTTTTCCTGGTCTAGTTCATGAACTCTGCATGCTGTTAACTTCATATCTTGCTGAACATTTTTCAGGTCATCGTTCAGCTTTATGTTTCTTTCCAAATTAAGTCATTGTTGTGCGGCGCTTTTCTGTCTTATGTTGTGACTCTGTTCTGCTGGTATGTTCAGAGACATATCTGATATCTGACATTTCAGGCTGCTGAATACAAACATTTCGAGATGTTCTAAATTCACCAAATGATTTACACAGCGTCCATGTTTCCTGATCTTTTGTCTTCTAGGTTTCATGTATAGACAACAACAGTCAACTTTGTTACTCTTTCAGTCTTTGAATGTATCAGTGCAGAAAGATTTCAAAGTAGTTAGTAGTTAACGGATAAAAAAAATGCAGGAATACAGGTCAGGCCCCTATTTTGGGTCATTTTTGCCTTTTTCTATTGTGGGGGCCAGGAAATAAATAGAAATATATGGGGGATAACATTCAGCAAAGGCCCTCCATTAGACTCAAACAAACATCTTCAAAGTTATAAACCCTCTGACTTTAATAAAATCAAACCCCAATTTTGATTTTTTTTCTTCAGCAATAGTATTGGCATTAATATTCTGTAATTTTTAGTGGCGGAGTCCGCCATTTCTGCGCTAGATTCAAGCTGCCTTTTCCACACACAAGGAATTCACAGAAAATGAAAGGATTACAATTTTAAACCCCTAGGTCAGTAATTCCCAACCATTTTGGCCCGTGTCCCCCAAAGAGTCTTAAGATAAACATGACTAATAGAACATGAGAAAAAAACATGTATCTGCTACCAAACATCCTGTTTTTTTCTTTTACTTTTCTCTTTCATTGTGAAAACCTAGAATAGTTTTACCTATTCAAGTCTCTAAAATCTATTAAAATAGAAAAATCTAAGTAGGGAACAAGGACATAAGTAGACTTTGATTTAACACAAGCCAAAAAGGTTGGGAGTCTCAGCCCTGGACCCCCCTTCAGTACCTGTCTTTGCCTGTAGCATTACAGTGCGTGCAGCTCTCGTCAGTCTTCATCCCAGAGCCGTTACACACCCAGCACGGTTTCTTCAGAGACACACAAATATAAAAATTGAGAGTTTCATTATAAATCCACATTAAATTAGTTCTCGCTGATTTTATCTGTTAAGACATATGTAGTTTATATAGTTTCTTACAAATCCATTTCCATGGCACTCATTGCACGGCATCGTTCCTCTGGAATGGCAGCTGTGGCATTCCTACACACACACACACACACACACACACACACACAGCTTTAGTGTTAGTTTCATTCACACTGAAACGGAATGCTCCGCATCAGAATCCTTCTCTCTTAAAATCATAGAAGTAAAATGAATTGAAGGGCCATTCCCATTCAAATAAATGTAGCAGAATGGTCATCGAGGCAGGCATTTTATGCTTTTTTACAGAACTTATACTGTAACAATGACAACAACTGTTGTAAAATCTTCCAGGACCCCTGCAACACCCCGGGAACCTTTCCAGGGGCCCCTGTAGTTTCAAGAAGGCCAGGCATGGCTTTAAGACCTTCTGGAACTTATATAACGACCCCTGGAAGTTTTTCACAGAGCTATGGAACCTTTGAATCTCTGGAAATTTCTCAAGGGACCTCTACCACTTTTTCAAGGACTCCAAAAATACTCATACTCGAAACTCAGAGAATCCCGCCCTCTGGTTGGCTGTCAGCTTTATGTTAAAATCAAACAAAGTTCAAGTCAAAAGTTTGTTTGCAAATCAGAAGGCAAATTAAACTGCAGGTAACCACAGCACTAAGGTGGTCTTTGACAGAAAGTTTATGTTAACCAATTACCTTGATGGAGGAGGTGTAGGGCACGCGGATCTCCTCCGTGTGATTGGTGAAGAGGCTGGGAGTCGTGGTGGCCTGGATCTCCCAGGGCCGGGGTGCAGTCTGGGTGTAGAAGTCAGCCGGCTCACCTGTCAGTCACACAAGAAATATATCACACCTGTCCGTCACTCAAAAAACACGTGGCACCATCTGCCAGAGTGATGTCATCAGAGTGATCTCAGTTTGGGCTTGGACACTTCAGATTTATACATACACATTAAGACGTGTCTGCTGAACAAGCAGAGAGGGTCTAATGAAAGACACTATCCAGTAGCATTATGGGAAATGTAGGGTTTTGGAGTTTGATCTATACTAAGGATTGAAACTAACCATTCTTGTTTTAATCGGTCTCTCACACAGCCAACAACATTATGGAAATTAGATACTGAATCGCTGGAGGAGGACTGATTTAATGTGACTAATGGCGTTTTTCCATTGCTAGCACCAGCTCTACTCGACTCTGCTCGGCTCGACCGCGTTTGCCCGTGCTCCTTTTTCCATTGCAGATTAGTACCGCCTCATGCGTGAGGCGAGCATGGCTGGTCGTCATAGTGGCGCCGCAGGAAACTGCCGTGACCTAACGCGACACACAAACAGAACGCTGAAGGTGTGTTGTTGTTGCCACAGCCAGAAGACCCATTTTGTGTCAAATGAAGCTGGAGGCAGCGAAAAAAAACACAGCTGGCGAAACTATTTAAAAATGGCGGGTTTGTTCTGGACACCCCCGTCTGTCGCTTTCACGTCACCTTTTGGTATCGGCTCAGCTCGCTTGGAACCTCGACGGAGGTGGTACTAAAAAATGTACCCGTTAGCAGGTACCAGGGACTTTTTCGTAATGGAAAACCAAAAAAGGCGAGTAGAGTCGAGGCGAGTCGAGCAGATACCATATAATGGAACAACTCCATAAGAGCTGTTTCTCCAGTTGGTGTGTTTAAAGGCGCTGACACACCAACCCGATTATCGACCGTCGGACAGTCTGGCGAGGTCGGTGACTTGAGTCTGTTCGGTGTGTTCCGTGCCGTCGTCCATCGGAGGGGCCGTCGGCCTTCATTTGGGCCAATTTGACTTGTTGAATCGGCCAGTGGGCAGTCGGACTCAGTGACCAATCTGATTCTTCACTGGTGACCTCATGATGTACATACTAGTGTATGTAACCAAAAGGTCCAGCCAATAAAGTCACCACAAACTGTTAATCCAGCCCACCTTTCTTCCTGTTCTATTTGATCAAAAACATCTAACTGCCTTTCTCTCCATAACTAATGTCACCCACTGGTTTGCACTCATTAACCTGAGTGATTAGTGGACCTTTAAAGCTCAGAATTAGGTTCAGGTTGCTTGGTTTGTTTACCTTCATAGGGTTTGTGGGCCCACTCAGTTGACCGGGACTCAGTGAATGTCTCCAGTCGATACTACAGAGCAGAAAACACACTTCAACAAGTGACACTACATGTGCATTGCAACATTTTAGCTGGCAGAGACAACAGTGGTGCATATAGAAATAATAACAGCAATATTCACAGTAACAATAATAGAATAATCTAATTAGCAGGGCCACACAGAATCTGTGGACACAGATTTTGAACAAATTAAAAAATACATTTTTCATTTGGATGTGTCAGTACATCAATAGGTAGTTTGCAAACAGGAACTGCTAATAGTTAATTCGGCATAACTTAAAAAACTCAAGTTGTAGCCCACAGTCAACTAACTGACTACATGTAAAAGCATTAGGAAATGTAGATCTAAAACTTAAGAACATGATTATCCCCCAAATAGAAGTAACGCAAAGAGTAATAACTAATTTAACTTATTATGAATAAAGCTAACAATAACTTTAGTGAAAATAGCAGAGTATACATGTATACATGGGATGCGTTCAGGCACAGTACTGAGTGTACGTCACCTGTGTTTTGACAGTGCTCAGAGCCCAACACACAATCACTGATGTTAAAGTAATATTTCGAAGATTGTCAGTTACAGTTATTATGGCCGAACAAAGAAAAGAGCAATGACTACAGACGTGAAACACCAAAAACAAGTGAAAGTGAGATCCCAAACCACAACTGCAATTACCGCTTAACGCCACAGGCCCAAGAGAACGAAACTGAGATCTTCGAGATTGTAACTCCAAGCATGTTAAAACATAAGAAAAGCTTCGAGATTCTTCATTAGTTCCAGACATTTACACCAATTATTAAATAAGAGTCTCTGAGGTCACATGGCAGCAACATAATCAAAGTGTTTATAAACTGGTGAGAAGTGATGTCATACTATCAGACTGATAAGGGGCTTCTTCAAACGGTCTCTGTGTGGAATCATGCAGTCCTTCAGATGTAGAGCATGGACAGACAGCAGACAACTTATGAACATCAGATCTGTGATCTGGTTCTCGATAAGGAAAAACTATATACAGCAGCATATGATCAGATGGTCCAGAGCACATTGTGATCAGATCCCAGCAGGGGTCCGATTCAGAAAGTGAAAACTTTGAGTTTGTTGGTGGTGATGGTGCAGTGGATATGACACATGCCTTTGGTGTGGGAGACCTTGGTTTGATTCCCACTGCGATACATCAACCAATGTGTCCCTGAGCAAGACACTTAACCCATAGTTGCTCCAGAGGCGTGCGGCCTCTGACATACAGAGCAATTGTAAGTCCCTTTGGATAAAAGCGTCAACTAAATGACATGTAATGTAATGTTAACCCTGAGATGAGGGCAACTGGGTTTTCTGTTTCAGAAAGGAAGGTTAATCAAACCTGAGAGAGAGGGGTAACTCCTGCCCGTTTCAGAAAGAGACCTTAACCTCTGAGTCAGTTACTATGGTAACTGAGCCTGTGAACCTAACCTGGTCGGGAGGCAAAATTATGAATCCCACTATGGCCACGCCAAGACCCATTGACGTATTGAGGTATAGTGGTCGATTGGTTGGGGTTAGGCATTTGACCTTGAGTGGTTAAGGTTAGGATGGCCGATTGGTCAGGGGATAGGACCTGAACAAATCAGATTACGTTACCTTGCGTAAGCATGGACGCCTGGCCAATAGTAGATATTGAAGGGCGGGTCTTGGCGTGGCCATAGTGGGAAAACAAATATTGCGGTCAGGAGCAGGTTTTCTTCAATAAACCTTGAATTTCGCTCAGTCTCCTCGCTCTGACACAGCGCTCTGTCATTCATTCATTCATTCATTCATTCATTCATTCATTCAGTCTGTATCAGGCATATTTTAGCAGAGTTTGTTATCTGCATGAATAAAAAAAACAGGGTTGGTTTATTAACCATGTTAGGCAGACTATAAAACGTTTTTTTTCTTCTCAAAACATGGCATTTCCTTTTGTCGACGATCCCGTTGATGAAAACGCTGTATTACTTCGCAGGGAGTTAAACATACGTCGGGAGATGATACTGAGGCCCCGACTATAGATGCATTTTCATTTTGCAGATACTAGCCTACCTATTTGAGCGGTATCTTTTTTTATCCCAGTCTATCAGTTATGTAGGCTACATAACCTTATCCGTAGATAAGATGTTTTTGTAGTGTTCCCTGGACACAAACCAGTGAGAGCCATTAAAGAAGAGTTCCACAGTATTGCAGGTGAATGATGTAAACCCTTTGAAATAAAAGATTATGAATTATAATTCTGTTAATGATGGTGCTGCAGCCTCAGAATGGGATTAGTAGGCCTAGGACTTTTTTGCCTGCAGGATTGCACCTAAATGAAATAGATTATAGGTTCAATACCACTTCACCAGTAACATTATACTTATGATTAAATATGATATTAATACACTGTATTGGAACTTACGCATTTACTCTTGCAGCAATTTTCTCCCACGCAAATTCTCTCTCTTTTGTAACAGCCGCTGTGTTGCTTTTTTAACGAAATACATGTTCAAACTTGCTGTATGTGCGGAGGAGTATTTTTCCATCGACCAGATGTTTGTGGTTGTTGCCATGGTGAATCGTAGTATCATGGCTCCATTCATGCTGCCTTTTTATTATGGTGGTGCACGCACTTAGCTGAGTGAACCTACTCCGAGTTGATTGAACCAACTCAAATCAGCTGTTATGGGTAAATCAACTCAGACATCAGGGTTAGACTCAGAGTTTGTTAAACCTCCTTCCTGAAACGGACCCCAGGTGCAATTGGTTCCAGCCCTACAAAACACAACTGGAGCATCCTTAAGGGGAACACCAGCTGAATTAAGACCAATATGTTATCTCCATGGCCTAGGAAAGTTTGAACAATATTTGTGAACATGAGCTACTCCCTCTCAAAGCCAGAAACCAGAGAAGTAAGTCTCAAATGTGTGATGTTATCATGTATAAAGTCTGGAGCTGCTCCGCAGACAATGTTTTCTTTTTTTATACCTTTTTACCTAAATGAGCTTTATTACATTGTAGTGTTCTCAGTTCTGAAACAGAACATGTGCCCATACTATATGTACTCAGAACATTGCCATGGTTGCTCTCAGTGTCATAGAACATGTTTCCCAATTTATTGTCTATAGAGCAAAATTCACTTAGCACTCTGGGTTTCGGATTTGAGAAGGAGAGTTGCTCATGTTTGCTAATATTTTTAAAACACAGAAGTAACATGTATGATTTTTGTAAATAACAAAGACACATAGGTAGTAACAAACACCAGTAACAGCACTAGTTAAAAGCATAATAAAGAATGGGAACTTCACTTCACCCTGTAGGTGTTGCATGGCTCCATGCTGGTGATGACTCCATCGTTGACGGGACCGTTACTGTAGCAGCACTTAGATGACGCAAAGCTCTTGAACGCCTCACGAGCCACATCCTCCGACAGTGCAGGGATGCTAAACACACACACACACACACACACACACACACACACACACACACACACACACACACACACACACACACACACACACACACACACACACACACACCTGTTAGCATGTACGGCAGTACACAGAGCTTGTTGAAAATTGATCAGACTTTCTCTTAAAGTACTCATATTATGCTTTTTGGCTATCTCCCTTTCCTTTATTGTGTTATATATCTTTTTTGTGCATGTAATAGGTTTACAAAATGAAAAAGCCCAAAGTCCCCCCCCCCCCCCCAAGGGACTTATATTCTCCAACAGAAAACACTGTTCACAAACTGCTCCAAACAGCTCTGTTGTAGTCCAGTCTTTACTTCTGTGACAAACGTGCGTCACTTTGTAACACACTAGCTGTAAGCGTGACACGCCCTCATACTCTGCTCAACGCAGGTTGAAAAGAGGAGCTGCAGCAATGTGCAGTACAACAAAAAGATGGTGTTTTTTGAAAATTAAACCAACCATGTAAACCTATTCTGATATAACCTCTAAATACAATTATGAACGCACTTCCGCATTGGCTTCACTTTTCAGGCCCGGAAGTTGCCGCTTGATCTGAACACAGCCCTTCCTCATCTAGCACCAGAGCAACATAAGCATCATGTGATTGGCTGGTGAGACAGGTGATGTCAGGGGCACGTTCATTCTCAAAATGGTGTGCACCGTTTTGCTACAGTTTCGAACGACATGTTTCCTCGGAATGGTGTGCAACAGGCTTTGAGGTATGTTTTCTCTCGTTTGGTGGGTGTGTTTCTAGTTTAGTGGCTGTGTCACAGGTGCTCGGTAGCGACGTGTATATTGAAGTTGAAGTTGAAATGTCTTTAATGTCCCCAAGGGTGCAATTTGGTTCACAACAGGTAGCCAACACATTCACATTTGCACAAAACACATAAAAACGTGAGATAATAAATAGCTAAGAACAAGTAAATGAAAAACGATGTGCTATGACATAGGCAGGGATGGCAGATGACCTATAGTTTGTTGAGAAACCCAACAGCTGATGGTACAAATGATCTCAGGTATCTGTTAGACCTGGCACGTTTCCGGAAGGTACAGTATACCTCCTTCCAGATGGTAGGAGGCGAAACTCAGAGTGTAGTGGGTGAGTGGTCGTAGCCAAAATGGCCATTGCCCGCTGTGTGGCTCTGGCCTCATACACATACCCAACGCTGTTGAGGTCAGTGCCAATTTCCCAGTCTGTTTTTGTTGATTACACTCAAATTGCCAAACCAGCAGATCATAGCAAAGGTTAAAATTGACTCAACAAAGGATGAATAAAAAGTCTTCAGAAGTGATCTGCTGACATTAAACCCCTTCAAATTTCTTTAAAAAAAAAACTATGTGTTGTTTTTACATATATAGTCTGTATTGGTATCAAAGTTCAGTTTATCATCTAAAATGGTGCCCAAGTACTTGTACTGGCTTATTGCATCTAACACTGTGCCATTAATCAAAGTTGAAGCAGTGGTGGGAGGATTGCGACATCTCTTTGGTTTTAGAGACGTTGAGTCCTCACACCATGAGATACAATTCTCCAAAACTGGGCCATGGCCCACCTCGTGATCCTGCAGAAGACTAATTATCACAGAATCATCAGCATACTTGATAATATGCCTTGATTCAAACATACTCAGAGTCAATTCTAAATTCAGCCAGATAATCATTAAAATCATGGGAGTCAAATCTTAAATAAAACTGATTCAACTCCTCCACCAAGACAGAGTCAGGTTTA
>CM042428.1:14064707-14389707 GCA_023631565.1 Gymnocephalus cernua
ATTCTGCCCTGAACATACTCATCTGTCCGTGGGCTTGGAGAGGGCTCCTTGCTTAAATTCATGTTGTGTCACGAAGGGATTGAGACAGCATGCTTCAAAGCGTGGGTGCAGTAGCAGGCATGTTATGTCAAGTCCGGGGTTGAGGTTCTTCAGAAAGGGCCCTGGCCTGGGGGCCTTCGCTTCCCTGCAGAACATACTCTCCACAGCAGAAACCAAAGGCTGCCTTCCCCCCATAAGCACCACGACAAAAAGAAAACAATACCCAAAAGAAGACAATATTTTTATGTGGAAATAAAGAACTAAAAGCATTCAAGACTTTTGTTTTGATTTTAGAGATTTCTTCCCAGTGCCCTCCACATTTGCAACATCTAATCTTGTCTAATTGGGTTGCAATCATCTGCAAGCATCTTAGCTTAATTTTAACATATTAAAAAGCAAGTTTCAAACAACACAATAATATCTAATTATATATTGTTGTCATATTCATTAAAACATGTGAATAAAACATGTTTAAATGAAAAAAGCTTGTTGATCTAATTGATTTAGGGATGTAAAACTTCATGTAAAATTACTCCACTATTGTGAAACTTGACACAGCACGTTACTGGAGTCAACTAATCTTTTATTAGGCTATTATTTTAGAATTTTGAGTCCCACTTCAGAATTTATAAACATGAGTTTCTCTGTCTTTTGATTTATGAGTTGAATGAATGTTGTTGCGATCTTCAGGAAAAGGAGGACCCAATAGCAGAGAACACACGAGAGTGAGATGAGCAGGAGGATTTATTCCACACAAAATAAAAGTACAAACCAACAGGAGTCCTGAGAGCTACAGGCAAAATCGTCTTCCCGAAAGAACAGAGAAAACAGGAGCAGAGAGTCCAAAAAACAAGAAAAGTACAAACGCCAGGGAAATACAGGGAGCACAGAAACTAGAACTGAGACGACTGGGAGCCACAACAGGAACAAACACCAAACACATCTAACACCAGACAAAGGGAACACAGAGGATAAATACACAAGTTAACAAGCAAACAAGGGACAGGTGATACAGCAGGTGAAACACATCAGGGCGGGGCAGGAAGCAAAACTAGACATCACAAGGGAAAACAGAGCACCTTCAAAATAAAACAGGAAATGGGAAACACTAACAGAAAACATGAAACCGACTAAACACAGAAACTTTACGCAATACTAGACAACACAAGGGAGAACAGAGAACACAGGAACTAACAAAACATACACAATTCAGAATAAACAACATAAAAAAGAGGAAACAGCAACAGAAATATACACAACCACAACAGAATGTACTGCTAAGTGTTCACTTAACTCATCAAATTAAGGTTTTAAAGAACACATTTGAATACAAGCAGACTTCTTAGCATGCATTGTTTGAGAGTTAAAAGTCCAGAGAAAAAAACATACACTATGGAAACTTGTCTTGCATGTATTTAATCATGATATATTGTTGCTTTTATTATTTTATGTATTCACTTGTTATTGCTTATTCCGTTTCTGAAATGGCCTTTTATATTTTATAAACACTAATCTATAAATAACTTAGACAACATCCAGCCAGCAGGGGGAGTCAGAGTCTCACACACTCAAAACATGCTCTTACTGCTGGCAGAGAGTCTTTAGTTTACATTCCTGTTCTTCTTGGCAGCGTCAGAGTGTGTAAGTGTGTGAATAAAGAGGCAGAGTTACAGTACTGAGCTTTTTACACTGAACCAGAGACAGACAGAGAGGAAACTGTGCAGTTTATATAAACACAGGGGGTGTTTCATTTTCTGTGTTCTCTGCTCTGTCGCCACAAATCAAATGCACCTCAAAAAGGGCTAAAATGTTTGAAATGTCTATTAGAATAATGTTCAGGTCAGTGACGGTGTGTTCGGACACAGCTACCCTAATAGAAGTTATCTGGAAATTAAAATGTCGGGGCATCATCTCCCGACGTATGTTTAACTCCCTGTGAAGTAAAGCAGCTTCTTCATCAACGGGATTGTCAACAAAAGGAAATGCCATGTTTTGAGAAAAAACAATGTTTTAAAGTCTGCCTAATAGTTAATAAACCAACAATGTTTTTTTTTTATTCACACCAATATAACAAACTGCGCTAAAATGCGCTTGATCCAGACTGAATGAATGAATGAGGAAATGAAGAGCGTTGTGTCAGAGGGAGGAGACTGAGAGAAACTCGAGGTTTCTTGAAGAAAACCTACTCCCGACCAGGTTAGGTTCACCTAACTGAGGTTAAGTTACCTCTCTTTCTGAAACGGAAAACCCAGTTTCCCTCATCTCAGGGTTAACAAACTCAGAGTTTTCACTAAACCTGCTTTCTGAAATAGGGCCCTGGTCCCAGGGTGAAAAAATTCGGAAACGCCGCCCTTGCGTCTTCGTTTGTACGGCGAAGCCGCATACTTGCGTATAGATGATGTCATTGCCACACCCCTTGACCTCTAGCCTTCGACCTCTTATCCTGCGACGACGTCTCGTAACAACAACAACAATGGCGGACTACATGCTTATGTTCTTGCTGGAGAAGATATTGAGCCTATTAGGGTTATTAGGGAAAATATTCTTCTTCTTGTGTTTGGTTTCTTCTTCTACTGTCTGTTTTGTATACAGCGCCCAAGCTTTATGCGCAAGCTCCGCCTCTTCTTCTCCATTTTTGGTGAATTTCTGTAGCAGAAACAGCACCATAAGCCTGGAATATGAAGTAGCGTGTTGAGTCATTTGCAAAATGGATCCGTTTGGACGCAATAATATATACTGCGACTGGATTTGCCTCTAGGCAAAGATGAGTGAGGACAGCCAACGTCAAAAGGTGAATTTTTTACAACAAAGTCAGCCCTACAAGCAAATGGTGTCTTTACTCCTTGAAATAAAACAACAGAAGACGAGCAAGAAGCAGGTCCAAGAACGTCCAACAATGTCATCAATTATTGTAAAAAATCTTTTACACCTCACCAGAGGAAACACTGAGGAGAATTTTCTGATGTTTCTATTCTTAACAGATTCAGGAGGGAGATGAACTCACAGCTCAGAGCCTCTGGTCCTCCTCCACTGAGAGGATGTTTACACATCACTGTGTGTGTGTGTGTGTGTGTGTGTGTGTGTGTGTGTGTGTGTGTGTGTGTGTGTGTGTGTGTGTGTGTCATCCGGGTTGAGCAGTCATGCATTTTTTCCATTACTCTCATCAAATCAATGTGAAACACTCCTCCTCCATACTGTTCCTGTACAACCACATAGTGTGTGTGTGTGTGTGTGTGTGTGTGTGTGTGTGTATGTGTGTGTGTGTGTGTGTGTGTGTCACCAAAATGCCTAATCAATAAGGAGATAGAATATTTGATCAGTAAAAGCTGGGACAACCAGTCTGCCTGATGTGTTTTCCAGATGAACTGCTGCAGATTTAAAGGGATACTTCACCGATTTAGCATTAAGCTTTGTATCAGTAGAAACCCGTTAGTATTTCTGAACTCCCTCATGTCCCCCTGAGATGAGAGTAAACAACAGCAGTAAACATTTACAACAATTATGTGCATTCAAACTACCGTACATGTGCACCGGGATACATTGGTACAGATCGGAGAATATGCAGGAAAAGTTATTACAGACGGAATACTCGGCACACTACGTGAGCTTTGCCTGCACGGAGACCAGCACCTCAACCAGCGGTGTCGCTCGATGCCGCTAGCCGGGGACATCCTCATCGGCTAGGTGGGAAGCTAACGCTAGCTGGCCACATGTCACATCAATCCTGCTTGCAAGTGTCTGCTCATTAAACAACAAACTGGACTACATCCAACTTCAACGAAACTCCCAACGCGAGTTCAGAGACTGCTGTGTTTTTGTTTTTGTGGAAACATGGCTGAACAATAGTGTACCGGACTGTCCAGCTAGCAGGCCTGCTAGCCCGACGAGCTAGAGATGCTCTGTCGCCGGGTAGGCTGTGTTAACACGGACTAGTGCAGAAATGGGGTGATTTGTATCCAACTACCTGCTAACTGCTGGTGGAGTAGGGATGGGCGATACCATACTTTTAGGATTCGATACGATACCGATACTTTTTCTTGCATTTTCATCGATATCGATACCGATACCGGGCTGGCCTTGGCTGTGTCGCTGTCGGCTGTGTCGCCAATACATCCATGTGTGTCGCACGTTGACGCTCATTCGCTCGTCTCCTGTCACGTGACATGGGCCAGCTCAATATGCCGCCAGGTACAGGGGTGTCCTGGCACATAGTAATTTAAGTAAGTAATCTAAAACAGCTGAAAGTGATGCATACACCCCCAATTATTATTTTTTAGTTTATATCGATATTTTTTAAGGAAATCAATGCCAAATGAGTAGCATGAGTATAACGATCTATCGATACCACAGGATCGATACGCCCATCCCTATGGTGGAGTTTGTGACTGTTAAATGCCGACCATTCTACATTCCACTCTAATTCACGGCTGTGTTTAGACTCTGTGTTTACAGCCCACCAAGCGCTAATGTTTGTATGCTTAGCTGAACTTTATGGAGCCTATAATGTGTGTGTGCACTAAATGTAGCCTGTTTCATATGTTGTTTTTATATAATGTCGTTTTTATATATTTTAAATGTGTAACACCACTTGAGCCACGGTGAAACGTTGTTTTGTGTATATGGTTGAAATGACAATAAAACACACTTGAGTTGAGTTGAATGCCTCGCTGTCTTGTCTGTCTGTAAATGGTAGGCGTGGTTTGGGAGTGGACTCGTTAAGCAGCGAAGCAGGTGCATTCTGGGATTTGGTGTCTTTCATCCATATGAGCCAAAAACACATTTTCTGTCTTTTCTCGGCCTAGAAGGCAACAATTTAAAAGAAATTCACATTTCTACTACATAAGTGACCCAATTTAAAGATATATTCAGCTTTCAGAAATATTCCTTTAAACCAGTGTATTGTCATTTCACAGCAGCTCAGACTCATTTCTGTTCACTTGTAAAAAATAAAACATATACAACATGGTCTTCTGACGTTTCTTTTCGAGCCACCAACAGGTTCACATTTGCGACTGAGTTGAATTAAAAAAATAACTTGTCAAATACTTTGGTTTTATGACCTGCAGAACTAATGACATTCCCATCAGCCTCAGCTGTAATCTGTCTTTATTGCCTATTAGCATGCTAACATGCTTAACTAAGATGGTGAACATTGTCAACAACATACCTGATAAACATCAGCATGTTATCATTGCCATTGTTCAGCTCGTCACAAAGCTCAAGGTCCTGAGATTAATAGTGCGTTCCATTTACCTCGGAACTCGGAAGCCGAAGCTGGGAATGACGTCACACCCGAGTTAAATGCGTTCCATTTACAAGTCGTATTTTCATTGATTAGCTCTAGCCATATTGTCAGCATTACCAGTTAATAACAACGGATTAAGATTTTTTTGTGCATACAAACAGCGTAACAACATTGAAACAACAAAGAATGACAGGAATATCACTACCTGGTACGGAAACAGCACTGAACAGGACTGCAAGGCCCTGCGGAGACTGGTTCGTTCGGCTTAACACGCCAAAGGGCGGATACTATCTTATGTAAAACTCCTTTTAATGCACAAACTAAAGGTACTGGTGGGATTACAACTGGAATTAATCCATGTGACAAATGAAATTAATTGATTGATGTTAGCATTCAGCTCAAAGTACCACTGTGCAGCCTCACAGAGCTGCTAGCATGGCTTTAGACTCTTGGGGCCCTATCTTGCACCCGGCGGTAGCACAGCACAATGCCCGATGCAAGTGTCTTTGCTAGTTTAAGACTGACGCAGTTGTCAATTTTCCGTCCAGCGCCCACATCTTTTAAATAGCAAATGCACCTGCGCCCATCTGTGTGCCCATGGGCGTGCTGGTCTTACAGGGAGGTGTGTTCAGGTAAATTCTTGGCGTATTGCTATCTTGAGGCAGCGGAAAGTGATCACGCCATTGACCAACAAAAACCTGGTCTAAAGTCTTATTATTATTTTAACGCCTACTTCACCTCGTGGAGTTTTGGTGGCATAGTGCTCGTGCCATATATGATCTGCTCGCACACTTTCACTTCACGCACGAGCAGGTCAGTTTCTTCGCCTGAACATCTCTCCTTCCTGCTTAGCAAATCCGCCATCATATTAGCAATGCGCCAAGGTACAAACGCGCCTGGCTTTTAAAGGGAATGGGAGATGACACTCTGATAGGTTTATTGCATGTTACGCCCAAAACACACCTATGATTAATTAAGACACTAAGTACAACCCTTTTGAACCATGTGCTTGGCACACAGACCCCTTTTTTCGCCGTTAAACTAGCAAAAGTGGATTCCTACACGCCCTAAATGCACCTGCGCCAGGCGCTTCACGCCGTGCGCTTAGATTGTTAAAAAACTTCCAGAAATATCTACTACATTTGGTCCAATAAACCGTCTCCCAACAGACAGGGTTTTTAATGCAGCCTGAAAGGCTAAACTCAGGGCAGTGAAGTCCCATTTTAAGACACTGTCCCCTCCATTAGCCAAACGCGCCTGTTTTTTGTCAACTCCACAGAGGTGTCAGCATGCAACCCTTACATCATGACGACTGATCAGTAACCGCCTCTTCTTCAACTGTGGCTAACGGACAACGCATCACCACGGCAACAATAAACATCCAGGAGGCCCGGGGGTTGATGTGGCGACCTGAGATTGTGTTTATGTGAAGTGGAAGACAGAGTTTTGATCCCTGCAGCTCCATTAGAAAGGAGATTACAACTAAAAACAAAGCACAAGGGAAGATTAGTCATTTTACATTAAATCACAAACATTAAGATAATCCTTTAAATGGGCTGTAATGTAAAGATATAGTTGAGTAATGACATCAATACAGCCCCTTTAAAACTAGGTAAAATGATCTGAAATAAATAAAATCAATAATTTACTGCCCTTTTACTTATTGTTGCTATGTCTGTCAAGCTCTCCATTCTCACAATGCACATATGCTGCTTACAATGAAAATATTTACAATCAAATTTCACAGTAAATTGATTAAAGTTAAACAATGGACAGAAGTTAAGCAAAGCTGCTTCTCATTTCCAGCCGCCAAACATCAATTGTGGATGTTACAGTCTTATAGCGTAACCTGTAACCTGACAAAATAATGTAGTTAGCTAAAGATATGCTCTTAAGCTGTAACCCTTGGCTTTGGAAGTAATGCTAGCTTACTACTGTACCATGGATGTATCATAATAATGGATAATGGATACCCCAAATGGCACCTATACATTTCAATGAGAATATCGAAGCTTCCGGGTTTACTTCCGTGATATGGGGCCCACTGAATATGGTCAGTAGTGTTTTTCCTGCTGGCCCCGCCCGCGAGTTCCTGCTCGGCCCATAGTCATAATAGATCTTGCTTGCAGTTCAAGGTGTTCTGTCAACAGTTTTACAGACTTCTCTTTTACAATGGTGGCCTATAAGGCAGGGTCACATTGCCAGACCCTCCTCCACAGCGGGTCTGGCTAATCACAATCGTCTTGGGTGGCACTAAGCACCGGACGGAGCAACGGTGCCTCTGCAAAATAGCCTCGGGAAGGAACTTGTTTTGGTGGAACGTGTGTACGTTCAAAAGTTGTTTTAGTCGTGCAAAAGTAAACTCAGATTGGACAGACAGTCTAGCTAGCTGTCGGGATTTACCTTGCAGAGATCTGAGGAACAGTTAACCGTAGTCCTCATAAATTCCCCGGAGTTTAAAATTACAACACAAAGAAAGCAGAAGGTGACCAACATCTGGAGGAAATGAGGGACATCTGGCGGAATTTACAGTGGCAACGAAGCAATCCTGGAAATGAAACGTAGCTGATAGACTACCTATGGGGAAACTGCTTTTTGGTGGAATTCTACATTGGAACTAAAATAAATTGGCTGCAAGGCGGTGGCATCATATCCAGTTCTTATTATACATCAATGTACTGTATGTAGTGAACTACTTAGCCAGACATGCTTACATTAGAACAGGTCAATACACTGTTAAATCGATACACTTTTAATCTTTTAATCTAAGGTTTTGGTTTTGGAATAAAAAAAAAGACATGAGATTCGTACATAGTATCTTTTTTTTAATACATTGAACTGAAATTAAAATCATATTCATATCATAGTCATCTGTATTAGACGTCTGTAAAACATGATTTAAAATGATTGAGAGGACTGTTCCTTTAAGACTTTATTCTGCACAGTGTTGAACTGAGAACTGTTGAAGCCTCAAGAAACAGAACAGTGGACACAGTGGAAACTACAGGACATCCTGATGTTCACACACAAGCACGCACACACACACACACACACACAGACACATACACACACACACACACACACACACACACACACACGCCAACAGTGATGATCCTTCACAGTTTTTTTCAGATCATCTGGAGGAAAAGTCACAAACATTGTGAGACCAAATGCTCAAACAGGAAAATGAATTGTTCACAGTGATCAGAGCGATGTACGTAGGCTAACTGTCCGGTGACTCTGTTTGCTGCTGATCATCTTTGTTGCTGAATTGCTGAACGTGAGAATCACCGCAGATGCCATCGTCCCCGATATAACAAACAGAGAGAACTTCAATAAGCCAAAGAAGCTCCGACCTGACATTTCTGGTGGACACATGTCCTTAGAGGACAGCCAGGTCGTGGCAGCTCTTGGAGCGCACTTTGACCGCCATGCGCTGGTTGTTGCGTGCCACCAGTCGGTCCAGGAAGCGCCGAGCCTTCTGAGTGAGACTCTCTTTGCGCTTGTAGATGGAGCCTCGGCGCTGGATGGCCTCGCCGCCGTCTCGGCGGAGGCGGATCTGTCGGATCACGCCCTCGAACAGCTCGGTCACATTGTGCTGCAGAGACGCCGACGTCTCGATGAACTTGCAGTCAAACACCACAGCACACGCTCGGCCCTCTGGGAAACAAATACATCCAGAAAGAGAATAAATCATTATCATAGCATCAGTCAACATTATCAATTTGTTGTATATCGATATGCGTATGTACCCACTGTGACCTCTGACCCCCACCTTCCACTGCGACTTCTCTGGACCGGACCAAGTCGCTCTTGTTGCCGACGAGAATGATGGGAAGGTTTTCGGCTTGGCGAGTGCGTCGCAGTGTGATACGAAGCTCAGCGGCGGCGTCGAAGCTAGAGCGGTCAGTGACGGAGTAGACAATGACGTAAGCACTCCCAACCTTCAGACAGTCGTCCCGAGAGCAGTCGTCCTCCTCCTCCTGAGAGAAAGAAAGACACGGAGAGAGGGTAAGGAACATCTTCATTTTATTTTAATCCAGATTTAAAAGCTAATTTGGAAATATCAATGATTGTTCTACTATGTTCCTGTTCCTATTTTCATCTAACACACAGCAGCCTTTCTGTTTTCTGACCTGCATTTAATTGTTGTTCTGTCAGAGCTTCAATAAAATATATTGCTGTTTAAATACTATTAATGTAAACTGCTGCTGTTCCACAATAAAAGCCTCTCTGTACTGTGAACCCCTAGGCATTTTTGTGAAGGAGCAACAGGAAGTTTGCCTTAATCACAGAGGTTAGCAGCCGAGTGAACTCATGAGCAGTGATCCACATCAACATTTGGATACTTTGTTTGCCAGTGGTCGGGAGCTGTGATCCAACAGTATGGAAATTTGACCATATTTTTTTTATTTTAATTGATTTATTTAATTATATCAAGAATGCCTTACACATGAAAAGACATCAAATACAATTGAGGATAAAAACACAATAAAGTCCAGGACTACTTTCCAGTGTGGACCATATTCTTTCCTGACATCCATTTTTTAATAATTTTACTTTGGAAAAAAAAAACAGCATTCATCTTCCATACTCTGATTTATTGTTATAAAAATTCACTAAACTTTTAAAGATTACTGGTTTTCTAGAACATTTGCATAACAAACATAATCAAATTGAAAATAATATATCAGGTCAAAAGGTAAAAAACATTTACACACACACACACACACACACACACACACACACACACACGCACACACACACACACACACACACACACACACACACACACACACACACACACACACACACACACACACACACATACACACACACACACATTATTGCCTATATCAGTCCTTCTATATTCTGCCATGGCAGCAAGTTAGTTATGTGGTTATGTGAAAGATAAACAGACACACAAATTGGAGGTTCAGTAGTTTCACAACTGAAGTCATCTAGTAAGTATCTGCACAAGTTCACACACACACACACACACACACACACACACACACACACACACACACACACACACACACACACACACACACACACACACACACACACACACACACACACACACACACACAGTACCAGTTTGTCGTTCTCCCAGGTATCCATGACAATGAGTGTGGTTTCCTCTCCATCTACTGTCAGTGTCCGCTCGTATGTGTCCTCTGTAACAAACAAACACAAACAATCTGACACAAACAATCTGCAGCCATGCTAGCAGTTCAGTGAGGCTGTGCCAGCGGCAACTTGAAGTGCCTGCATTCTATCTATGTAATTTCCAGCAGTGGGGGACTTCACTGGCTACAAAAAGAAGTCTGTTTCTATAGAAGTCTATGAGGAAATGACCCTACTTGTCACTTGATTTATTACTTCAGTAAACATTTTTATAATGAGTTCATGGCCTTAATTGCTAGCTTCAAGTCTTCTTCAATACAGCATGAGTTTCATTTTGGAAATTATGGTCCCATTTATTTTCAGAAGGGTTGAAAATCACTCCTTAGCGTTAGCTTAGCGCGTTTAGCTTAGCACAGCACCATTGAAACCATACACAGCACTGTCTTAGACACGTCATCCTCCCCAGCTCCGCCACTTTAATGAAAACAGAAGTACACAAACCAATGGGTGATATCACTAATGCTACGTCCATTATTTTTATAGTCTATGGCTTGGGCACAGCGGTGCTTATAACTGAATGCCAATGTCAGCATGATAACATGCTCACAATAACAACGCTAACACACTGATGTTTGCTTCCAGTTTAGCATGTTAGAATGCTAACTCACTAACTAACTATTAGCACTAACACACACACACACCCACACTGAGGCTGATGGGAATGTCGATAGTTTTGCATGGTTTTGGACGCAGTAAAACCTGATGATGATGATGATCACCACTAGAATTATTACATTCACAAATTTCATGGCAATCTATCCAATAGTTGTTGAGATTGTGAGACCTATCGAATATAAAGTGGGACAAACTTACTTTAATCCCCTTTGTTGATGATGCTTGGGACTTTTTTCCATACTGAAGTACTCAGAGTGATTGACAAACACTCTCCTTGGAGGTCAGTAAGAGTTAAAGGAAGACATCTACCTTGGATTAATGGTGAATTACTGGCACTATTCAAGCAAAGGGATAAGGCTTGGGATAAATATCGGTTCTCAAAGGACCCTACTGATTGGGATACCTATAAATATTTATGAAATTATGAAATTTATGTACAACAAAAACACGGAATACAAAATCTAATTATTTTAAAAGTTCCCTGTGCAATGACTATAATGATCCCAAGAAATTCTGGAAAAATCTTAACACCTTACTTAACAAATCTAACACAAGCGTTCCAACCAAAATTAGACTTCAAAATGATATTATTTCTTATCCTCCTGCTATAGCTAATGCCTTTAATCAGCATTTTTCTGCTATATGTAATTACCAGTCTAACTCCCTTAACACCACAAATATTGCTCAATTCCCTTGTGGTTCTTCTTTCTCTTTTTTAAATATTTGTCCCATTGATGTTCAGAGAGTTATTTCAGAACTAAAGTCTGGAAGCGGTAGAGACATAGAGATTTGGAAACTAAGTTCTTAAAGATTGCCTCTAATATACTCGCATATCCATTATCAGACCTATTTAACTTATCATTAACCTCTGGCAAGGTCCCACTAAGATGGAAATGTGCCAGAGTAACTTCTATCCATAAAGGAGGTGATCCATATGATCTTAACAAACAGACCCATTTCTATTATTAGCAATGTGGTAACATTTGAAAAGCTAATATTTAATCAGTTATATAATTATATTAATCAGTATTCTATTTTGTCTCAACATCAATCTGGTCTCAGACCAAACTTTTCTACCACAACTGCCCTACTAAAACTCACCAATGATGTGTCATCATCCTTGGATAACAATATGTCTACCGGAGCAATTTTTATTGATTTAACTAAAGCATTTGACCTTGTTAATCACTATATTCTTTTGGATAAACTTCATGCCATTGGTCTCTCTAAACAAGGTCTTCTATGGTTCGACTCTTACTTACATTTTCGACAACAGTGTGTCCTCATCCAGGGTAGTTTATCTCGCCTTTCAATTATGGAAAAAGGTGTCCCTCAAGGATCATCGTTGGGGCCTCTCTTATTTTCAATCTTCATTAATGATCTGCCTCAAGTTTGCTCTGATTGTTCTATACATTTATATGCTGATGATACAGCGATATATACTTCTGATAATATGATATCTAAGATACAGAACAATCTTCAATATTACTTTGATACTATTCAAAAATGGCTCCAACAAAATTACCTTCTGTTGAATAAGAAAAAATCATACTGCATGCTTTTCCAAACAAGATCTGCTGCCTTGAATCAGACTAACCTGTTACTTAACTTCCTAGATGGCACCCCTCTTGGGAGAGTAGAGGAATATAAATACCTTGGCCTTTGGCTTGGTTCTCAACTCTCCTTCAAAGCACACATTAACACTATTGTAAGGCAGCTAAATTGCAATCTAAGGATGTTGTATCGTTCTAATAACTGTTTTACACAGATAATAAGGTTAATAATTGTGAAACAATTACTATTTCCAATTATAGCTTATGCAGATGCAGTATATTAGAACACCACTGAGACCAATCTCAAGCCTTTGACTGTTGTTTTAGCATATAAAACTAAAGAAGAGAGTGTAAATGAACATCAGACAGGCTCTGCCCCTTCACACCATGTCAGACTTGCATTAAATCAATACAGGTTGTCAATCATGGCCTCAGGCCAATCAACACGTGACACGGGAGCGGATCAATGATGTCGGGTCAGTCAAGGTTATGATGTCAAAACAAAATCAGACACAGAAGCTGACCACAGAGCTTTTGAGGACTGAGTATGAAAGCTACAACACAAAAAAATAAAACATGATGGAAAACATTGACGTGTTCTCCAGTGATTCAGAGAAGATTGATCAATCTTCTAATCTATGTTATGGCAAGAGTTAAGCATAGTTCCCAAAATGTCAAACTTTTCCTTTAATACATCCTATCAGGTTGGTCTCCTGCCAGTTTGTCCTGCACTTAAATATTCTCCTGCAGCCCAGAGAGCATTATCCATTAGAGCTGTCAATCTTCATCTATAATACAATTAGAATGTCATTAAATATTTTTATTTATTTATTAGACAGCGCTGCCAAGGACTCAGCCTACATGGGGCATACACTCTTACCAGGTAAGCTAGACGTTGCCCCTCAATATGATTTTTAATATTCAAATTATATTTTAATATTTAATGCTCAAATTCAGCCAGTTCTGTCCACTAGAGGGATTTCAAACATTAGCCTAGAAGGGGCAACTACATCATTGCATTTCTGGCACACCGCTTTGTTTACATTCATTTTCAACCACGAGCACATAGCAACAAGCAAATCAACAGAGAACCCTGTAATGAAACAAATGTAGTGAAGTGGCTTATTTGTAAACGCTTACAGTGTTCGCTTTGTACAATGACAGCATATTTGAAAGCACAGCCGAAACAATGTATCATAAACATCCCATGGTATTGTAAGTGTTAGCCAACATGCTAACAGCATTGATAACTTTGCCAATGGTTTGATCACTACTTTTTAAGTAGTTTATAAGCAACCTGTTTCTTGAAGATTGTCAAGTTAATGAGAATACAGCTATCAGAAGTTTATATATGAAGTTGAAGCGTTCTCTGAGAGCTGAAGGGCAGCCAACATTAACAATAGCCTCCATGAAGCTCCCAGCTAAGCTCTTGTAACTTGTGGTGCAGTTAGGAAACAAGAACAAGCTAATTCATGATAACATAAGCATTTTGACTCGGTGGTAGTCATTTATTTTATTTCAGGTTAAAACAGTATTTCCCGTCTTACTTTTGATTCCCAGCCGCAGGCCATCACTCATTCTCTACTCGGTCTTTACCATAGCTCTGTGCCCTAAGATCTCACAATGCCTTGTGTTGCTCACTCCCACTAACTTGACTGGTCATCAGACGTGACGTGACAAAGTACATGTGGAGAAGCCGAGGCAAGAAGGGTGAAAAATAAAAAAATATTTTGACTCTTGGAATTTGTTCCAATAGCCTTAGTATCCATCCAAGGTTTGCAACCATTAGCCACCATGAGCTACCATATCTAAGTGTTTAACTAGGCAAAAGGGGTGTCTAACTGCGTGTCAATCACTACTCATGCACACGCATTCATTCTCCCTTGTGGGGGGCGGGGCTTAGGGGACCGTTTTGGGCTTTAGCAGAAAGGGGAGAGGGACTGAGAAGTTGTTGATGTTCAATTTTTTTGGCTAAGTCCTGGATCTCCACAATCCTACCTACAGCACCTATAAGAGAACATTAAGTATTAAGGGTTAAACCAATCAGAGAACCAATCGTAACATCCCACCTCCAGGTTGTTCCTCTTTCTCTGTGATCCCGGCAAAGATTCCTGCGAGGCTGGTCTTTCCGACGCTGTGGTCACCGAGCAACACCACTCTGTAAACACAATCTGAGTCGCTTTGCGAGTCGTCGTCCGAGTCTGAACTCCACTGGGCACGGTAGTGGAGTGACTTGTCTCCAGGGTGGTAGGACGCCGATTGTCCCAGAGGAGGGTGGCTGCGCTGGGGGCGCGGCTGCTCGGAGTCCGACTGGGTGCCGCCAGGGAGCCGAGGGTCCTGAAGGTCCCGAGTCCAGGACGGGTGCTGGTAGAAGTGGGTAGGAGGAATCGGCGTGCTGCCTCGCCGCCGCAGGGGCTCCTTCTCTCTCTGGGTGTTCAGGGTCATTTTGCTATGGTAACGGCATCAGGACAGGAAAGACCTGAGGGAGGAGGCAGGAGGATTTAGGTTTTAGAATAAAGTCTTGTTCCCTAAAAATCCTATCGGCTTTTTGTTGAGGGAACCAGGCTAAACAATATGTCATCCCTACAACACTCTATGGTCTTTAACATTCTTGAAGTTTTTTGAATGACATTCAAAACGACAACCCACAGACTGTTACTTTGGCCCGACCCCTCTCCAATCTAATATCAGTCTTTCTGAAAAGATAAAACATGATGCCTTTTTTTGAGTTTTCTGTCCATTGTCCAAGACAAAGAAGACACTGTGCTGCAGTGATGTAGAAGTGTACTCCAGGGTGTGTCAGTACACTGTGACATCACTGTTGGGTGTGGTTACAGGTGCAAAAGACTGGAAACTTTAAACCTAAGAGGTGATAACTCACAGGGTTTACACACTAGAAGTGCAAGTACGACATTATGCTGTACACTGCCAAGTCTTAGTGTCAAGAAACTTTTTGTTAAAAAAGATTAAACTTGCGTCCAATGGGATTCTGGCAATGACCGAAGAAAAGCTTTGGTGGCGACAATTTTACTGCAGAGAAGAATTGAGGAAAAGTTTTTCATTTGTTCACTAAATTCTCAGAGTTAGTAGTAGTAGTAGTAGTAGTAGTAGAGTAGTAACCCTAACCATACTCTCTGATCCAACAATGACTTTAGTACAAAAAAATAACAAGCCTGGCAGAAAATATCAGAGAGAGCAAGAATGCCAGGACAATAAGTGCTTAATGTGAAGATAGAATAAACGAAAATAAATAAATAAAAATAAAAATAAATAAAACGTTTAAAAAATGATTAGACTTGATATGATTTGGAACTTGAGTCCCAAGTTGAATCCTGGTTAATAGAAACGGAATGGACCCATGAGGACCTCTAGTATGCATAAGAGAGCACAGACACACAAACAAACCTCCTACAATAAATAATTCAAGTGTTTAAAGCTGCCAAGTACGATAGTGAGGGCGAGTTAGACCATGTCAGAGCTCCTGTCTTTGGGGGTAGTTAGTGAACTAGTTACTGTAACTTATTTTGGGTGAACAATACCAGCTTGAAAACTCCTGCAAAATGACTTTCTATCACCAGAAATTACATTTTAATACTACTTATAAATCCACAACAGACCTACAAGCACTAGACAGTCAGGAGGTCAAAGTTCAGAGGCCTCTCATTTACAGTAAAATATCATACAGTATATCACTGCTAGTTAGCTAGTTGAAAAGAGTTACTGAACTACATCATGTCAGGCGCTTTTAGTAAAGTGAGATCAACAAAAAACTTGCACCAGAAAAAAGCATGAGAAATGTGTTATTTCCAAATTCAAATTTAAAAGTGTGTAAAAAAATGTATGAAAACATTTTTTACCGATATCACCTGAATGTTATCAGATGGGAAATGTTTAAAACTGTGCATATATGTAAATGTAACATATGATATTAATTGTGAAATGGATGTTTTTGCATGTAAAATATCTGAAGAATATATGCTGATAAAGTTGTTTTTGGACATTTGGGCATTGCGAAAACATACATTTCAAACATGATTCTTTTGTAAGAGTGTAAGCAATAGGTAGATATAGAGTAACTTACCGTACACCCCATGAACAGTCCAGTGTCTGTGCAGCCTCAGTAAACAACAGAACTGAACTGAAACCTGTCTCTCTGTCTCTTTCAGTGTAACAGTATCCTGGTGCCACAGTAACCCGCCTGGAAAAAAAAGTTCCACAACAGCGTTAAAAATTCAGCAGTGGAATCACAGAGTTATCTACCGCCCTCCCTCCTTCCCTATGTGTCTGTGTGTGTGTGTGTGTGTGTGTATGTGTGTGTGTCACAGCGACAGCAGAGGAGAAACAGATAACTATGGAGGGAGTGTGTGAGTGTGTGAGTGTGCGTGTGTGTGTGTGTGTGTGTGTGTGTGTGTGTGTGTGTGTGTGTGTGTGTGTGTGTGTGTGTGTGTGTGTGTGTGTGTGTGAACATGTTGGTCACTTCCTGTTTGGCTTCAGCCAGGATAGACTAGTTTCCATATAAAATATCACAGGATAATGTGTTGTTTTTTCTTCTTCATCAGGGCTTAAAGTCACATCAAGGATGAGCTTTCTAGTCATCAAAATTCTTTCAGAAATAAGGTCACATGGCCGGACACCGGAAGGGGTTGGACTTCGCCTCTCTATAGCTAGCTGACAAAGGAGCAGTTTACCAATTTACTAACTACCTGAAGGACTAACTGATAAATATCATTTTACCAATTAGCTAGCTGACGAAGGACTAACTGCCAAAGATACCAGATTTATAGCTGGCTGATGAGGAATTAAGTCTTAAAATATACTAGCTAACAGGTGAATCTGTTTACCGACTAGCTTGCTGACGAAAGACCAACTGACAAAGATACGATATAAGATGTAAAATAGTTGTGCACGAGAAAACTCAGATTGGACAGATAGTCTAGCTAGCTGTCTGGATTTAGCCTGCAGAGATCTGAGGAGCAGTTAACCATAGTCCTCAGAAATCCACTGAAGTTTAAAATTCTAACACAAAGAAAGCAGAAGGAAACAGGCATATGTGAAAATACATGCATCCGAAGTTCATGCGGCGCCGGAGCAATCCCGGAAGTGGAACGTCAAGGATATAAGCCGTTTCTCAAAGTCAAGGAGGATCCTCCAAAGTTGGAATGTCAATGATGCTACGTCATCGAAGTCCGTCGAAGGACTGTTCCAATGTCAAGGAACCTCCGAATTCCACCAAGGATTACTAGATTATGAATGACTATCTGAAAAAGATACCAGTTTAGCTGTTGAAGGAGCAGTTTAAGTAAAGTCCCTCTATTTACATAAGAACAACAAAAGTTGAACAAAGTGCGGAATAGTTTTGAGGCAGGTTAAAAATCAGCTGTGTAAGAAAGCTGTGTAAGAGAGAAGTTATAAATGACAAACATCTATCTGGCTGTTATAACTCTTCCCTCTCAAGTATCTTCTCTCCTCTCTTAGCACATAGATTTGTAACTAATGTTTGTACTCATCACTGTAGCTTGTATGAGAGTGTTAGTTGGCCTTCTTTGCACAATCGCAGGTTGGAGCATTGGTATATTTTTCTTTTTAAGGCCATTCTGTGTAAACTGCCTACTTACTTAGGTTCTCTCCTGACTCCTAAAGTCACTACCAGCACATGTAATCCACGATCAAATGGGCAAATCATGTATGACATTCCCCGAACGCGAACTGTCTTTGGTGAAAGTGCCTTTACAGTTTTTGCACACTCATCCCGGTATAAATTGCAGAATCATTTTAAATTAGACTACCTACCAACAATGACACAGTTTAAGGACTATTTGAGTACTAAATGCACATATGTCGGGTTACTGGGCGCTGCTGGTGATTATGTTGAGATGATGTTAAATTGCCAACTGTCTATTTCTGTTTTCTGTTGTTGTTGTTTTTTTTTTGTTTTTTTTTACTGTATGTTTTAAATATGGAATTATTATACTGCTGTCTTGGCCAGGACTCCCTTGAAAAAGAGATTCTGAGATTATTTCCTGGTAAAATAAAGGTTAAAAAAAATAATAAAAACAAATCTTCCCCCTCCCGCGAATGGCTTCCCACCCACCTTGGAATCCTGATCACTTCCAAATTTTTTGTTGTTCCCTGATGTGATTTTTGCACAAGATGGATCCTTTCTAGCCATAACCCGGTTGCAGTTCCTCTAATGTCCACTAGATGATATAACTCTGAATGTATTGAAGTAAACAGGAAAAACACCCACAGCAAATACAAAGTCAATACAGTTTTAAACAGGTTTTGTTTAATATTTTCACTATTTCCAATGGTATTGCATAAAAGAATGATTCTTCAAATCTCCACACAGACTGATATTAGCAGATGTGGTTGGTGGTGTGTCGGCCTTTTCCTGGTGGTTGCTGCTTGCTCATCCCATTTAAGCTTGGAATATTTTGATATTTTTAATTTAACTAATTTTACACATGGAAGTCATGGTGGTTATGGTTAGTCCTTCTCAACCTTTGAAAACAGTTGTCCAAACTCAGGAACGTTGTCAAGTCTGAGAAATTAACAGCAAGCCTGTGTTACAAACTGAAGTTGTGGAGATTTTGGTGTGTACCAGGCTATGGCAATGAAAGACTCCAGTGTTGGAGCTTGATCCATATTAGGGACTAAAAGTCAGGATATCTCTGCTTCTGCTAAACAGATTTGAACCATTCTTCTTCATAATCTGTCTCTTCCAAATTCATCACAGTAGAAGGTCTACCCCTTTACCCCTGGAAAGCCATCATAGTATCAACACAATTTGGATTTAGAAAAGTCATTATGAGCTACTTAGAAAGTCAACATTTTCAATTGTGCATCTCATTCAGCATGAGTATCGTTCTTAATATTTCAACCCCCCCCCCCCCCCCCCCCTTTTCTGGCATGAGCTGACATGGAAAACTAGATTTTAGAGAAACACACATCACTTCCTCTGTGTTAGTGTGAGTCCACTTACAGAAACTCAACACATGACAGATGTTTAGATTGTATCCACCCACTCAGTTTAAAAGGTTAACATTTAAGAGGAGTTTCCTCCCAGATCACCATCACCTCATCCAATCCAGTGAGCCTAAAATACAGTTCCTTTCAGTTACCAGTACAGAAGACAGTAACTGATCATCAACCCCTTTATCAAGCCCAACCGGCTGCTTCCAGCTTCATCAGCAGCTCCATCACTCCCTCTGCAGGTGGACTGATAGTACTGACTGATAGTGAGGATCACCTCGGATGGAGTTTCTTTGTTAGTTTTTAGTTTCTTTATAAAACTGATTATTCTGGATACATAGCCATTAGTAGTTATACTACCACTAAAAAAATGTAGGGTTCACCAAGCCCTGCCTCCCCTTGGTTACTATTATGTCTGTTGAGCTTTCCATTTATGCACAGTGAATATGCAGTTTACAATTAAAAATGGCTTGATTTTAGACATAAAAAGCAGCTCCTATTTTTATATTCATTATTTTACAAACATAAGTTTTATTTGACAGTTTTATCTTTCAGAAGTCAGTCTGTATTTGAATGTTATTCATTTCAAAATAAAAACCCTTGTCCTACACGTGATTCTTTTATTTCTCTCTAAAGTTGTGACTCATGATGTTGCTCCTCTTCCCAGGATGCACTGCAGGAGGCACCCTGAGAGGAGAGAAAGGCACAGTGGGATGGATCCGACCGCTGAGGCAGAGGTCGTCGGTATGATCCTGATTGGCGGGAGGAGGAGGAGTGGCTGGAGTGAAAGACATCAATGTATTACAGAAATAAGGTAAATTGTTATACTCTAAACGTTTTAGATATAAATAGGAATGTGATTTTTGATCCTCAGGCTGCAGACTTTTTTTCTCACCTGCAAGAGGAATTGCAACAGTGATCCATTTCTACAATTTGTCTTTGTCTTTGAAGAGAGTTGCAGGAGCTGCTGAAGGAGAGAAACAAGTCTACATTAAGCTTCAGTCAAAGTTTCATAAAACCTAAATAATTAAGATTTTCACAGTTTTTTCACAGTTTTGCTTTCTATCTCATTTCCAGCAGGGGGTGACTCCACTGGTTGCAAAATAGAAATCTGTGGGAAAATGACCATACTTTTTACTTGATTAATTCAGTTAACATTTTCATAATGACTTTATGGCCTCAATCACTAGTTTCAAGTCCTCTTCAATACAGCATGATGTTCATTTTGTAACTTACGGTCCCATTTATTTTAAAATTGACGATAAAGCCGGGCATACATTAGGGGCGGGGCTACACACTGACCTGTCAATCATGGTAGAGGCTGAGCAATGCATTTACCCACCTGTAGTCTATATCTTCGACGTTCCACTTCTGGGATTGCTCCGTTGCTGACGCCAGATTTCACTCATTTATCTGTTGCCTTGGGCTTCCTTTGTGTTGGCATTTTAAATTCTGGTGGATTATGGTTAACCTTTTCTCAGATCTCTGCAGGGTAAATCCAGACAGCTAGCTAGACTATCTGTCCAATCTGAGTTTTCTGTTGCACGACTAAAACAACTTTTAAACTTACACATCTTCCACTGAAACACGTTCCTTCCTGAGGCTATTTTGCAGCAGCACCGTGGCTTTTCCCAGTGCTTAGCACCGCCATTTATAGGTTCAACCGACAATTCAACTCCTCTCATTGCTTTCACTTTAACAGACTCTTAAATTCATTCCAGTACTTTCAATTAAACTGACCCAAAATGTATCAGCCACTCAGATTTCTTTCACTGCTTCTGTTACAACTGCCACTTACTTCTGTCAGTTCTCTCAATTTAATTTGACAATGCAGTTTTAGATCTTTTTGGTGATTTAACTGCAGGTGTGTCTCCCACAATACATTTTAAAATCTAAAAAATGAAGATAATTGAACTTCAAATTTTCATATTATATTATATTTCACATAATCTTTTGATAAAAGAGCAAGGTTTGGTTCAATAACACCTACCTCTAATGGGAAGAGAAGCTTCTGCGACAAGCTCCGGGTTTGATCCAGAATGTGCTCCACATTCTCCTTCAAGATCCTCTCCAGGTTCTGCCGGAGGTTTGTCTCCAAGTTCCTCTTCAGGTTCTAGTCCGGGTTCCACCTGGAGAAAGACTCGGTCCAGCAGGCGGTCCAGCAGCTGGTCGAGCTGGTCTTGCTCGGTTCTGATGGTCAGGACACGAGCAGGTCGTCCTGCTGAGATCCTCAACTCTGTAAGGTTTCTAAGGAAACAGAGACCAAAGAGATGCTTCAAAACTGTGAAACGCAACACACATTTAGACCTGGAGAGCTGAGAAACACTCTCTGATGTTGTATTAAGGCATTTTCAAACCTATAATTACTTTGTTCTGGTCCGAACCAATGAAGTAGTTGTTAACCTGTTGCATTCCCTTGGACAGATTTAGAAAAGAAGGTAAATCAATTGTTATTGGTACATTTGGTCGGCAATTAGAGTTTTCCTTGTTTTAATGGAGTTCTGCTGATACTCAGACCGGGACTGTGCAGCTGGCAAGCGGTTCATGACCTGCTTTAATCTTCTTTTCAACTTCATTTGTTGACTCCATCCTTCTGCTTAGCACTGCATGAGTCTTGGGACCTTTGTTAAATTCAAGTTTATTAATATTGAACGTGTTGTGTGTCCAAACTGCAACAACATTCAACACCGTACATCCTTGGGTCCCCAGCAATACACCCGTCATGTGTGAAGTAGATCGAGGGAAGGTTCTCGAGATATGTGAAGGACCACATACAGACAGACAGAACCAACAGACAGACAGACAGACAGACTAAGAGTTCTTGCTTTATAGTTAGATGTGTCTGGGGCAGGAGCAAGAAAGTAAACACAGGAAAAAAGGTCCTGTGTTCTGGGTTTAAGGATGTTCTTCACATCTTGTACCGAGGGGGGAAACAAACCAAAAGCACTGTGTGCTTTAGTTTGTTGACACAGACTCTCAATATAAATCCACATTCAGCTAAGTGTGACTAAAAATAACTGTTTGTATCAATGTTGATGCAGCGTTTTTAAGCAAATTTCAGATGCTAATGTCTGTATGAGGCAGCTGTTGGTTCTTACCTGCTTTTGTTGTGTCTGAGGATCCAGCAGAGAACCAGCAGAACGATCAGAACCAGCAGCAGAGCCCCCAGGGACACGAAAAAGAGTTCAGAGGTCATCGTATCTGAACAACATGGGGCAGCGAGGGACTCTGCTCCTCAACACTGCACACCTGTTTTGGGAAAGAAAAGTAGATTGACATTGAGATTTACAATTTATTCTTGATCTTGATCGGCAGTTGACAAAATAGTCTTACCACAAGGTCCATTTAATAGCTGTTCTGGAGCTTTCAATTGTATCACACAGGTTTAAACCTCAACATCTAAGGCTGGAGAAACAATGGGTTACACTTTACTTGAAGGTATCTACATAAGAGTGACATGACACTGTCATGAACATGTCATAAACATTATAAACAAGTCATAAATGTTTATGACATAACGCTTCTTTTAGTAAGTGTCATTTGGTTTTTGTCATGTCAGTTATGGTTATGATTATGGTTATGGTTATGGTTAGAGTTAGGGTTAGGGTTCATGTTTCATGACAGTGTCATGTGTTCATGACAGTGTCATGTCACTCTTATGTAGATACATAAGTAAATTAGATACATTAAGTAAATTGTTACTAAACAATGTTCTTGACACAAAAATGTTTTCTTTACAATTCCCTCTGGCCACTCAAATAATTGTCTTAAAGATGGCAAAATCGGTCTATCCCTTCACCCAACACTTTGGTTCAAAGTGAAACTCCAACAACTAGACAGATCCTTAGATTACTACTAGTAAGACAAGAAGAGAGACATCATCAGGATGTTGTTGTTGTTGTTGTTATTCATATTGTGGTTGTAATAAACACTGCAGCCTCTACTGGAGCAGCAATAGCAGCCCTTCACCCTAGTAGTCTGGTGTAACGTAAAGTCAGAGTGACAGTACAAGTCTGGATAAACGGAAGTACATTTCCAGGATAATTGCCTGACATCCGGCACCAGATGTCCTTCACCTTCTGCTCTCTGTTCAGTTCACAAAATCTCTTCACTACAGGAAACAACAAAAACGTTCAAGCTAGCAAGCTACATGCTGCAAATGGAGTCATCTGGAAGCAGTCACGGTGATCCAGTATGTATGTGTGGTGTAGACAGGCCGTACTCCACAGCACTGTGGAGATAGGTCTGGCAATGCCAGACTACTGTACAACTAAAACATTGTTCTTCAAGCATGTATTGATTAGTATGTTTAACCTACCTGCCTCTCCTGTTGGGATTGTGTAGTTTGATGGAAATTGGTTAAAGTATAATCTCAGAACAAATAAACCGCCTGTCATTCTGAGAAAGTTGAAAGAAAACATTCTGTTATGTTTGAATTTTCATAACCAATCAGAGTTGGATATAAACTGCACTAAGATAATCATCATTTAAACTAAAGGAACATTCTGTCTCTGTCTCAGACAGGAAACCTTTCTTTTCTGGCTGCATCTTCACATAGGAAACCTTAATAACTTCTGTTATTAAAAAAAAATAAAAAAATCTGTAAGTCACTTTATTTTAGCGTCTCATGGCTTTTTCCACTTGTGGTTTTTAAATACAATTTATTTGCCATTTCATAATTTGTCATTTCAAAATCAAAATGTTATTTGGTTTTCACTTGTCTATTTGTATGTCTTAGTTAGGACCTTATGGTCCCTGGAAGTCTTTGTGTTTGTAGAGAGAAGTTAGGTGTTTTTCTAGCCTGGGAAAACCCTGACGAACTTCCGGCAAATTTGAGATTTGTCTGGCCAAGAGCCCATTCGAGCCCATTTCCAATTTCTCCAAATGGAGGCACCAATCACAACCATTGAGGTGGGCTTTACACAATGACGACAAGCAGCTTCTTGTTTACATTCAACATGATGGCCACCGAAGTGCAGCAACCGTTCTCTATAATCTCTATATCCATGGCAGCAAACTGTTGATGTCGCTGCTACGTCACCTGGATCGTTGGTCTGATTGGTTGAAGGACTATCCAATTGCGCCCAGAGGCATTTGAGCGGCGTTCGTTGGTGACGCCCCTTTGGAAATGAGCTGTGAATGAGCCTTGCCCAGACCCACTCTCAGTTACAACTGAGAAGGGTCTGGTGTCAACCAGGCTAGTGTTCCTCCCATTCACTTCAACACAGTCAACGTTTTATCACAGGGGCATCTAATAGACATTATTGTAACTGCAGCTGAATGCACATCAGCTCTGACATCAACACTCAACTGCAGATTGGTTGATCGGCATAAACCATAAACAGGAAGCAGGAGGTTTGTCAGCAAGGTTTTTTAATCAGATTAACATGGTCAGTGAATGTTTGTACAAAATAAATATACAAGAGAAGAATCTTTAGAAAAATCTCTTATGTTTTTTTTTTATATTAAAGCACTATCAAACACAGCAGTCATTATTATATTAATCTGTAGGATTAACATAAAATATAATATATCACATAAATACTTACACAAAAATGTACCCCGATAGAGAAATATTAGGCACCATGTTGATATAAATTAAGTGTTTATAATAGCAAAAGTAAAAATAACATAAAGTTTGATAAAATACAAGAACGCTCTAAAAAACGTCAATGCAAGAATCAAGTATAAACACATTGAAGGACACTCACACATATTTTGCTGTGTGTAGGTAATATTCTTATACTAGTTCTTTGTGTGTGTGTGTGTGTGTGTGTGTGTGTGTTCAGACAGCATTATTGGGGGTGTTGTTATTGATCTCCATCCTGCTGATCAGTTCGGTCACCAGCTGCTGCACAGTTTGAGAGCGCAGCCGGCCAACCTCCAAGACGCCATCATGGTTCACACTGTCTGTATCCTCGTAACTCTTCACCACCTGACACAGATCAATCAATCACACGGATCAATACCGGTTAAATGATCAAGTAATGAATTAATTAATAAGTCAATCAAGCAATCCATCAATCAATTAATCAATCAATCAAACAGCTACCAAGTTGACCCAGAAGGTTCAGGTTATCAATCTTATTAATCAGGTTGGTTTGTCACTTTGTGTCCTGCAGCTTCGTTATCACAGTCCATCAGAGGTATTGATTGATGCGTTTACCTTGTTGGTGATCAGAGAGAGGCCGAACACTCTCAGACCGCAGTGAGTCGCCATGACGACCTCAGGAGCCGTGCTCATACCTATGAACACACAAGACCTGACGTTACAAAGACAGGCCACAACAGTACTGCTGGTACCAATTATAATACTGTGAATAATACTGCGTTACTGTTAGTACTGACAACAACATTATGATTAAAATATTGTAAATGCGTGAGTATTTACACTGAAAGTAAAAACTCACAATAAAAGAGGATTAGGCAAACTTTGCATTCTGTTATTATGACTCTACAGAGATGGATTACCATTGGGCAACTTCCCTAGAGCCCCATAACCTTCAGGTTCACTGTGTCAGTTGATGTATAGTCATTTGATCAACTGCATTTTTTGTTTGGGAATTTGCACCACTGAAGTACAACATCAACATAAATATGTCATACATTATTATTACCTAATGTTTCCCTGTCAGTGCTGGAATGTAACCAGGTATATTTACTCAAGCACAAATTTGTATTTTACTTGAGTATTTTCTTGTTATGCCACTTTTCTTTTATACTTGAAAGTACTATATTCCACTGCAAAATATTGTACTTTTTACTCCACTACATTTTTTTAACAGCTATAGTTACTGTTTGCATACGCCATACGAAATGTATGATGAGCTTATAAAAAATGCTTTGTCACATATTAAACTAGCTAACAGTAAGTATAAGAAGAGCTGAAACAAAGAATGAATCCACTGATGAGTTGGCAACTATTTTTATAATCGTTTGTCCTTTTTCGTGCATAAATAACACACTTTTTTATGTTCTAGCTTCTCAAATTTTATTTAAATAATTTTGAGGCTTTTTTTAGATTTCACAAAGGACAGAAGGTGGTAACAGAATAAAACTACAGGATTTATTGCCAACATTATACAATTTCTGGGAATTATAGATTCAGAAAAGACTCCTCAGAGTATGAACCCCTTAGATTTAATGACCAGTAAAGCTTTGTGAATAACTAAGTCATTAGGATGATTCTGTGTGTGTGTGTGTGTGTGTGTGTGTGTGTGTGTGTGTGTGTGTGTGTGTGTGTGTGTGTGTGTGTGTGTGTGTGTGTGTGTGTGTGTGTGTGTGTGTGTGTGTGTGTGTGTGTCTTACCGACAGCGTCCACCCCCAGTCGATGCAGCAGTCTGGCCTCAGCGATGGTTTCAAAGGTTGGCCCACCCACCATGGCGTACACGCCCTCGTGCATAAGGCCCGCCACACCCAGCTCCTTGGCGATCTCCTTCGCTAGGCAACGCAGGCTTTTGTCATAGCAACCTGACATGGCTGGGAAACGAGGCCCGAACCTTTAAACGACAAATGTTAAACAACAAGATCAACAACAGAAACCAAAACCTCAACAACAAAGCCACAAACTTCAATACTTTGTTACGGCAACGGAGTTATCATAAGAAATATTACAACATGGTCATAATTGACAACAGTGTTACAAACAATGAATAAAAAAAAGAAGGTTACTTTTCGTCGTTGGGTCCATTCAGTGGGTTCAGACCGACCAGTCCGGGGAAGTTGACGTGGTCTTTGATGATCATGATGTCACCAGGCTGGAGGCCATCGGCCAATGAGCCGGCAGCATTCGTCACGATCAGAGTCTCCACCCCCAACAGTTTGAAGACTCGAACTGGAAACGTCGTCTGATGAACAGACAGACAGACAGGACTCTCGTCATAACATGTTAATCCTTTGTCTCTAAAACATAAGAAGCTTCCTGTTAAAGGAATAATCTTGAAGTTTTTATTTTTAATAGCTAATAGTCTGAACGCATCAGACTCGCTCTTTAACTTACTTGTGTGTGACGCGGTGTACATTTTTTTCCGGTCTCTGCTACAGTATTGCAAAAAAATGGTTACCATTGTCGAAAAAAGAGGAAAGAGCGATGAATACAGACGATGGAACTTCAAAAGCAAATCTGAAACGGAGATCTTCGAGATTGTACCTTTAAGGTTTGTTGTTATGGAGACGGTGGATCTTCACGTAATGATGGATGTCCGACAATTAAGTCCTTTTGCACACCAAGTCCGCTTTTTCTTATGCGTTTTTTTTTAAATCTATCATCCAATAAAAAGCTTTGCACAAAGAAATTGTGCACAGAGTCTAATGCATTTTTATTATTCTAGTCATTGCGAAATTATGCAATACGAGACAATAGTCAAGCACTGAGGATCATTTTGTGGTCCACTCACTTTTTCACTACTAGGATAGCGCTAGTCCGGGGGCCAAATGAATGACATTAGCAAAATGTGGGGGGCAGCTGACCCCCCACTGTTAGGCCTTGTCCCCCCAGCTGCCCCCCTAACTTTGGTGTTCAAAAAACTGTGCTTGTAAAAACAAACTGCCACTATGTCCACAAGCATTTTAAAACATTGAAACAAACAATTCATTTATATTAATGAATAATAAATAATAATTGTAGATGTAATCTTAGCCCCCTGCCCCTCAAATACTTAGGTACGTCCCTGCATCAAACGTGCAGACTGCAGAGCGGTGTTCGCATTGCACAGTCTGGCTCGCACACAGCTAGTCTGCAGCGGTGTGGTGGCCCTGCATCCCGGCAAAGACTGGAGCGACTGAGCTGCCCCCCCGAGCCTCTGAAGGTGAAGTCACTTTCCCCAGGTGAAGTTTAAACACACGCTTAATTTAAAGTTAAATTTGTAATAAATGTAATGTATGCTAAAGGCGAGTCAGCATCAACAACAGCGTGTCTATTACGTTAGCCAAAAGTCTAATCGCTCCCACGTGACTTCTAAGAGCATTCGGCCCTTTGATTACTGTAGTTTTGATTTTAATAAAGACAAGAACAGCATAATACAAAATATTACAAACTGGCATGTTTGAATTCATAACGTTTACAGAGGGTCACTGTTTCGGTGGCGTTATGTTACAACACACTACACAGTGCTGGCTGAGACCAATCATTTGTATGTGATTAGTTAAGGAGTAGGCTACTCTAAAATCCACTTCCTCTCACATATCACGGCAATAAGGCTGCACACATTAAAGGTCAAATTCAAAATGCTGGAGAGAGTCGTCTCCCCCGCCCCCTCCTCCCCAGACTCGAAGTTCATGGAGGTTGCCAGGCTGAGTCCGCAGCATCCACAACAATGTTACTAGATGCTTGTCTCACATAGCCAGACATACTTCACAGCACAGCAGAGTAGCTAACGTTAGATACTCGCTCCATTGACAGTCATAGAAGCCCGTGCTCACGTGGAGCTCTGTACCCAACTGACAGACACACTCTTTCGGCTTAGAATTACAGTAGGAACTGCCAAAAAAACCCACAACCTTGCCTTTCTCTCCACACGCCAGACAGACACACTTGCTCGGCTTAGAATTATGATAGGAACCGCTAAAAATATCACTACCTTGTCGTCCTTTTCCACCCGACTGAAATAACGTTATTGTCTTAGAATTACGGCAACAATCGCTAAACACACTGCAAACTCATGGTCTTCTCTTCTGGATTTACAGGGTTAACCCTAACCCTTAGCTTCAGGGCCTTACAGTGTAAGGATAACCAGAGCTTTTCACATCTTGACTTTTGCAGGCCAGAGTAGCTGGAGAGATTAGCTGAAGCTGAAAAATGGGGATATTGTCAGCCAAGAAAATTCTGAGTGATGCACAGGAGGAAGAGAAGGAGGGAAATGAAGAAGGAGAAGGCAGTAAACTGGAGACCAGGTGGGTCAGAGCAGGAGAAGACCCAGAACACACAGACACAGAAGGAGATGCAGAAATAAGTGAAAGAGAAGAGGGAAAGGAGGAATTGACTGTGAGGGATTAAGAGGAACTGCAGATTCAGAGAGAGGGACAGAGGCAGGGAGTGATCAGGAGGAGGCAGATGAAGATGACAGGGAGGAAGAGGCCTGCAGTTACCCCTGGACCATATGGTATGTTTTTATTCTCCTTCCATATAAATTGTAGCATATTTTCAGTTTTGGGCTATTTCTATTCTGTTGTATAGGCCTACGGTATGTTATAGGGTTAGATATGTAATGATTTACATATATACTGTACATAGATTATCTAATGATTTGTTTGACCTTTTGTTTGATCATAATTACTGATAAAATAAGACACATTCTGTTCTATTTAATGATCAAGCCATTTAATTCAATTTCAGCTAAATTCAATTTTATTTGTAGTATCAAATCATAACAAGAGTTCACTCTTCTAAAGACACTTTACAGATAGAGTAGCTCTAGACCACACTCTATAATTTACAAAGACCCAACAATTCCCCCAAGAGCAAGCATTTGGTGCAACAGTGGCAAGGAAAAGCTTCCTTTTGGGCAGAAACCTCAGACAGAACCAGGCTCTTGGTGGGCGGTGATCTGCTGCTGCCAGTTGGGACACAGAGACGGTTACAGATATACAGATATAGAGAATTATGATTCATAATAATTATAGCAGTTAGTATGATGAACAGTGGCAATTATAGTTACAATAAAGATAATGGAACTTTGACTAGAAATAGTAGTTGTAGCAGTTCAGGGCGTAGCAGGGTGTTGCGGGGCATAGTAGGGCATAGCAGTGCGTTTAACATATGGGGGTTCCCATGTACCATCTTCCCCTGCCACCCTGCCAAGATCTCTCGCTACCCCTTTGCCACCCCATGTAAAATTTTCTAGATCCGCCACTGGATGGCTTATTGTTATAATCCAGAGCCTTTTAGCCAACACTGCCTTTTTTCAGTCAACTACAATCCCATAGAAAGCCTGTCAACATTGCCTTTTGCTGCGGTGTGTTCCTCTTAAACTCAGTTAAGTTGGCACTTTACTATAATTGTTCTGCTAACAAGCAGCTAACATTTGCTAAGGTAAGTTACATCTCATCAGCTTCGTTTCTATACAGTTGGAGGGCAGTTTCAGTGTCGAGTTTGACCAATGAGGTAAAGGAAATGCGCAAAACTTCATAAAAATAGAGCCAGTGCAAGGTTATTTTGAACAAGCAACATGTTGCTGACACACATCTTTTTTTCTTCTGAAGTCTCAGGCAAGGTCTCCTGACAATTACATAATCTACCACTCAAGTGTGTGTGTGTGTGTGTGTGTGTGTGTGTGTGTGTGTGTGTGTGTGTGTGTGTGTGTGTGTGTGTGTGTGTGTGTGTGTGTGTGTGAGTGAGATAAAGTGAAACAATAGCAGCATTGAACAGTCTGCCTAAAGGCTGCATGTGACCAAACTCATGCATGATCGGAGCTGGGTGCAGACACACACACACACACACACACACACACACACACACACACACACACACACGCACACACACACACGCACACACACACACACACACACACACACACACACACACACACACACACACACACACACACACACACACACACAGATATGTTAAAGGTTTAATCTCATTGTTAAAGGTTCAATCTCATGCTTTAATCAGCTCACACACAGCGTTTGTGTGTGTTTGTGTGTGTGTGTGTGTGTGTGTGTGTGTGTGTGTGTGTGTGTGTGTGTGTGTGTGTGTGTGTGTGCGTGTGCGGGTGCATGTGCGTGTGTGTGCACGTGTGTGTGTGCGTGTGTGTATGTGTGTGTACCTTGCAGAGTGAGTGTCCTTCATACATGTGGAAGCGACCCTGCATGCATACGCATGTCTTCCCCTTCAGCTCCCCGAAAACCAGCCGACCTGCATGACCTTTCACTGCAACACACACAGTCAGGATTAAAGTGAGAGACAGGTATATGATAATCAATAACACACAAAAATCTACATGTAAACCTGTAACCAGACAGCGTTGGAGCTGTGGGAACTAGGATACATTTTTGTCTTTATGCGCTATGCTAGCAGTTTCCACTCGCTTCCAGTCTTTGTGCTAAGCTAGGCTAAACATGTCCTGACAGTAGTTTCTTTGTACCTGTAATGCCGGGCAGACATTGTACGGATTAGGCCAGATTTTAACCTCGTATTGGTTGCCATGCGATGTGGAAATTTTGTTTGGCTGTCTTGGAGCAGTTCTGTGAGCCAGTCTGCATAGTTTTAGAGACTAAACTTATAGTTTGTGAATTCAACACAGACCAACAAATAAATAAAAATTTACCTACTGTAGATTTACTTAGTCGTAAGTTTAGTCTGTCCAGCATGTAACTTTACATGAATTTAACAGTCATCGATATATGAAAACACTGACTGTTTTAAACAAATAGACTTAACTTATAGAGAGATGTTACTATGATTTGTTTTGATATCAGTTCATCAAATTTAGTCCAATGTAGAATATATGTGAACAAAGATATAGTAAACAGCTCTTTACTGTCAAGTTGTCAGACAATATTAACTCACCACATATATTATTTAACATTGTAAGTAATAAAATAAATATATATTGAAAAATATATATTCAGAGTACCTGTGCTCTGTGGGAAGCCCGGTATGTCACAATATGGGAAGGAGTCCTGACATTTGAGGGTCTCAGCGAGCATGCCCAGTCCGGACCCGCAGATGATTGCCACCTGGGGGCGGTGCTTCGTCTGAGACATCAGCCAGTCAGCTGTCTTCTGGTATTCGTCGTGACTGCAGACAGGAGGAAATCAATTTGAATTATTTTAGGAGGAATTTATTATTACGTGTGAATTTATGTTAATTTTATTCCATGTCAAAATGTATTCCATGTCAAAATCCCTCTTTTCTCTTCCTTTAAAATGGAACAAATAATTTAGATCACTCATCTTAAACTCAGGGCTGTTAAATAGCATAGAACAGAAGATACCCAAATATTACATCATGGCCACATTGCCATGTGAGTTTCTGTGTGTTGTGAATCTGTTACATTTCGTTCATAACTGTATTTTAAGGTTGTACCAGAACAGGTTTACATGGTTTAATTTTCAAAAAACACCATATTTTTGTTGTACTGCACAGCTACTCACTGCTACTCACTTTTCACCTTGTGTTCAGGCCTCTGTTTTAGCTAGAGAGTGAGGCATCTTTTCTCCTGTACTATCTTTGATTGCACTCGCAACTGCGCAGTAGCTCAGATCGTAGATCATGTCAGTTAGCTCCATAGACAGTAAAAGAAAAGTTGTTTCTCCAACTTTGGTCAGTTACAAGGCAAGATTAGCCAGGAGACTTCTTCTAAACGAGGGTGCACATATAAGTAGTTCTATTGTAGATTATGGTGAACTTTTGTGTGTTGTAGCGGTGCTTTGCCATTTAGAATGAGGCAGCATGCTAGCGCTAGCCCTAACATGCTAACAGTTGTGGTTAGCCGGCTCATTTCGGCTAGTGACATAAAAAGCCTTGCAGAATTTGAACAGCTCACCCGGAGACTGAAGGCAGGACACATTCAGAAACCCGTATCTCACTCAAAACAGCATGGATGGATTTTTTTCAAAGTTTGTATGCGTGTGGAAGCATCAGAGACACAAAATAACACTCCAAATCCCAGAAAATGTGTTTTTTTCATAATATGGGCACTTTAATTGATATCATAAATTACATTAGTACCATTAGTAAATTAGTTAGTTTTCCTTCCTGAAGATGTGTCAGTGTGAACCTACCTTGAACCAATCCTCCTTTACTCTGGTGCCCGATTCTTGTCTATCTACTCTCACGTCATCGAAGTGAATGGAGCGATTTTTAGAAAATGAATATAATCAATATAATAATCATCATTAAAGAAAAAAATTGCAATGGAAATGTAGTGATGAACAGTACTTCTGGAACCAGCAAATCATCACACGTTAACTCCAGCTGTACAGAATGCAATGGACCTTTAACACGTTAACCTTAACATTCAGTTTGATTTAGAGAATCAATCGGGTTGAACTGTGAGTTTGTTTACAGCCTGCCTGGGGCCTGTACCATGATGGTAGTTGAACAAACTCAGGGTTGCAGGATTGGTGTGGAGTTGACAAAACCAAACCGATGCAATCAGGCTTTATTGGTACCATGACGTCGCCACCGAACAACCAATCACGTTCGATATGGATAGAGCGAGAGCAATATATTTTTCCACGGAGGAGCAAGAAATTATTCTTCAGAAATATGAAGAATATAAAAATGTTTTTCAAGCACGCAGTAATACCGCCTCTGCTGCCAAAGCAAGAGAACAATCTTGGAGGAAGATTGCTGATTGCGTTAATGCGTAAGTTAAAGAAACACATTCTATAGGCCATTAATGTAAAATTATGAAAATAGGCTAATCATATTAAAAATGTAATGCATTCATGATCACAAGTCATCTGCAGATGAAATTTGTTAGTTAATATTCATTTAAAGATGTATTTAAATTGCAAATAAAAATCATCACATATATATATATATATATATATATATATATATATATATATATATATATATATATATATATATATAGTAGCCCTACCTGAACATTAAGGCTGTGAAAGGACTTTCTGTTCACATAATCTGCCTCATGTTCTCCTAGAGCTGTGGAGATTGCAACATGTGTGCAGTCTGTTGCTCCAATGACTCTAGGGAATCCTTTCATATGAATATATATATATATATATATATATATATATATATATATATATATATACAGTATATATATATATGAATATATATATATTAAAAACCATTCTTAAGCTACTGTAGACTATTGTATAATACTTAAGTGCTCTAAGTGCAAGCTGCTTTTTGAAGGGAAAAAAAACCTGATTGTGAAAGGTTAAATTTGTTCATGTCACCCTATCAATATATCTTACTATACCGGCAATTTTATAAAATCTCTCTTTTATGGACATGGTCGATAAATGTCCAGGGAACACAATGAAGCTATTTATGTACCCCTGCAGTGCGAGGACCACCTTGCGAATGGTTTGACAAACCGTGTTTTTCCCTAGGTTCTCTGCATCACCGACCGCATACAAGTATGTACCACTTGCAAAAAAACGCAACGCAACACATACCATTTGCGGTACAGTAAGTGCATGGCTTCGACGAGTCACATTTGTTATGTGCGGCTCAAGAAGTTCGCAAAGATAAGTTATTCCTTCCGCGGAAAATCTGCATCTTTCATACAAGTATCAGGAAAGTCAAGGGGATTTGTTCTGTCCCTAAAAAGTCTTTCTCTACGAAGTGCTCGTCTAACAATTTGCGCTGAGATGTCCACAGGATTTGGAAGAAAAGGTGAAGCCATTGCAATGATTGCAACAGAGAACAGAAGCTGGGAATTAATTAGGCTACGTCACCTATATGTTTCTTTACTCACCGCTGATTGGTCAAACTTCAGACTGAGATCTCGAATCCAGAACATAACCTGCCCCGGAGCAGGTTAGGCGTGCAGCGTAAGATACCATGGCAACAAACACCAATTAAAGCCGAGCTACTTTCATAGTACCTAAAACCCAGGGTTTGTGGAAACTAAACTGAAACATAGCTGGCTAGCCACCTAAACCAGCTTCATGGTATAGGCCCCTGGTCAGCTCTGACTGCTCGATTTTGTTGTCCTGCTGGACTCCAGGGTGCTGCCATGTTGACATGTCAAAACTGACCACAATAATTGTCAAGCCATGAAGTATTAGGATAAAGCTGAACAGCTGAACAGTCACAAACTGACCAAATATTTCAGTGAATTATCTTTCTTTTAAAGGAATTGTTTGACAATTTGATATTATTCGCTTTCTGATTAGAACTTTAATACCACTCTCATATCTGTCCGTTCCATTTTAAGCTTCAGCTAACAGCCGGTTAGCTTAGCTAATATATATCTGGGTCTTTAATAAAAAGGCAAAGGTACATGTCCAAGGTTGTGTATTGTGTAAAACATAATGGGGAAAAGTGAGGCCGAACTATGGCATATGGCATTTTCGGCAAGAAACATCCAATCACTGAGCTTAAAAATCTGTCACATGCACCTCGAACAACATGTGGAAGCTAAAGAGTACGCTGTCGAGAAAACTGATTTTACAATCTGCAGTTTAAAAATGTTTACTTTTAATTTCTAGGTCAATTTGGATAGAATTCATCAGCTATGGCGCCTTGTTTTGTTAACAACTGCAAAGAAGCATTTTGAATACTATATTGCTCCAATATTGTTCCAATTCATCCCTCTCAATGGCTTCTTCCCATGGCAACAGCACACTATAGGCTCATGGGTATTGTAGTAGGCTACTGGTGTTTATTACCAACTACCTAATTTAGGCTTTCAAAAAAAGAAAATCACTTTTCGGTTGAACTGGTCATAATAGAAATATGCAATGATGAGAGGTCACAAGTCAAAAAGTTTAGTAAACAGTGGTCTAGTATGTTGAATAAACAACAGCACAACAATAAAGCATACAGCATTTGCAGTAAGATGTAATAAAGGTGTTTTCTTACCTGATTTGTTCTTTGCTGTGCATGATGGACGGATGTCAGACGACTGATGATGATGAATATAAAGCAGACTGATGTGTGTGTTTCTGTAAGCAGCCTCTGTCACTAACTGTGTGTGTGTTAGAGTGTATAAATGTGTGTGTGATGCAGTGACAGTCTGAGTGCGGCCAGCTGATGCTGAGTAGCCTACATATTCACCGGTCACATGCTCCTGATTGGTCAACAACTTGCCCATTCATCAGCAGCAGCCAATGGAGCTACAGTGTTGTAGAAATGTGTGTGTGTGTGTGTGTGTGTGTGTGTGTGTGTGTGTGTGTGTGTGTGTGTGTGTGTGTGTGTGTGTGTGTGTGTGTGTGTGTGTGTGTGTGTGTGTGTGTGTGTGTGTGTGTTGGGATTCCTTTCTAAACAGGATTTGGGGATTTTTTTGTTAGGAGAGTCTGGTGTAATGTGACTGAGTAACGTGATTTTACTTCAGTTTTAACTCTAAACGTGAGGCTCACACACACACACACACACACACACACACACACACACACACACACACACACACACACACACACACACACACACACACACACACACACACACAGTTTTAGTTTAGTTTAGTTATGTCACTTTTGTCCACACACTCACATGACCTTGCACTGACCTGCAAACACACACTCATACAGTCAAACTTTAACTGTAGGAATATGGATGGATGGTTTGGAAAAAAATGGCAAAAAGTATGGACAGACATATGAACATGTGGCAACAGAAAAAAACAGTACTTGTACTGTGTTTGTTCTTTTACTTACTTGAGTATTTCCATTTTGTGATACTTTATACTACTACCCCACCACAATTTCAGAGGGAAATGTTGTACTTTTTACTTCACTACATTTATCTGATGACTTTTAAACTGATAAAGACAAGACTCCATTGATCCCCTATTAGACAGGACAGTTTACTACCCCTCTAACTGTCCCTGTAGGCTGTGTTGCTCTTCTATCATACTAATTGGGAATCATGTGAATGAAGGTGGTATGGTCAGGAGGGTGAGCGTGAGCAACCAATCATAATTGCATAAAACACTTTTTTTAAAACACTACACACAATTCTCTACCTAAAACACACTAAGAGAACACAACTACAGTAAGAGAAGGAAGCAGACACACACACACACACACACACACACACACACACACACACACACACACACACACACACACACACACACACACACACACACACACACACACACTAATCGAATCTGTGTGAATTTTTATCTGATGAGCAGGTGGCACCTTGTGTGGCAGCCTCGGCCACAGTGTAGGAATGCGTGTGAATGGTGCCTGTAATATGTAAAAGAACTTTCAGTAGTCTTTACACTAGAAAAGCGCTACAGTTTTTTCCAATTGCGAAAACACAATTTTGCAAACTAGGCTGGTTTTATCAAAATACTTAACACAATTCATAAAACCACACACCCAAACTGCAAAATACCTCATATATCCTGCAAAATCAAGCACTGCAACCAAAACTACATATACCATTATCAAAATCAAACTTTTGCACCAAATGGCACACAGTCATTACATACTTTATGTCAGATTGTTGTGTATTATGCAGAGAACCGTGTTCAGTGCATTTAAAAAGTGCCATTTTGAATTGCAAAATGTGTGTAAAGCAGAAAATGTGTTTAGACTTTTGGAGACTTGAGAAGTTTAAATAATTGTGCTACGCATGTCATTTTAGTGTGTTAGCAATTGGAAAAAAACTGTATACAGTCCAATACAGTCCATTTACACACACACACACACACACACACACACACACACACACACACACACACACACACACACACACACACACACACACACACACACACACACACATATGTTAGTAGTTTTTGTTTTCTTGTATGCTACTGTATACAACAGTAATGTTATGCCAAATAAATATTTTCTGTTTCAACATTGCATTGGTGTTTACACTGTACTTCTCTACCCCTCTCAGCAAATTACTTTCACTGTAGGACATTGTAAATGTAGATATAAGCCTATAAAAGACAAAAGAGCTTTAGATTTAAAACAGTGTGTACATGGTACAGTATATCCAAAAATGTACTATTATGAAAAACGTGTTTGCCATTTCATGCAAATGCTTCATTTTGAGATATGTTTATGGCTTTTTGAATGCAGTGTTTCAATTTGAAGGAGATGTGAGGCATTTTGCATTTTGTGTGTGCAGTTTTGGGAATTGTGTGTAGTTTCAAAAAAAGGAGACATAGTTAACGTGTGTAAGCAGTTGTAAAAACAAATTAATAACAAAATTAAATGATATATGTCTATATTAGTGCTGTCAGTTTAACACGTCATTAACAATTTTTTTATCGCACGATTAACGTTCTTTCAGACCGGAAACAAAACAGACACGGCCGGCAAAATTTCAAATCCCACTATGGCCACGCCATGCCCCGCCCTACGAAGCAGCTCGATTGGTTGGGGTTAGGCATTTCACCTCGAGTGGTTAAGGTTAGGATAGCAGATTGATCAGGGGATAGGACCTGAGCTAATGGTGTTACGTTACATTGGACGCCTGGCCAATAGTAGTGATTGAAGGGTGGGTCTTGACATGGCCGGCCGCGCACACACTTGTTTGGGCTTGCGAGCTGCGTAGCTAGTACTGTAGGCTCATCATGGCGATTAGCTTTGGAGCGAGTAGCGACTCTAGAGTCATAGTCAGAGAAAGAAAGTGTCTCCCCTGTTCTTTCTGACCACGGTGGGAAATCTGGAGCAGGAAAAGTTAACCCTTTTACGTTGTTTATGGAGAAGGAGAACCAGGAAATGAGTCGGGGGAAACCATAGTCGCTATGACGACGAGTCACGCTCGCCTCAGGCATGAGGCAGTACTATCTGCAATGGAAAATCGAGGTAACAGTGTTACATTGTGTGAAAGATTATTAGCTCCAAGTGTGACTGTTAAGGCCGTTTTATGCTTGACGCGTTGGAGGTGGCGCGCGCATTCGTGACATCAAAATGACTTAATTTCCGGCCGGTGCGTCCGATTTATTGCGCGCGAGCACAGGGTGCGCACCAGTCTATTTTTTTCAGCGGCGCCCGACATACCGAAAACAGAAAGCCTGAACGAGCTCCTGGGAAACCGGATGCCAGGACTCGCCGACTGACTGCAAGTCTCTCCTGTAAACTTACTGCGTTAAAATGAGTTCTTTTTTTGTGAATGAAAGGCTTGATCCCACCAAGTAGCTCATTGAATCAAATCGAAGCATTGACGGCACTGTTGCTGCCTGTTCTGCCGTTGTTTATCTTTTTCTTCTTCTTCTAGTCCTTAGAAAGAAAAACATCGGTAGCCTTTGCTCCTTAGCGCCACCGCTGTTTAGGAGAAGACTGCAACTAATGCCGCGACCACCACGCGCGAGTATAAATACTCACGGCAGTCCCGTGACGTCACGATTTCCGCACGCACTTTTGGAAGCGCTAGTATAACTGAAGCTTTAGTGTGAAATTAAACACTACGTATATGCCAATAGGCGTTTTTCCACCAGATAGTCCTTGTACTTTTTAGGGGAAAAGTACACTTCTAAGCAGTTCTAAGAACTACTCTCCCCCAAAATCTTTTTTTCCATTTGGATTCCCACTGGCCAAGTGGCCATAGGCAAGGTAAGAGGGGTAAGGGAGTGATGCAAGCACAGCAACTGTCTTAATTAAAATCAGAAAAGAAATACGCCAAAAAAAGTATGAACTATATACTAAATCTAATGTATATATGTCATAATTTAAACAAGTCTCCCAAAGAGAAACGGGTCTCTCTCTCTCTCTCTCTCTCTCTCTCTCTCTCTCTCTCTGCCTGTGGCTGTGTATGTGTGTGTGTGTGTGTGATGGCGGACCAGCGATGTTGTCAAGCCCGCAGGCGCTTGTGGAGTTTAACGCCAAAAAGGCAGTTAACCACACGTTCCCGTTAATCTTATGATGGACATGTGTTGTGATATTTAAACAAACGATCCGTCAACGGTGAAATAAAAGCCTCGTATTTACGAGACCGGTCTGAGAGACGCCAGCTTACAGCGGGGCGTCCCAACATGACAGGCCGGTCGGCGAGCAAGTGATCCTGGCCGCCACCAGCTGGCTGTCCCGTCACTTTATGGAGCTTCTCAACTCTGAAAACTTTGAAGCAAATTGTCAATTCGGCAACGATTTTTGGAAGACTGCCTATATGCAAAATCGAAACAATGAAGTACATGAATGTCTGCAAGTACATGAATGTCTGCAAGACACAGACGGCGCGCTGCAAGTTCCGGGTTGGCAGTGGGCGTGACTTATAAGTTCGATCAATCAATTAGACCTAGGTAAAGGGAAAAGAGAAAAGACCCTGCTCTGAAGTAGGAGCTTAAAAAGTCCTGTAATACGGCCAGAGGAACTAAAAAATCCCCAAATTTGTCCGGTGGGAACACAATGAAAAAAAGTTTTCTAGGAAGGTTTTAGCTCTAGGAACGGCAAAAGTTCCTCTGGTGGGAAAACGCCTACTGTTGTTTTCAATAATAAAAAAAAACATTTGCACAATGCAAGCCAATCCACTTTACCATGTTGATAAGAGCATTAAAATGAGAACATATAATGGGACAAAAAGAAATTAAGGGACATTTAGAATAGATAAAAATGTGATTAATTGCGATTAATCGTGAGTTCACTATTACTACAGATTCTCTGAGCACAGCGGTGATCTTTTCCTAAATCCTAAGTCCTCCTTCCACATCTTTTCTTGACCTCATGACATTTCTTTCCACTGAGGTTGAGGAATTGTGGTTAGAAAAAGACAGGACGAAATTGTTTGGACTCTTCGATCACAGCCTGAATGTCAATCAAACTCTGGTGCGAGTTGTGTGGAAGCAATCCCTGCCTAGTCTGAATTTCTTTCAGTATTTCAAGTACAGCCCCTTTAACAATTTGGTATGCTCTTCTAAAGTTGTGTCTTACTATGGTGCTAAAACAGTATCATAACTATTTGTAACTCGTGAAACACAATGCACAAATAAATGCAGAGAGATCCGTGTCTGTAAGTACAATGCACAAATAAATGCAGAGAGATCTGTGTCTGTAAGTACAATGCACAAATAAATACTCAAGTAAAGTACAAGCACCTCAGATTTGTACCGTACAGTAAATGTTAATTAATTCCCGACTAAAAACGTGCCAAGTATCTAAAGCTGCCTATTCACTTAGCAAGTTAACAAATCAAAGTTGTTTCACCTAGAATGAACCTGTAGCTTCTACTGAAGCACGTTCAGATAAAATAAATTTGTCAACCTAAACCTTGTTCACTCTGTCAGGTACAGATTCAGAATCTTGATTCAGCCAATCAGAGCTGAGATTTGGGCGGTTTAATGGCCAGCAGCTTGTCAGGCGGTTCTGTTTTAATGGAAAGTCCACATCGAGTCTCATGACCGCTTACTCACCTCACATGTCCGCCTGCTGCTGCTCTGATCAGTTGAGGCTAATGAGGCTCATGTGGGTCTAATGGACAAGAACCAGAGCTGAACTGGAACCATAGGGATCATGTAAACCGACAGGAAGTGGGCCTTTAATGTTCCCTTTTTGCAGGCCAGGCGGACCACACTATGTTTGTGTTGTGCTTCAGTACATCTTCACCTGCAGAGATCTGATAAACACATTTTTGCACCAGAAATAAACCCCAAATCAACTCAAAATACAAAGATCTTTTCTAAAATATAATCAACTCACACATTTAACTCTTGTGTGGTGTTCATCTGTACTGTGTGCAGTCATTGAAAATAAGTTATTTTTTATGTTCTTCACAGAAAATGAGCCAAGGCCAATGAGTTTGAGTTATAAGAAATGATAAATCGCATATGTTTCTTTTAGCAAACATTGAAAATGGGTCCCACAGACCCGAACACCACACAAGGGTTAAGAGATTCAATTCAATTAAATTCAATTCAATTCAATCTTATTTATAGTATCAAATCATAACAAAAATTATCTCGAGACACTTAACAAATAGAGTAGGTCTAACCCACACTCTATAATTTACAAAGACCCAACAATTCTAGTAATTCCCTCAAGAGCAAGCATTTAGTTCGACAGTGGCGAGGAAAAACTCCCTTTTAGGAAGAAACCTCGGCAGACCCTGGCTCTTGGTAGGTGGTGTCTGACAGAGCCAGTTGGGGGTGTTATGAACAGTGGCAATAACAGTCACAATAAAGATAATGGATCAGTGACTAGAAAAAGTAGCCGTAATAGTTCATGTCATATCAGGGCACTGCAGGGCGTTACAGGATGTAGCATGGCACAGCAGAGCATAGCTGGACGTAGCAAGGTGCAACAGGACGCAGCAGGGTATCGTAAAGAGTAGCAGGGTGTAGCAGGGTGTAGAACGTTGTAGCAGCACGTGGACTCAGATTAGGACCACAGCGACAGCTGCATCCATGATCTTGGTGGCACTCTAATCCAAGGAGACATGCTGAGAAAAAACATAAAGACTCTGGGGAATAGACTCCCCAGAGCTAGGTTAGTAACACGCATTTCTGGGACATGGATGCACACAAATGGGAAGAGAGAGGAGAGAGAAGCTCAGTCAAAGGAAGTCCTCCGGCAGTCTAAAACTAAAACAGCATACAAAGAGAGACAGGTTAAAGAGAGGGACCTGGTTGGGCTAGAACTCTCCCCAACCCGATCGGGTTGTACTGGCCTGCCTCCATCTACTTTGATTATATCATTGATTACATGGTAGATGAATCTAGCGACTATGAAGAGAAGCAGAGAAAAGAAGGGGTGCCGTGTCTGCAACTATACAGCCTCCCCTGCCGGTCTAGGTGAATGCTGCAACTCCTCACTCCCTAACTATATGTTTTATCAAAGAGGACAGTTTTAAGTTTACTCTTAAATGTGGTGACAGTGTCTGCACCCTGGACCCAGACTGGGAGCTGGTTCCACAGAAGAGGAGCCTGATAGCTAAAGGCTCTGGCTCCCATTCTACTTTTAGAGACTCTAAAAACCACAAGTAACTCGGCATTCTGGGAGTGCAATGCTCTAGTGGGACAATAAGGTACTATTAGCTCTTGAAGATATGATGGCGCTTGACCGTTTAGAGCTTTGTAGGTCAGGAGAAGGATTTTAAATTCAATCCTGAATTTTACAGGAAGCCAATACAGAGAAGCTAATACGGGAGTAATATGATCTCTTTTCTTAGTTCTTGTCAGAACACGCGCTGCAGCATTATGGATTAGCTGGAGAGTCTTAAGGGTTTTATTTGAACGTCCTGATAATAAGGAATTACAATACTCCAGCCTGAAAGTAACAAATGTATGGACTAGTTTTTCAGTATCGTTTTGAGATAGGATGTTCCTAATTTTGGCAATGTTACGACGTTAAAGGATATATCCTGATCAAAAATAACTCCTAGATTTCTGACAGTAGTGCTGGAGGCCAGGACAATACCATCCAGAGTAACTATATCTTTGGATAATGAATTTCGGAGGTGTTTAGGGCCACAATCACCTCAGTTTTGTTTGAATTTAACATCAGAAAATTGTAGGTCATCCATTCTTTTATGTCTTTGATTATGCTTGGAGTTTAGTTAACTGACTGTTTTCGTCTGGCTTAATTGATAGGTATAGTTGGGTCTCATCCGCATAACAATGAAAGTTAATTGAATGTTTCCTAATAATATTGCCTAGGGGAAGCATATACAAGGTGAATAGAAATGGTCCAAGCACTGAGCCTTGTGGAACGCCATGGTTAACTTTAGAGCACCTGGAGGATTTATCATTAACATTAACAAATTGAGATTGATCAGATAAATAGGACTTAAACCAGCTTAGTGCGATTCCTTTAATGCCAACTAAGTGTTCCAGTCTCTGTAACAGGATGGTATGGTCAATAGTGTCAAATGCAGCACTAAGATCTAGTAAGACAAGTATGGAGACAAGTCCTTTGTCTGAAGCAGTTAGAAGGTCGTTAGTAATTTTCAACAGTGCCGTCTCAGTGCTATGATGCATTCTAAATCCTGACTGAAAGTCCTCAAATAAGCTATTGCTGGGTAGAAAATCACATGCAAAGAGATGCAAAGTTTCATGTGACACTGATGAAAATAAAACAGATACATTTCCATCTCCGTTCTTTATTCATTCTCTTGTCTTTTCACGTGCCACTGTGTGTGTGTGTGTGTGTGTGTGTGTGTGTGTGTGTGTGTGTGTGTGTGTGTGTGTCTCTGTGTGTGTCTCTGTGTGTGTGTGTGTGTGTGTGTGTGTGTGTGTGTGTGTGTGTGTGTGTGTGTGTGTGTGTGTGTGTGTGGGGGGGGGGGTTAACAGGAGCCATGTGGAAGCTGGTTAGCAGGTTAATGAACAGAGCACAGCTGGTGGTTATAGACACACAGACAGAGAGACAGACATAATCTGGTATTTTAAATTATACTTATGTGTATATATAAATTACAATACAATGACAATGTGGTTTTTACATAAAGGGTTGGGGTCCTGCACGAACTTTATTATCCATCTACCAGTGAATTACATAAAATACTAAACCTTCTTTAAGCAACATCTCAATGGATGGCAATGTTAACCGTTTGGTCAGATTCGGACGGTCCACCATTTTTGTTCAGACTGAAATATCTCACCAGCTATTGGATGTAATGCCATGCAATTCAGTACAGAGATTCATAGTACCCAGAGGATGATTCCTAATGACTTTGGAGATCCTCTGACTTTTCCTGTGATGCCACCATCAGGTTTACATTTGTGTTTTATGAGTGAAATGTGTTGCCAACTATTGGATGGATTGCATTCAAATCTAGTACAGAAATTCATTTCCCCTTTAGGGTGAACTGTAATAACTTTGGTGAGCCCCTTACAGTCATGACAGTGGTGAAGATGTGAACAAAAGAACAAAAATGGGGATTTATTCATCTCGTATCATACCTCGTATAATGCCTAACTTTAATGGATCACAACATATTAGGTATGGAATTAATCAGCAGATACTCCGTGTAAAAATGGTTGTCCGTTTTTAAGCCACAACAAAAGCCAAATTGTGGCACAAACTAGGAAAAGCTTGTTTTTAGCCTAGCCGATTTCCTGAAGTTCCCCCGCACCTTTGCGTGTAGTGGTCTTTTATAATTAAATTTAGCCGACTAAAGGTAACTGTGAGCCAGGTACAGAGACCAGTAAGGGTGGTCTTTTCAACGGGTGTTGCAGTTGAACTCAACCGAGAGCTGTTTGGAGCAGTTTGTGAACAGTGTTTCCTGTTGGAGATGGTAAGTCCCTTTGGAGTAGACTTTGGGCTTTTTCACTTTGTAACTTTGTGAAGAGCGGTTTATGGAACCATCCACGTTTTTGACAGTTTGGTTGAAAGAAACCCACATTTCTGACATAGAAACCTTTTGAAAATGGGTCAAATTTGACCTGAGGACAAAAGGAGGGTTAAACAGATAGATTTGTGTCATTTGACTTGGCTTCTTCTGTCACATGTCGAATCTACGGCTATATTCTGGTTTTACTTTCCTCGGCTGCTCTCTGTGTGTTTAATGCCCAGCTGAACGCTCAACATTACTGCATTCCTTCACCTCAGTCAAAATGTGGAAAATGTGACCACGTCTATTTAAATGTCATTCAAAAATGTGTGATGTACAAGGAGTCTGTCGAGTTCTGCACATATGTTACTCCTGCTGCTGAGTCACAGTTAGCCTGTAACTTCCTTTAAGATTCTAATATACACTGTGCAGTAGTGGAAGAAGTATTCCGACCCCTTACTCAAGTAAAATGACTAATACCACACTGTGAAAATACTCCACTACATGTAAAGGTCCTGCATTCAAAACCTTACTTAATACTAAAAGTATGAAAAGCAAAAGTACTCACTGTACAGTAAAGTGTTCCCTGTCTGTCTTTTACTATTATGCATGATACTTCTGGATTCAATTCAATTCAATTTTATTTATAGTATCAAGTCATAACAGGAGTTATCTCAAGACACTTTACAGATAGAGTAGGTCTAGACCACACTCTATAATTTACAAAAAACCTAACAAATCCCCCAAGAGCAAGCATTCAGTGCAACAGTGGCGAGGAAAAACTCCCTTTTAGGAAGAAACCTCGACAGACCCAGGCTCTTGGTAGGTGGTGTCTGACGTGCCGTTGGGGGTGTGATGAACAGTTGCAATAACAGTCACAATAAAGATAATGAAACAGTGACTAGAAATAGTGGCTGTAGTAGCGTAGCAGGGAGCAGCACGGCATAGCAGGGAATTGCAGCAGAACCACGACAACAGCTGGAACCATGATTTTGGTGCCATCCTAATCCCGGGATTTCATCCTGGGTGAAAAGAAACATAAAGACTCCGGGGAGCAAGCTCCCGAGAGCTAGGTTAGTAACAAGCATTTCTGGGACAGAGAAGCAGGTTGGCTGGGCTAGGCAGATGCTGCAACTCCTTACTCCCTAACTTGAGAGTCTTAAGTTTACTCTTGAATGTGGTGACAGTATCTGCCTCCCGAACCCAGACTGGGAGCTGGTTCCACAGGAAAGGAGCCTGATAGCTGAAGGCTCTGGCTCCCATTCTACTTTTAGAGACTCTAGGAACCACAAGTAACTCGGCCTTCTGGGAGCGCAGTGCTCTAGTGGGACAATAAGATACTTTGAGCTCTTCAAGATATGATGGTGCGTGACTATTTAGAGCTTTGTAGGTCAGGAGGAGGATTTTAAATTCAATCCTGGATTTTACAGGGAGCCAATGCAGAGAAGCTAATACAGGAAAAATATGGTCTCTTTTCTTAGTTCTTGTCAGAACACGCGCTGCAGCATTATGGATCTGGTCTTAAGGGATTTATTTGAGCATCCAGTCCAGCCTGGAAGTAACAAATGCATGGACTAGTTTTTCAGCATCGTTCTGAGACAGGATGTTCCTAATTTTGGCAATGTTACGAAGATGAAAAAAGGCTGTTCTTGAGGTTGGATGGATGGATTGCATGTTGCATTTTACTGCTGTGGATGTTTAAGGTTGTGCTCATTTTAACTCCTGTATATACTGTTGGGTAGTTTAAACTACAGCAATGCATCATATTCTGTAAGATCATCACGATTGTAGCGTTGCTGTCCTGTGAGAACCACGTATCTCTAAAAGTCAACTTTTCAGAAAAACAGCCCTGTTCTCAGCTTTGTGACAATGCATTTTCCAGCTGATCCAAGAGGCTTTTTGAAGAGTTTATTTACCTTTAAAAGAAGTAGAATTTTCTTATTTTTTCAATCACATTCAAAATCACAGAATTTGGATATACAGGAGATTTGGATATTCACTGGACAGGAGAGGGTATGAAAAATTATAATCTGAGAAGTACTACAGCCTTTTGGGTTGAGCTTTTCAGATATAAAAAAGCATAAAATGACAATACTCAAGTAAAGTACTACTTGAGTAAAAGTACTTAGTTACAGGGGCGGAGCGAGGAGGTTGCTTCTGGGGCTCCAGCCTCGAATATTTTCTCAAAAGTCCATAATCTTTTATGGTTTAAAATAACTTCAACTTTGTGTCATTTCATCTCAGTCTCTCTGACTGGCCCAGCAAATCAATGGATCAAAAGTTCCATTACTGGGAAAATATCACCATTCATTCTGTGAACTTGACTAAGTAAAGGTTTCAAGACAAAGATGTGGGCTACAGGATGATTATTTTACTTGGCAACTTACATGGTTTTCCCAAATGATTTACAGATTTTTAAGCATTCTATTATAAAATGGCTTTAAAAATAGTGCACAGCCGTGAATGGAGCATGCCCCCCCTTTAAATATTAACAGTCTATGCATTAAACACACAATTCTGATGACAACACTAACAAGCTTTAGTCAATTTGTTTATAAGTTTCTGTTCAGCATGTTTAGCTCTGTTAGTTTTATATTACAGATATAATTGTATCTTTTATTGTTCTTCATGACATGGCCATAAGGTCTGTCTCTGTGTAAATAGGTCGATTTCACTGGTGTCTCTAAAAACAAAGTAAGTGTGTAAAATAACAAACACGTCATGGAATATTTCAGATTCTCTGTGAGTCGAATCAGACATTCTGCTGCTCCACAAACTGGTGAAGGAAGGTTTTATTTTGTATCTGACTCTCAGTGGAACTCAAGTTCCTCGTGAGGAAAACAGTTTATGTTTTTTTCTGTCAGTGTGACGTCTCAATGACACAGCAGGAACCGAGAGAGAAGATCTGAAATAAATATTTAGCAGGAGTAAAGACACATTGTGTGCGTGGACAGCCAACGGTAATCAGAGAAGCCATGCTGTGAGCCATGTGACAGTGAGGTGGACAGAGACAGACCTGGCAACCCAAAGGAGACAGGAAGTCAAAATTATAATGGACACAATTTATATTCAGTTTATAGAGTCAACTGATACAATAAAACGGAGTGAATTTTATGTAGTCACGCCATGAATAAATAAACTGAATATGTATATACAAAATGAAGCTGTAGAGTATAAATAAATGTTTTTAAGTAAAAAACAATGAAGGCTCACTTCCTCCTTCCTAAAAATAAAGCACCTCACAATCCTTCACAAGCCTGCAGCTTCTTACCAAACTCACACACCAAATTATATCTTCAGACTTGTGACCAACATCTCACGGTCACAAGTTTCAATGCAAGCCGGCATCCGACTGGATTTCATTACAGTTTCAAAGGATTTCTGTGGACTTTCTGATTCACTCGTGCTAATACTGTCAGGAAATAAACCTTTGATTTCCTTCACTACAACCAAGATACAACTACATTTTACATCTCAATACACACCTGTAATAATGCTATTTAGAGTGTAATTATTGTAGTAAATGTTATTTTGATCTTATTATCTTATTTCTAAACAATTAGGAGCCAAACAGAACAAGCACAGCAGGCAATGAGAGAAACTGTGGGGACGTCTTTTCTAAATTAGTAAATGAAAACAGAAAGTCAGGACATTTTTGCAAAGTGGGGAAGTTCTTTTTGAAAGTGAGGATGTTTTTTTTTTTTAAAGAATATTTTTTGGGGGGCATTTTAGGCTTTTATTTCCACAGGACGGATGAAGACATGAAAGGGGAGAGAGAGGGGGAACGACATGCAGCAAAGGGCCGCAGGTCAGAGTCAAACCCACAGCCGCTGCGTCGAGGACTCATCCTCCACATATTATATTATTATACTCCACACACTAATTGCAGTCTTCTCCTGAACAGAGGTGGCGCTAATGAGGAAAGGCTACCGACTTTGCTATTTCTACAGACTAGGAGAAGAAGAAAAAGGTAAACAATGAGAACTGGCAGCAGCATTGACGTCAATGTCAACAGTGGCTAAGATAATATTGGAGTCAATGGATGAGGAAGAACAGCTGCTTCTGAGCCTGCTTGCAAGGAAACAAAGAAAGAGAATGTGGAATGTTCCTCCTTTGAATAACGCCAGACATAAATATGGTGAGTACAATATCCTTGTGAAACAAATGAGGATGATAGACGAAGAGAAGCACTTTGGATATTTCAGAATGTCTGCACAACGATTGAATGACCTACTTGGTCGGATCAAGCCTTTCATTCACCATAAAAGAACTCATGTTAACCCAGTAAGTTTACAAGAGAGACTTGCAGTCACTCTGAGAGTCCTGGCATCTGGTACCAGTCAGAATGCAGTTGCTATTGGCGCACTTGCTCGGAAAGCTTGCCCTCAAACTTGTCCATGCTTCCTGTTTCCGCTTTTCGTGCACCGCTGAAAAAAATAGAGTGGTGCACAACCTCTGGCCGCACACTTTAAATCCTGGCGCGCCATCGAGATCTACGCCATTTTGAGGTCACATTGTCGCGCAACAGGTAGGGAACGGCGACTGTAAAGAGGCCTTTAGAAGGTGAAGGCATTTTTAAATAGTGGAGACAGTTTTGTAAAGTGGGGACACTTTATAGTCCAGATTTACCTGACTGAAGTTGGCTGCATTGTGACATTTTAAAAACATACTCAACTGTTTTTTCACATTTCAAAAAGCAGAAGCAAACTAGTCTCCGTAAAGAGGATAAATGAGACAGAGCAGACCTGATGAGCTGGTGGAGTTTGTCTCCCTCTGGTGAAAGATGCTCTTCTTCATGTCTCCTTCAGTCCTGTTAAATCAGACAGAAACAAATACTGACTTTAAACAGCGTGTCTGATCTGACTGAAGTCCTTCACTTGAGTGTCATTCATGTTTTATTGGCGATTGTGTGTGTGTGTGTGTGTGTGTGTGTGTGTGTGTGTGTGTGTGTGTGTGTGTGTGTGTGTGTGTTGCATGATGCGGACATTTTGTGCAGATCTTAAACACACGCACGCACACATGTACATCAGGTGTGAGATAACTGGACTTGTTTCATTACATTAAAAAACACTATAGAAAGTTAATTAATATTTATTCATTAATAATTCAGTGCACAAATATCCGCTGACACTGAACCTTCAAAAAATGCAGATTACACTTTTTATGCTGCTGAAACTCTTCAATGTGTTTGTGTTCATAGTCAGCTCCTACATGCACATTGCATGCACTGCAGTGCACTGTTTCCATATTTACTGCAGCATGGGTCATGCAACAGCTCAACAAAATGCTGCTATCTCATGATTCCCATTTGTTATGTTTGGCAGAGAAGCATCAGGCTGAGGACATAAGCCCTAATTTATTTATCACACTACTCTTTATTAATTTGTGACTGCCCAACACTGTTTGCCACATTAGAAATGACTGACATTTACTATGATTAGCTGACAGAAACAACAGATCGTAGGATTTTTAAAATGTAAGAAATGACAATGTCCATCATTGTCATTCGCAGTGTGTTGGTTGTTAGACATCAACAGCTGTTCAATATAAAGTTAAAGGTGCTCTAAACGATGTCACACGTTTTTTAGGCTACACATTTTTTTGTCACATACAGCAAACATCTCCTCACTATCCGCTAGCTGCCTGTCCCCTGAACACACTGTAAAAAAAACGAGGTCTCTGTAGACAGCCCAGGCTCCACAAACGCCAACAAAAACAAACTGCGCCAACCTGGGCCCCGTACCACGAAGCAAGATTTAGCGTTAACGAGGTAACTTCAGGTTCAACCCAGGGTTTTCCGTACCACGACTGTGGATTAGTTGTTATCGGGTTCAATCGCCATGGTAACCTATGCTGAACACCTAACCTGGTCGGGAGCAGGTTATGTTGGAAATTAGAGATCAACCGGTGTAAAAGCACCGTTCTTAGAAGATCCATTGACTGAATGGGTGGAGTTCAGTGAGTAAAAAGAAGAAAAAAAAGAAAAGCTTGGTGCGCGGAGAGAGAGAGGTGCGCTCTTAAAGGTTAAAACATTTAGAGACCGACAACCCCGTTAACATTCCCTGATGGATATTTTTATGAAAGATAAAGATTTTCAGTGGAGGGAATTGTAACTTCTTGAACCGTGTGTTTCCAATGCTCGCATCGGTTTGAATTATGTTTTTATATTTTTTATTTGCTCCCATGATCGCTTCCCACTGCCAGGGTTGCAGCTGAAATAATAGACTAAAGCAACGACAGTTTATGGAAAGGACAAGTGTAATTATGGTCAGATCTTGTGCCTGACTGATGCTGAAGTTATATTGATAAGTCTTGTAATTTACTCATTTACAGTGTTGGCTTTTTTGCCAGCTCTTCTTCCTGTTTTAGGAAGCAGCGACTGGATTGCTTTTTGCTTGTAAACCGTGTCTGTGTTCTTCATATTTATGGAGAATTATAGTTTGCTTTTCTCATGTACAACCCCAAATCAGAAAAAGGTGGGACAGTATGAAAAACACAAATAAAAAAAGAAAGTAGTGATTTCTAAATGTACTTTGACTTGTATTTCATTGCAGACAATGTGAACACAAAATATTTCATGTTTTGTCTGGTCAACTTAATTTCATTTGTAAATATCCATCCTTTCCTGTCATTCAGACCTGCAACACATTCCAAAAAAGGTTGGGACAGGAGCAATTTAGGGCTAGTAATCAGGTAAATTGGTTAAATAATGATGTGATTTGAAACAGGTGATGTCAACAGGTGATTGTAATTATGATTTGGTACAAAAGCAGCATCCAAGAAAGGTCTAGTCCTTTAGGAGCAAAGATGGGCCGAGGATCGCTAGTTTGCCAACAAATACGTGAGAAAATTATTGAAATGTTTAAAAACAATGTTCCTCAAAGAACGATAGGAAGACATTTGCTTATTTCACCTTCAACAGTGCATAACATAATTAAAAGATTCAAGGAATGAGGAGGAATTTCAGTGCGTAAAGGACAAGGGCGCAAGCCTAAGCTGAACAACCGTGATCTCCGATCCCTCAGGCGGCACTGCATCAAGAATCGTCATTCATCTATAAGCGATATCACCACATGGGCTCAGGACTACTTTGGCAAACCTTTGTCAAGTACCACAATACGTAGTTACAGCCACAAATGCCAGTTAAAACTGTACTGAGCCAAAAGGAAGCCCTATGTTAACAGTGTCCAGAAGTGCCGTCTGGGCTCGGAGGCATCTGGGATGGACCATCACACAGTGGAAACGTGTACTGTGGTCAGATGAATCAGTATTTCAGGTATTTTTTGGGAGAAATGGATGCCGTGTGCTCCGGACCAAAGAAGAAAAGGATCATCCAGACTGTTACCAGCAACAAGTCCAAAAACCAGGGTCTGTCATGGTATGGGGTTGTGTCATTGCCCTTGGCAAAGGTAACTTGCACTTCTATGATGGCACCATTAATGCTGAAAAGTACATAGAGATTTTGGAGCACAATATGCTGCCTTCAAGAAGACATCTTTTCCAGGGACGTCCATGCATATTTCAACAAGATAATGCAAAACCACATTCTGCACACATTACAAAGTCCTGGCTGCGGAGGAAGAGGATACGGGTACTTGACTGGCCAGCCTGCAGTCCCGACCTGTCTCCAATAGAGAATGTGTGGCGCATTTTGAAGCGCAAAATGCGACAAGGAAGGCCCCGTACTGTTGCCCACCTTAAGACTTGTTTGCACCAAATTACACCTGAAACACTTCATCACTTGGTGTCTTCAGTCCCTAAACATCTTTTAAGTGTTGTGAAAAGGAATGGCAATGGTTTTTAAAAAAAACAAACAATAAAAATCATGAGGAACACATTCAATTATTTGCTGTTGTATTGTCTGCAATGAAATACAAGTCAAAGTACATTTAGAAATCACTACTTTATTTTTTTATTTGTGTTTTCCATACTGTCCCAACTTTTTCTGATTTGGGGTTGTAGATATATATGTAGACTGTAGATTACCAGTTTCATTGAACGCACCATGTCCATCTGTGTTTTTCCGACTGCAGCAGAAACACAGTCAAACTTTAACACAATTAAGCGTCAGCATTTTAACCGTGTTTAATCCAGCTACTAGCTAGCGGAAGGCTAACGTTACCTTAAATAAACTTCTGTTGTGCATTCTCTCGTCTCTCTCCTTCATTCGAATGGTGGTTGGCTCCGGGTGAAAGGTCAATGGATTAATTTGCGTAAATTCTTTAACGCACAGTTTTTTCTCAGATAAATTAATTGAAATTAACCCGTTATTTTGACAGCCCTAGTTTTTACCCTTTAGACGGTAACGAGACAGTGGAGCGTTTTTAAGATTTCAACTCTGGAGGGTGGTTTCACTTTTTTGCGTTTTTAAGCCCCAAAAACGCCGTCGCTGTATAAACAAAAGGCGCATCCGATAAAAAAAAATTCCGTTTTCACCCGCGAGCGTTATCGTGTAAACAGGGCCTGAGAGAAACTGCTCCCAACCAGGTTAGGTTCATAGGCTCAGTTACTAACTGACTCTGAGGTTAAGTTACCTCTCTTTCAGAAACGGAAAACCCAGAGTTTCCCCTCATCTCAGGCTTAACAAACTCAGAGTTTCCACTAAACCTCCTACCTGAAATGGACCCTCCTGCAGGTCTATAAAATAACCTTTAACATCATCTGCCTGCATGTTATTACATGACATGAAGGTTAGATTTAGTATAAAAGCACTCTGCACAGTGTTTTCTGAATCCTACAGAGCTCGTGGAGTCTTAAAACAACAGGTGTTTTACATTTATTTGTTTTTTAGTTGTCCTAAAAATTGTTACATTTGAATATGTTTAGTCTAAGGAATACTGGAATCAGCTTATTTAATATCAAACATTAATTGTTTGTCAGACTTCTAAAAACCAACACAAAAATATGGAAGACGTGACCTCAGTAGTTACAACCCTGAATTCATGTCATTCAGTGTGTACTAAATTGAGAGAAAATGAATAGATAAGAAAACTACAAAATGTGATTTCCTTCGAGTTCACTTTCTTGCATAAAAGTTAGAAACTTTAATGTGTGTGGACATGAAGACTGCTGCTGCTGTTAATGCAACTGTTGTGGATGTGACATCATGGCAGTATGAGGTCAATGCATGCACATACACACACACACACACAGTCAACACTATGTAACTCTTCGGCAATCAAAGTCTCACTTCATCTTTCAACCAGTCTCAGAGTGTGTGTGTGTGTGTGTGTGTGTGTGTGTGTGTGTGTGTGTGTGTGTGTGTGTGTGTGTGTGTGTTGGTCAGCATTGCGCGTTGATTGCACCTCGTTACGGCAGAAAGCAGCCGGATGGCGATGGAGGGAGTGTGTGTATGTTTGTTTTGTTTGTTTCATGCAGAGATGGGCGAGCGAGTGTGTGTGTGTGTGTGTGTGTGTGTGTGTGTGTGTGTGTAGGGTATTGCCTCAAGTTGCATTTGATTGTTTCACAGGAGAGCATTGAAACCACAAACACACACACACACAAACACACACACACACACACACACACACACACACACACACACACACACACACACACACACACACACACACACACACACACACACTTTAGTATTAACACAAGAATAAATATTTGATATCTCTTCTATATTTACATAGTTTAGGTGATTATGAACTGTCTGCATAGTTTCTAGTCTTTCGTCTTGATGCTGAAAAACATTCTGACAGTTTAAACTTTTTTTATCATTTATTTTTATATTAAACACATTGAAGTTTTTTTTTAAATTCAAATCAACTGAACATTTAGATGTCAGAGTATCTGCTCAGCTACACGAGTCAGCAAGGACAAAAACTCAGCAGCCCAAGTGGCCAATCACAGCATCCTCCTGTGATCTTTGGTGTTACAACAAAACAAATGTTACACTGAGACATTCATCATTTAAATCATGTGGAAGGGTTTTTAATTCAATTGTTTTTGAGTCAAGTCACCATTACCTGAGTTCAAGTCTGAGTCCAGTCACGAGTCCAGAGAATTGCGACTTGAGTTGGACTCAAGTCCAAGTCCAGGACTCGAGTACTCCATCACTGATTTGGTCCAATGTAAAATTGACTACAAAGAAGTTCAGTTCAGTTTAACAATGCACCTTTGATGTGCATTTTACAATTATTAAAGTGCTGCCTGGAAATCCTGTTTTTGCAGCCCTCCAGTGGTACTTCTCACCTTGCTGCAGTGCTGTGCACGTGTACTCCAGGACACTGACATCACTGCTGGGTGTGGTTACAGGCGTAACACATCTGACCACACTCCTGTCAGAGGTGAAACACTTTTGAAACGTTCAACCAGAGAGGACAGCAAGAACACAGCATTTCAGCCTAATTAACTCTTTAAATCAACCCAAATAAACAATGTTTTATTATTTCATTCTTTCTCTAACCTTTCATGTTACCCTCGGATCGCTCTAGAAAAACATGTGCATGCCTGCTCTAAGGGGTCGAACAAAGTAAATGGATTTACAGATGATGAATTATGAATAAAAATCAGGTTGGTGATTAAGAAAAACAGGAGACAAGCAAACTACAACAGACATGCAACATGTAAATATAAGCAATAAATAGCATACGTACAGTACATAGTACATACATAACAAATGTGGTGGAAAAATACTTTTAAGTATGTGTTTCTGCCACAGTGTTGTGATAAACTGAAAATTAGGACCTATGTTCCCACATTTCTAAGATTTTTCTTAAAATTAGGCCCTATGTTCCCACAGCCCTATGTTCCCACATTTCTGGACATTTTCAAAATTAGGTCTTGTGTTCCTACGTTTCCTTTCAATTTAAGCCCTATCCTCCCACAAGAGTTTTTTAGGGTTAGGGGGATAAAATCTGATACAAATTTATGAAAAATGAAATGTGGGACCATAGGGCCTAATTTTGAAAATAAATATTAGAAATGTGGGAACTGTGGGAACATAGGGCCTAATTTTTAAACAAAATCTTAGAAATGTGGCAACATAGGGCTGTGGGAACATAGGCACGCTCCCGTCCTGGCCTGTCTACTCAGAAAGGTTATAAGACGTTGAGTCTCAGTTTCTTGACGCTGGCAGGAGACAGGTGTTGTTGTTAGGACTAGATAACTAAGAAGAGGCGCCATCCATCTGTGACCTTGTTTCTTGTTTCTGAAAGATTGTTTCTTCAAGCAAACTCCATGCCACTAAAGTCGTGTTGGGTCTGTTTCCTGTTACCAGTATTGTAAAAAAAAAATGCATTCATTGTAAGACAACTGCTGAGACTGAGTTTTCCATTTACCAAAATGGAGACTGATCTAAGAATAGTTTTTTATATATCTGGCAAAACTAGATTTAGTTCTTTAACTGTTAGTTGAAGAGATTAACTTCCTAAATATGAACTTACCTTGTAAAAACATATAATTTAAGACCAAATCACATGCTAAATAGGTTTAATAAAGGATTCAACATAATTCAATTCTCCAAAGATTAATTAATTACATTATTATTATAATATTATTTTGAGGATTTAGAACACTATATAATATATTTGAGTTCTTTCTTTAACAGACACAGTGAGGAGATCAAAGGTCGGAACCCCCATTACACACACACACACACACACACACACACACACACACACACACACACACACACACACACACACACACACACACACACACACACACACACACACACACACACACACACACACACACACACACAGTCATGTCAAAGTGGATGGAGTCGTCAAGCCAACAGCAGATATTACTGCTGGTTTCATCACAGAGACAATCCCAAGCCGGCCTCACTGTATGTGTGTGTGTTTATAGAGATGTATCTCCCGCCTCTCACACACGCACATGCATGCACACACACATACACACACTCTCTCACACACACACACACACACACACACACACACACACACACACACACACACACACACACACACACACACACACACACACACACACACACACAGTATTTAAGTGTCTTCTTATCTCAGTTTTGCATCATCCCCGGTGACCTCTGTCTGTGTGTGTGTGTGTGTGTGTGTGTGTGTGTGTGTGTGTGTGTGTGTGTGTGTGTGTGTGTGTGTGTGTGTGTGTGTGTGTGTGTGTGTGTGTGTGTGTGTGTGTGTGTGTGTGTGTGTGTGTGTGTGTGTGTGTGTGTGTGTGTGTGTGCCCGCCCAGTGGGGGAGTACAGTGGAGTATGAACTGAAGAGACTGAGACAAGATCAGGTTTCATGAGATGACAGCGGCGCCCCAGAAAAGATCACAACTATCATAACCAATAATTGTATTTAAAAAAACTTCAGCGGTGCACAATCCTCTTCATTTGTAATTTGAATGAAAGAAATGATTTAGAAAAATGTAACGTATATATAAATTAAACAACAGTGAAAGTCTACAGCCAGCGGCTCTGTGAAGCTGTACTTATAGCATAAAACATTCTCACTCCCATCTCGTCACATGCACACTTGGTCAGGACCCTTTAGTATAATTTTTCAACATGTAGGGTATGGTTAGGTTCAGGCAACAAAACTACCTGGTTAGGTTTAAAATTGTGATTTGGGTTTAAATAAGTACGTTAAAACGTCTTAGTTACGTTTAGTAAAAGTTTATGGTTTGGGTTAAAAAAAAAAAGAGTATTTGTTACATACGTGATGTTAGTTAAGTACATTACGTAAGTAAGTTTACTTTTTATAGCTATGCCATCTGTAGTTTCAAACTAAGTGAATGAATGAAATATTGAATTAATAAATACATAGTCTTGCTTTGTCAGACCTTCCAGCACTTTGCACCGACTTTGTAATGCTTACTTATTCTGCACTTTATGTAGCCTATGGTATTCTGTATTCCTGTATTGTATTGAATGTGAAACTGTATGCTGTTCTGCACGCTTACGCTTTTCTTAGCCAGGTCGCCGTTGCAAATGAGAACCTGTTCTCAACGGCCTACCAGGTTAAATAAAGGTTAAATAAATAAAAATAAACAGCGCTGTGGAGGAGGGTCTGGCTAGTCCACACAGCATTCCGGGATGGGAGAAAAACGTGCTCTGGTTTATTGGCATTTCTTTAAACCAATCACAATCATCATGGGAGGCGCTAAGCGCTGAGCAGAGCCACGGTGCCTCTGCAAAATAGCCTCGGGAAGGAATTTGTTTTGGTGGATCATGTGTACGTTCAAAAGTTGTTTTAGTCGTGCAACAGAAAACTCACAAAACTTGGACAGATAGTCTAGCTAGCTGTCTGGATTTACCCTGCAGAGATCTGAGGAGCAGTTAACCACAGTCCTCAGAAATCCACCGGAGTTTAGAACGCCTACACAAAGAAAGAGTAAGGTAACGGACATCCAGCCAAAAGGAATTTCTGGCGGCAATGAAGCAATTCCAGAAGTGAACGTTGTGGATATAGATTAATAACTACATCATTTTCATTAACACAGCTTGTTCACATGGAGTGGTGGTGAAATGAATGAGTTATCTAAGCAGATGTACAAGCACATTTGCATCTGTAAAGTTACTTCAGTTATTAAATAAATGTGGTGTTAAATGTGGTATTAAAGGTATAGTGGAGGATTTTCTTTTTCCGGGTGGATCATCAAGACTATTGGTCCTCCTAGTTGTCAATCATTCTGCTGATATGTTTACGTAAGGCCGTCGTACGTGCCCGACCGCTGCCTCCCCCTCTCTCACAGCCGCCGCCTTCTCCCCACTATCGGCTGGTGCTGGCTTTTGCGCACCCGCCGCGACCTTGTCTCCCTCGGCCTCTAAGCTCCCTCGGCCTCTAAGCTCAAAAGGGGAGAGGGCGGTTCTTTTCTAAAATTCAGGAAAATCCTCCACTATACCTTTAAGAAAACTTTGTTTTTTGATTTAAAACATTGCTGTTACCTAGTTTATTGTGCATATTACGGGAGGCCCGATTCACACAACACGAAAGCAATTCACACAACACGACAGCAATTCACACAACATGACGGCAAATTGCCACAACATGACAGCAATTCACACAATACAACAGCAAATCACACAACATGACGGCAAATCGCCACGAAGTACCATCGTGGTTTGCACTTCAGGGCCACCACAGCATTTAGCACAGACCACCGAGCACACTGGATCAATACACTCCAAGATACTGTGATGTTGAACCACCCCCGGAGCTTAAGCTGTCTTTTAAAACTCCCACTGTTCGCTATACTCAAGATGCCCTGAAGCAAAACACAGAGAGAGGCCACCAGAACAGAGCTGAGACAAGACAGCAGGTCCACGCACGCACGCACGCACGCACGCACGCACGCACGCACGCACGCACGCACGCACGCACGCACGCAATCAAAACTTGAGCATCACAGCAGCAAAGGTGTCACGCAGGTGATAATCCTGAGATTGAGGACAGTGTGAAAGACAGTGTGAAAAACAGAGTGTGTGTGTGTGTGTGTGTGTGTGTGTGTGTGTGTGTGTGTGTGTGTGTGTGTGTGTGTGTGTGTGTGTTCTTGTGGCGGGCCGTAGTTGAGTCAGACACTTGGCCTCTGATTTCATCACGTCAGTTATGAAAGAGACAGTAAAGTTTAACACACACACACACACACACACACACAATTCCTCCTCTGTTTCTTCAATATTTCATCATGTGGCGTGAAAACACACTAACCATGTGGAGATAACCTGCTGTGTGTGTGTGTGTGTGTGTGTGTGTGTGTGTGTGTGTGTGTGTGTGAGAGAGTGAGACCAGGTCAGCAGGCTCTCCACCTGTCACGTGGAATCTGAGCAATCAGAACAGAGCTGACCACACACACACACACACACACACACACACACACACACACACACACACACACACACACACACACACACACACACACACACACACACACACACACACACACACACACACACACACACACAAAAACAGGAAATCTACATAATGAAGATGGGACCTCATTTCTTGTAGAGCAGCAGGTGTCTGTTCTTCTTGCTGGAATTATGTCTCACATGTCCATGTGAAGAGTTATTCAGTGTGTGATCATTCCTCCTTTCTATACTGACTAACATTACTACACTGTAAGCAATACACAGTACTCCTTGTGTTTACAAATTACTTCTAAAGTTCAGCTCTTCTCCCTGCAGGGGCGTAGCACAAAATTCTGGTCCCTGTAGAAAGGCATTTTCTATGGGCCCCTCCCCGCATCCACAGCTATTCATTCTAGCATCTTTTTGAGCCCTCCTCACATGAGGGCCCTGGGTACTCAGTCCCCTTTTTCCCCCCGAGTCCGACGCCCCTGTCTCCCTGTACACCAACAGCTGCACCTCCAGTCACCAGTCCGTCAAGCTTCTGAAGTTCACGGACGGCACCTCCCTCATCGGACTCATCTCCGATGGTGACGAGTCCGCCTACAGGTTAGAGGCTGACCACCTGGTGACCTGGTGCAATCAAAACAAACCAGAGCTCAACACTCTCAAGACAGTGGAGATGGTTGTGGACTTCAGGAAGAACTCAGCCCCACCTGCCACCATCACCCTCCGTGGCTCCACAATTGACACTGTGGAGTCTTTCCGCTTCCTGGGAACTATCATCTCCCAAGATCTCAAGTGGGAGCTGAACATCAGCTCCCTCATCAAGGAAGCACAACAGAGGATGTACTTCCTGCGGCAGCTGAAGAAAGTCAACCTGCCAAAGACAACGATGGTGCACTTCTACACAGCCATCACCGAGTCCATCCTCCATCACCATCTGGTACGCTGCTGCCACTGCCAAGGACAAGGGCAGACTGCAGCGTGTCATTCGGTCTGCAGAGAAGGCGATTGGCTGCAATCTGCCGCCGCTCCAGGACCTGTACACCACCAGGACTCTGAAGTGTGCTGGGCAGATTGTGGCTGACCCCTCCCACCCCTCCCACCCCGGCCACAAACTCTCCTCTGGCAGGAGGCTGAGGTCCATCAGGACCAAAACCACACGCCACATGAACAGATCTTTCCCCTCCGACACTAGCCTGATCAACATGGCCCGGAACCCACCCTGACCCTCCCCACACCCCGCCTATTCTGCTGTACCATTCCTTTTTACTTATTTTAATTATTTTATTTAATATTTTATTTTTATCTTTACTAATACATACTGTGTGTATATATTTATTTATACTTATATTTTTTATATTCTTCCTCTCCTTCTTATATTTAGAGAATGTGTGACATGCACAAACAACTCCAAACGTTCTTGGCAATAAAGCCCTTTCCGATTCTGATTCTGATTTGAGGTTCTGGTTGGAAAGTCTTTTCCCTCTTTGTGCGTGGCGGAGGGAAGTTTCCTGTAATCACATGTAGGTTTGCAGTTATAGAAACTGAGTACGGTACATTTACTCAAGTACTGTACTTAAGTACAATTTTGAGTTATTGTACTCAAATATATTCAATCTATGCTACTTTATACTTCTCCACCGCATTTTAGATGCAAATATGGTACTTTTTACTTTACTGCATTTATTAACTTAAGTTACTTATACATAATTAACAAATAAATTATTATGTATTATTATTATTATTATTATTATAAAGACAAAATGTTATAGATCCCACGGGAATTCACAAGCTACCCAGCAGCATATAAAAAAAAGCCCCACTTTTACCAGCCACAGCATTAAAGTGATAAACACACAATAATTAAATAATATAATAAACATTATTCTAAAATGGGTCATTCTGCATAATGGATCCTTTTCTTTTAATATTGTAAGTACATTTTGCTGGTAATACTTATGTACTTTTACTCGAGTAGAATTTCACATGCAGGACTTTTAATTGAGTACGTCTTTTACCACTGTAAGTTAGTTATCAGATATTTCTCCATTAAAGTGAAATCAAAGGCATTTTTAGGAACATCTCTGTTTATGGACAGTTCATAAGCATTAAACACCAAGTACAGCCAAAACCTGTGACATTCACATGAATGTCATAGGTTTTTTGGTCATTGATAAATACATTTTGACTTGATGATGGCGCTACATGACAAGTCAAAGGATCACCAAGTTATTACAATTCATCCTGATGGGACATGATTGTTCTGTCATGGTAATCCATCAAATAATCAAATAATAGTTGGGATGTTTCAGTCTGATTTAGAGTGGTGGACGGACACAGAGTTAACATAACAGGTCACTCACCTGTGTGTGTGTGTGTGTGTGTGTGTGTGTGTGTGTGTGTGTGTGTGTGTGTGGATCAGAGAGGGAGGGGCAGAAACAGGTGAGCTGAGGTAGGACATGTGAGAGGAAACAAACAGTTTAGAAATAGGCAACACAGTGTCACACATGTCTGGAGACTGCTGAGCCGAGCACAGATTAGGGTCAAATGTCAAAGTTCAGCAGGTGACTGCTGGTCTGCAGGTCACCTGTTCAGGTTACACAAACAAACAACGTGGGATTAATCCATTCCTGTCAGAGGAAAACCTCACATCTACTGCACTATACTACTAGTACTGTCAGAGGAACTACTGCACTATACTACTAGTACTGTCAGAGGAAAACCTCACATCTACTGCACTATACTACTGTTACTGTCAGAGGAAAACCTCACATCTACTGCACTATACTACTGTTACTGTCAGAGGAAAACCTCACATCTACTGCACTATACTACTGTTACTGTCAGAGGAAAACCTCACATCTACTGCACTATACTACTGTTACTGTCAGAGGAAAACCTCACATCTACTGCACTATACTACTGTTACTGTCAGAGGAAAACCTCACATCTACTGCACTATACTACTGTTACTGTCAGAGGAAAACCTCACATCTACTGCACTATACTACTGTTACTGTCAGAGGAAAACCTCACATCTACTGCACTATACTACTGTTACTGTCAGAGGAAAACCTCACATCTACTGCACTATACTACTGTTACTGTCAGAGGAAAACCTCACATCTACTGCACTATACTACTGTTACTGTCAGAGGAAAACCTCACATCTACTGCACTATACTACTGTTACTGTCAGAGGAAAACCTCACATCTACTGCACTATACTACTGTTACTGTCAGAGGAAAACCTCACATCTACTGCACTATACTAATGTTACTGTCAGAGGAAAACCTCACATCTACTGCACTATACTACTGTTACTGTCAGAGGAAAACCTCACATCTACTGCACTATACTACTGTTACTGTCAGAGGAAAACCTCACATCTACTGCACTATACTACTGTTACTGTCAGAGGAAAACCTCACATCTACTGCACTATACTACTGTTACTGTCAGAGGAAAACCTCACATCTACTGCACTATACTATTGTTACTGTCAGAGGAAAACCTCACATCTACTGCACTATACTACTGTTACTGTCAGAGGAAAACCTCACATCTACTGCACTATACTACTGTTACTGTCAGAGGAAAACCTCACATCTACTGCACTATACTACTGTTACTGTCAGAGGAAAACCTCACATCTACTGCACTATACTACTGTTACTGTCAGAGGAAAACCTCACATCTACTGCACTATACTAATGTTACTGTCAGAGGAAAACCTCACATCTACTGCACTATACTAATGTTACTGTCAGAGGAAAACCTCACATCTACTGCACTATACTACTGTTACTGTCAGAGGAAAACCTCACATCTACTGCACTATACTACTGTTACTGTCAGAGGAAAACCTCACATCTACTGCACTATACTAATGTTACTGTCAGAGGAAAACCTCACATCTACTGCACTATACTAATGTTACTGTCAGAGGAAAACCTCACATCTACTGCACTTTACTAATGTTACTGTCAGAGGAAAACCTCACATCTACTGCACTATACTACTGTTACTGTCAGAGGAAAACCTCACATCTACTGCACTATATTACTGTTACTGTCAGAGGAAAACCTCACATATACTGCACTATACTAATGTTACTGTCAGAGGAAAACCTCACATCTACTGCACTATACTACTGTTACTGTCAGAGGAAAACCTCACATCTACTGCACTATACTAATGTTACTGTCAGAGGAAAACCTCACATCTACTGCACCATACTACTGTTACTGTCAGAGGAAAACCTCACATCTACTGCACTATACTACTGTTACTGTCAGAGGAAAACCTCACATCTACTGCACTATACTAATGTTACTGTCAGAGGAAAACCTCACATCTACTGCACTATACTACTGTTACTGTCAGAGGAAAACCTCACATCTACTGCACTATACTACTGTTACTGTCAGAGGAAAACCTCACATCTACTGCACTATACTAATGTTACTGTCAGAGGAAAACCTCACATCTACTGCACTATACTAATGTTACTGTCAGAGGAAAACCTCACATCTACTGCACTATACTAATGTTACTGTCAGAGGAAAACCTCACATCTACTGCACTATACTACTGTTACTGTCAGAGGAAAACCTCACATCTACTGCACTATATTACTGTTACTGTCAGAGGAAAACCTCACATATACTGCACTATACTACTGTTACTGTCAGAGGAAAACCTCACATCTACTGCACTATATTACTGTTACTGTCAGAGGAAAACCTCACATCTACTGCACTATACTACTGTTACTGTCAGAGGAAAACCTCACATCTACTGCACTATACTACTGTTACTGTCAGAGGAAAACCTCACATCTACTGCATAAAACTGTTGTTTTTGTCAAGGGAAAACTTCTTATCTACTACATATTTCTGTCAGAGGAAAACATCTCTTTTTTCTGTGTTACTTTAAATAGTTTGGGATTCTGGGGATTTAAAAATAAAGTCCATGCGACTTCATTTGTAATCACCTTTCAAACACGAAGGCAATTCTGACTGAAAAATCAAATTATTTTATACTGTAATAATCTTATATATATATATATATATATATATATATATATATATATATATATAAATAAAAAGACAAGCACCTGTTGTGTAAAAGTAAAACTGACTGTTGCAGCTGCTGACATCATCACATTGCTGTCTCTGTGATATTTTTAACATGTATCCTCCTTCCCATAACAGAAAGGTACACTCACTTTGTCAGAAAGTGTTTAACACAACTTGCTACTGCAATATTTGTTGGTAAAAAATATCTTACAGGTGGTGCTATTTCTCATTCTCATAAGAATATAGCTGTCAAAAGATATCACCCGTGCAACAGAAGCTCTTTTGTGTGACATAACAAACAGTATGTTTTGTGTTGTATTGTAAGTAGAATTGTGAGGTACTGAGGTTTTTCCACTACAATCATTTCATAGCGTTAGCTACTAGTTACTTTGCAGGTTTAGATTGTTAATACAAAGAATAAATCAACTAATAAAATAATAGTATTAGTTTAGGCTATCCATACATAAAGCAATTAAAATGAACTCCACCTTTACCACCTGCATTAAAGTGATGTACACATTAATGCATCAATAATTATAAGCCAATATTGATATACATTATTCCAAAATAGGCCATTCTGCATGAGTACTTTAAATTAACATACTTTAAGTATATGTATACATGCTAACACTTGTGTACTTTACTTAGGATTTTGAATGCAGCACTTGTAGCAGTAATTGTAACCTGTAAAGCATCTGAGTATTGTTCTTCCTCCACCACTGGCTATCGTTTTGTTCAATAAAGAAACTCCTGTCTCGTGTCTGTATATATATATATATATATATATTCCATGGTTTTCTGACGACTGATCGGCTCAGGATTGCAACATCGAGGCTCCGCCCCCAGCGGGATGACGACATCACGGAGGAAATAACGTAACCAAACAGACCAGTCAGCCCGAGTCCTCAGGTCCCCAGTCCGGCTGAAAGTTCTGGATACGAGCAGGGTCAGAGCAGACCAGAGTCCGGGAAGGACAGTCTGAATAGAAAGCAGAGCGACACGCGGACACTATCTTCATTAAACTCAGACGGACGGACTGAAGGACTCGGTTTAACTCGGCTTATTTGTTCACTTCAGCTCCGGATATTTAGCCTACATATAAAATACTTTCATTTTTATTTAAAAAAACAAACAAAAAAAAACGACAGTTTTGGTTTCTTTTTCTTCTGCTTTTCACCGTCAGAGTTTCATCTCATTCAGACTGAAGGAGAAACTTAACTCACAGCTGACTGACGACACGTTGCGCAACCTAGACAATAATAACGAGCCAAAGACGTCATCACCGGACAGTCCGCTCCAGTTCTCCACCAGTCCAGCATCAGACCTGCTGCTTCCAGTCGGAGCTCAAACTTCAAGAAAACCTTTTGTTTTTATGTCTTCAGCTACTCCTGGTCCACAGACCGACAGACAGACCACCTGCTCCCCGCTGAGTCTACTGGGTTTCTGTTGACCTGCAGTTTGGACCAGTCTGTCTGTCTGAAGAACACAAGGTAAGAAACTGACCTGGGATCAGATGTACTCAGATCCTTGACTTAGTGAAAGTAGCAGTTACAAATTATACAAATGTTACAAGTGAACGCTGTTCAATCAAGTAAAAATACATAAGTAGGCCTCTATCTTTTTTTTCTTAATGTAGGCTACTCATTATGCAGAATGGCCTAGTTCTTTCAGAGTGTTATATTACTTTTCATGGGGTACTTTACCTGGTTCATTAAACATAAACAGCATCCTCATGTTACCTGGTCCGTTAAACATAAACAGCATCCTCGTGTTGTACCTGGTCGAGCTGGAGCCCAGTTTAAAAATGTATTATAGTTTTTGGGTAGTGTTATTTATAGAAATGATCATATCTTATAGGAGCAGGATATATAGCCTAGCTAGTCCAGTAGAGTTCAGATTCTACTGGATTCTGCTGAGTAGAGGTCTTGAATGGTCTTCCTTAGCGCATGGATTGTGCTCAGTTGTCATGGAGATGGGTCTGTTGACATGTGAGCTGGAAGCTGTTTTAGCTTTTTGGACTTTTTGCCTGTGTTGCCACACTGTGCGATACGGTTGAAAGTTCTGGAAAAAGCTAGCAAGTGGGCCTCAAGTTGGGATTGTTTGGTCAAAGAACTATTTCCAAGATCAAGAAACAACTTTGATACCACGGAGCAAAGTCCATCTCCTGATGAAGATGGTCAAAAAGCTTGGGAAAACATTTACTGACTTTAATGTAGGTTTACTGCAGCCCGAGTGTGTACTATGAACAGAAATATAACAAAGACAAAAAGTGAATTAGACTCCATAATAAAGTTATTACCATTTATCATAGTAAACATCTTCTCTCTGGGTGTTGGACTGTTGGTCTGAGAAAAGAAAGACATCATCTTGGACTCTGGGAGACTGACCATTTTTTCACTAATTTGTAACGTATAAATCAAACGATTCATTGATTAAAATTATCTGCAGATTAATTGATACTGAAAATATGAGTTAGTTGCAGCCCTTGTGAGTTTTAAAATAAGTTTGTAAAGGTGTATAGGTTTTATAAAGCAGACGGCAGAGAATACAGCTAAACAGTTAAACAAAGCGACTTTCAAAGAGAGCTTTGGTTAATTATATGGATGGCTCAAGTGCCGTTGCTAAATTTAATGGGAGCTGTAGTTTTTTGTATGGTCATACATTCATTCTGTTTAACTTTGTTTATATTGCAAAGGCTGGGACTTATAACTAGTGCTTTGCTGGATGCTGATTTGTCTCAGGATATGGAAAGTTAACCTGAGGAACACGCTGCATTATTTTCAGGAAGAAAGATGAAAGAAATGCTTCCTGAGAGATCCAGTAGAGTTCAGTAGTATCTAGTGAGTTTTTTGTTGTTATTTATTATTAGCAGTCTGAGGGCTATTTCACAAAACCAAGATAAGGGATTAAACCAGGATTTCCCAGTTATCCTGGCTCAATTTAGCCATGACTCAGTTTCACAAAAGCAGAGGAACCTAAGTTACCATGGAGATTTATTCTGTACAGCTAGGCTGCTCCTGACCAGGCTAACAGCCAGGATGTATTAGTTTTACCTTATTATTATCAGCCTGCATTAAAATACAACAGGTGCACATTGCTGTTCAGTTAACTACTGTTATTTAAAGTTGTGACCATTATGTTTTATAATTATTCATGTGACATTGTTACTGTTATATGGCTGTATGAAAACTGCTGTTCATATTGTTGTTAGAAGTTTGATGAATATAGTACGGCAGTTGTTGAGATAATTAGAGAAGGCTGATACAATTTCAGTGTTTTAAATGAAGTCATTTACTAAGGACAATACATAAAATGCTGTACATGTGTGTTTCTATAGTGGACCAATGCACCTTGAATTATTTTAGTGGATTCATTTTTTTTATTTTTTATTCTTTAACAATAAAGGATGATGTTTATTCCGCTTCCATGTGCATTGTATTTGGCATTTTTAGCACACAATTTGTGTTGTCCAGTAAACTGGGACTATAATTTGGGAGGATTGTACAATTATAAAAACCTATCCTAATTGTACAATCCTCCCAAATTATAGATTTAGTTCACTGGATCAGTAACTATCTAGTGTTGTAGGCTACTGTACATTCATGTGACAACAGGGAGCAGACACCCCAATGGTTTTTGACCTTATATTTTGCTGGGGGGGGGGTAACTGATGAATATCACTCTGTTACATTCATGTTAACAGTGTGCATGGAATTTATCACTTCATTATCTTTATAGTTTCTAGATTTTATTCAGTGTCTTTCTTTTCTATGTCCATATATACGAGGGAGCAAGGCATATAATATATAAAGAAGGAAACACGGCCTCTGTAAAAGAAAACACAGATAATAGCAGACCGACTGAATGATATATCTAAAAATATACATTTATGAACTACTGCTGTTAACTGAAAGCATTCAATGAGTCACTTGTCATTTGCAGAAATGAACAGTTGTACACTTTGCATTAACAGCGAGCAGTGGAAGTTAATATGACTTAGGTAATTTATATTTTAGCCCATATTTACTCATCATATTCTAGCGTTGTAGAATATGTTACGTGGTCATGGTAAATTTCCTGAGGAACATTAGCTTCTGCTTACTTTTAAGACAAAGACTACAACGGTTAATTTGTGCAAATGATTAGTAGCCTAATCCTTGAATGGTATGATATGACCGTTTCAATTCAGAGCGGTGGTCAGTTAATGTATATATTTAGGCTGCTTACGCATTCAGTCGGTCCGCGGTCATCTGCCAGGCTTTCTCTCGCCGTTTCATTACAGCGCCCGTGTTTTTTTTTTTTTATACAAATAATGTGTTTTATGTTTCCATAAGAAGCTGCTGCTCACTCTGTATAAAGTATGAACAATGCGTATTCTCCACTTTAGCATCAGTAAATCTGTGATCGACCTTGTGGTCTGTTGAAGAAAGTGCATCTATCCGAATTACTTCAGCCCGGCTCGACCTAGTCGCTCCTCCTCAGCCTGGCTTGGCCGTCGTGAAACGCACCAAGCCAGGATGCACAGATTAGACTAGGTCAAGTCTCGCTTTATCGCATATCCTGGATTTATAAATTCTGCTTTTGTGAAACAGCCCCCAGATCTCTCATTGTGAAACCGAAGCTGACGAGATGAGACATCAAACAGCACAGATTCACTGTGTGTGTGTGTTTGTGTGTGAGGGGATGACGCTGCCACAGTAACGCTGTGACTCAGGGTGTTTCACCAGAGTGAAAGCAGTGTTGGCCAACAGCAGGTTGCCACACAGCATCACCACGGCGACCGCAGGCTCTGAAAAACTTTATAGAAAAACAGACACACACTCTCAAAGTGTGTGTGTGTGTGTGTGTGTGTGGTAGATGTTGACTGTATTTAAAGCCTGTTTAAACTATAAACTGTTGTGCTCTGATGCAATGATGTGAAAGCTAAAGCGTCAGTCAGCTTACAGGAAGTTGCATCATGGAGCCTATAGACACGTTGACAGTGTAATGTGTGAGCAGCAGAGACACAGAACACAGTGAGATGTGACACTAATATAACCTTTCTCACTATGTGAAAATATAACTGAGGAGGGTTTAGTGTAGGGAGCAGGCTCAGCTGTGATGTGACCAGCAGAGGGCGCTGCAGAGATACAATGAAAGTTTATCCAGTGAGTCTCCAACTTTAACAGTCGAAAGTTTCTTTACTAGAACTATTCTTGAAATAATACCAACTATAAGCACAACTTCTTAAAATGAATGTTCTTATACGTAAACTGTCCACAATAAACAATCTGCATATAGTACATGTACTTAGAATGCCTTTCTATACTTGAAAATATAAAAAAAAATCAATAATACAAGATTAAAGTGGCTATAATCAATTATTTTAATGTTATTATTATTATTAATCAATTATAATAATGTGAAAACAAGGCGATAATGTGACAGAGGTCACTAGTAGTGATGAATCTACGGAGAATTATCACCTGAATCTGCAGCTCCTCTCAGCTTTACAGAGCTTTATGCTGTACACTGCAGCATGAAGCACCTGCTCAGCACCAAACAGCAGACAGACACAGTTAGAGACTAGCTGGTGAAAATATTGGCGCATTTAGCAGATAAAGAGCCAGATATTTCATCATCATCAGTTGGACACAAACACGACTCCAAGTGAAATGTTGGCTCTCTAACTGCTGGATGTGTAAATAAACACATCTTCACATGGCTTCGCCTCAACCCAATGGAGAATATTCAGCATCTTTGATGCACTCTGTCAGTCACAGTAACAAAAAGCTGTAAATTGTAATTGACCTGATGACGTCACTTGTCTCCTCCAATCACAGATGAGCATGGGCATGGCCGCAGCCAGTACTCAGCTGTGTCTGAAGAGGCTACTGGACGAGCCCCAGGACAATTTCCTGAAATGTAAAGTAGCTCGTCTCGATCCGAATCCTCCCGCCACCGGCCTATTACACTGCCTCAGGCCCAGAAGCCCCACCCCCAAGTCCAACCAGAGCCAATCCCCATCCAGAGTGGGATCATACCTCCTGTTTGAACGCTGCGAGGGGGAGAAAACTTACAGGGCCGTCCACGCACACACAAAGCAGCAGTACACTTGCCAGGTATGATTACCAATGTTACTGATACTGCAAAAAATACTTCTGATACTGTTAATACTGCAAAAATAATGCTAATACTGTTGGAAATACTGATATTCCTGATCCTGAAATTATTTTGTTGAAAAATATGTTGGAAATGCAACTTATACTGTTTACTGCTAGTAATATTGATAATACAGTGGAAAATACTCATATTGCAAAAACACATGCACACAAACAATGCAGTTTTAACTGTTAACCTAACCTGATGCCATGGTTACAGGTGCTTCCTCTACGTGGTTACCAAGAGCGGTTGGCAGCCTATGCACGCATCGGTCACCATGATAACATCTGCAGCCTGCTGGATGTGGTGATTGGCCAGGACAGCGTATACGTCTTCCTGCCCGGTCACCACGGCGACATGCATGCGTACTTGCGAAGCAGGAAGCGTCTAGGCGAGGAGGAGGCGGGGCATCTGTTCACTCAGATGCTGAATGCTGTGACGCACTGTCATCACCACGGAGTCGTCCTGAGAGACCTGAAGCTCCGCAGGTTCGTCTTCACAGACAAATACAGGTGAGACTGACAAGTACTCTCATAATACTACTAATACTGCATACTACGCTGACACACTTGAGACTAATACTACTAATAATGCTAATACTACTAAAAACTAGAAGTCGAAGTCTAATATGGTATTGTGATAATATCGTATCGCGACACAAATATCAGGATAATATATTGTGATAATATCATGACGTTAACGGCACATGTTAAAACCCGTGCCCGGTATCTACCGGACGGAATAGCAACTAGGGATGGGCATTCGATTACATTTTCTTAGTCGATCGTCAGGAGAATTAACGATCGACTATCGATTAATCATTAATATTTTTATATTAAAATTCATTATTTAACTTTTTATAAATGAAAAATTCAATGAAAATACAAAAATACGGTGTGTTTTTCCTCGATGAGATCTTAATTATAAGAAGAACAACTTGTGGCAGTTAAACTGGAGGTTAGGCTAAACTTGAAGATATATGTGCTGCGGTGCTCTGAAGCAGTGAAACCTGCTGCTGCGAGCCGGCCTTCTTAAACAGAGACCCTCGTTTGTTCCAAAATAATAAAAAGAATCATGTTAAATAATAACTTACGGTAACCAAAAACATAATACTTAGATCTGACAGGTTTTGTCAAAATGTAACTCAAAACTATCCAAGGCACAGACACCTAATATAAAATAACCAGTAACTCACATACAACCTCTGCATCAGTCTACTGGTTTTTGTTGAGAAAAATAAGCAGGTTGACGTGATCTGGGGTCAGACGCGACCGCTACCTGGTCACCGTCAGTCCAGCCGCCGGGATGCACAGGTACCTCCGCGCTAACTTGGCCAGCTCGGGCCGGGGAACCTTATTCAGTTCTTCGTAGTGAGTTTCTATCAGTCTGGTGATGGTACGTCGTGACGGAATGTGACATGCTGGTTCCAGTATCCATCTCAATGAACGTGCAGATCCCTCCGGTAATTTTCTCTGCTCGTTGTGCATCGCAGCTCCTCCGTGCTAACGGTGAGTTGATGCTAGGTTGAGACTGAGAGCAGGACGCACCGACACCGACATTAACCAGGGTTGGATGCACTTTGTTTAAGTGGTACATCATTTGAGTCGTGGCCGTGTTCTACTTATACACGGCGTCGCAGTGTTTGCAGTGAACTAAGTCGTTTTTTTTTTTTTAAATCAAAATGGTCCCACGCCACACTTCGCCGTGACCTCTTCAAGCTGCATTAGTTTAATCTATAACAAATTAACATGATCGACAAAATTCTTAATGATCAATTATCGATCGTCGATTAATCATGCCCATCCCTAATAGCAATGTAGATTTCCGTGCCTCATTACGGTGCCACCAGAGACGGTTTAGAACCAGTTTAAAAGGATCTTTGGTGCCACCTAAATGTCCGCGCTGCTCTCTGATGCTCCAAAACAGACGTTACAGGCAACAGAAGCATAGCTGCATGTCACGCTAGTGAACACTAATATCACGTTACGCCTGGCAGCAGGTAACGTTGATGTTAGCCTAACATTTGCTACAGTAGTAACTGGATTCAACACTGTTAAAATGCTGACAGCTAAACGGTGTAAAAGTGTGACTGGATTTCACTGTAGAGGATTCCACCACCGGCACGTACGACCGTCTGCCGCTAAAGCTATGAGCTAAAAGACACAAACTAGCACTATGGTCACTGCTGTTGTCGGAAAAACAACACAGACGGTACTAAATGTTGCATTTACTTAAAACTGGTAAACCTTTTGGTGCATTCAAAGTTTTTGTAAAATACCCTTTTTGCATCTGTTTTGTGTTACATTTTTAATAATAATTTAAATCCCCCCCCTTTTTTGTGGTGATCTGAAAATGTATCCAATCCGTGACTCAAAACCGTGATCCGAACCGGGAGTTTTGTGAGCCGTTGCAAGCCATTATCTCATTGTTTTATTATTAAAATGTGTGGTATAGTTACATAACAAATTAATTGCTCCAAATATAGGCAGTTGAAAACATGGCAACCGTATTGACAATTTCGGCAACCAAAAGCTGATGCCTGGTTGCCAAGAAGGCAACCACTGTAAAAAGTTAGCTTTGAGCCCTGAAAAGTGTTGTTTTCTTTCTGCAGGACACGTCTCGCTCTGCTCGGCCTTAACGACTGCGTCCTCCTGGAAGGTAACCATGATGACGACTCTCTGACGGACAGACACGGCTGCCCCGCCTACGTCAGCCCCGAGCTGCTGACCAATGGGAACAGGTCTTATTCGGGCCGTGCTGCAGATATCTGGAGCCTGGGTGTGTCTCTGTACACCATGCTGATTGGACGATATCCGTTTCAGGACACGCAGCCCGCCGCCCTATTTGCCAAGATCCGCCGCGGGGCCTTCAGCCTGCCTGATTGGATGTCACCGCAAGCCAAGTGTCTGATTGGCTGCATGCTGAGGAAGTCGCCCGCAGAGAGACTGATGGCGACGGAGCTGCTAATGCACCCGTGGCTGACCAATCCCGGCGTGCCACATCACAACAAGCACAAAACGCATCAAAGCTCACACAAAACACCACAGAATAAACAAGAGGACAATGACCAGGTGGTGCCAACATGGACAGAAAAACACTAACATACACATTTGTGCTTCTATACTTGTGAGGACCCACATTGATATAGCGCATCCCTTTAGCCCCTAACCCTCACCTTAACTAATATACCCCAACCCTTCACCTAAACGACACACACACACACACACACACACACACACACACACACACACACACACACACACACACACACACACACACACACACACACACACACACACACACACACACACACACACACACACACACGACCCTCATGTGCCTTCCTCCCACTGCATCCCAATATAAGTTCCGGCAGTTCATAACAGAGTCACCAGTTCCACCAGTACCTGACACAAACCAAAACAAATGGGTTCAGCTGCCATTCGCCAACTCGCAAAGTGGATCATTTCCCACTTGCCCTTGACCACAGTTACATCCCAGTATTAAACTAAGGACTCATTATTGACATCCCACAAGGGTGATTCAGTTGATCCACTTCGGATTTAAAGCTATAGTGCGTAGTTTCTGCCACCTCCATGAGGAATTCTGAGTAATGACAACAACACTGTCGGCCAGTCCACATGATACAAGCCTTACGCGCACCCGCCCCTCCCCCAACGGACATTCATTAATGTCAAAAAGTTACGCATTAAAGCTTTAAGAAGTTGATGAAGACTGAACACATTGGTTTTAAAGTGGACTTTGAAGGAAGGAGCATATTATGGGACACAACTACTTTCTCTCAGCGTTTACACCTTCTGGTTGCTCCCTAGAATTATAAGAGAAGGATGGGTAACCATCTTTCTGAAAACCTGAAGTTTAAATTCAGCTTCGGTCAGACTTTAAAATATTAAAGTGTCCCATCCCTTTCTCATGATTTTAATGGAAGCCGAGAAAAAAATATTTTTCAGGCCCGTTATCTCAGAATAAAAACAGTTATCTAGAAAAATCTATTTAATCATATTAGATATAAAATTATTTATTTCCTTAAGACATGACATCTAATTTCCCTAGATGTCAAACATGTTAACAATAATAATTACATTAAAGCAGGTTTATTCTGGAACACTAGTCTTATTCTGGAGGACTATGTGACAAAAGTGGCTCTGGATCAACCATCACCCCAAAATAATAGCACAATAAATATGTGATCATAAGAAAACTATTTCTGAACTGCTAACACACGAGCATATTCAATTTCAGGATAAAATGATCTAAAATAAGCACCATGTGTTAAATCGGAATAAGAAAATAGTATTGTGTTCCCATTGACCAATCAAGATCCAACAGACCTGCAGCCAGCCAATAGGATGCCTTCTTCTGAACGTGTCACTAAGACCTCAGTTACAGCTGGAGAATAAAAAAGGGGTTTCATAAACTGTTCTGATCCTAAACTGATATATTTTATTACTGGTGTTAATACTGCTGTATTCTGAACAGTACAGTCAGTATAAAGCCTGTCTGTATTTTGCTTGTTGTGATTAAAATGTTTGAGATTTGAGTCAAGACCCGCAACTGTCTTCAGTGTGTATCTCACTGCGTCAACATCTATAATGTGTCTGCATTTACAGAAGGCTGATAGCTCCTCCAATCTCACAACAGTTAACTTACAAAGTACTTTCTGATAGGAGAAATAAAATCTCCATCATACTGAACAGTCACAGTAGCTACAGAAGGAATACAGCTTCAAGTATTGTAATAATGCAACTATAAATTGAACTAAATATGCATTTAAATAGTAAAGAAATACATCATTAGCAAATAGTAATTATATTATCGCATCATGTTTAAAATTATTTGTTGAATTAAATACTGGATATACAGTACACTAGTACACACTAGTATCCAGTGCAAAACAATGTATTGATGTATTAAATAAAGGTATGAACCATAGAGGGAAGTAACAGCAGCCCCAACTGTTAAAGAAGAGTACAGACAAAAAGACAGAAAGAAACGACAGACAGAACATGAACTCTGACTGCAGCAGTTTGTCTCACCTTCATGTTTAATTGTTAAATCGCATCAGACAGCAGAATAAGTCTTGTGACTGTCCATCACTTCAGTCAGGCTTTTCTCTTAGCCTTCATTTCCCTCCAACATCCATTTCCGTCTCTGTTCTGTCCTCATCTCCATCTGTAATATTGAATCCACAGTCAGCAACTGTCCCTCGTGTCTGCTCATTGGTCACTGGAGGAGTCGGTGGCGGCAGCCAATCAGGAGCCAGTTTCAGTGTCCATGTCATCAGTGTCGTCACCCTCCGAGCGACAGATCTCCTCCAACGCCAGCTCTGACAGACAGGAAGCAGAAAACGAGTCTGTTTACTTCTGAGTTCTGAGTGGCCAAAAGTATGTGGACACCTGAACATTTCCTGTAAGGTGTCAAAGTTAATTCTTCTGTCTACCTTATAACTACATTGAATGGTGAAACCAGGGGTGCCACAATGCAGTTCATGATACTACATGTAGAAATCCGAATATAAAAAATTGTGACATTTACACCATGATTATATACAGCAACACCACCCATGGCTGAAAGAGAAAACCAATACCGACCTAATTAAGTGGATAAGGTATCAGCCGAGGTGTGATCGACACATTATACTCTGTTTCATTTTTTTCTAATTGAGAAAAGTAGATTTAGATGGTAGAGTCAAATGGCTCAACCATCTTATTCAGGGGAGGTTGTGTGAGGAAAATGTGTTAGACATAGCACCAAAAGTGTTAGGTTATCCCAGTTAACTTACAGCTGTAACTGACACAAGCATATCCCAACATCTAAATAATGCTATAATAATAATAATAATAATAATAATAATAATAACTAGTGATATCTGACCGCTTCAAGAGCCTGACAGGAGAGACGTGACCGACAAGCTCCACAAACGTGGGATTTATGTTCTGCTTTAATGGATTTTTCATGTTTTACCTTTACAAGACAAAAGTCTTCAGGGTTATGTTTAATCAAAATGAAAACTTACTGCTAGCTGTCCTTCTCGCATTGTTGGATAAAGCTGACAACAACTGGGTAACGCTACTAGTTACGCTAGTTACAAGATGAACATTTACAGGTGCAAACTATTTTTTCAGCATTTAACTTCACAAAACATTGTGCGAGTGTACATATACAGTATATGTATATGTATATGTGTGTGTGTGTGTGTGTGTGTGTGTGTGTGTGTGTGTGTGTGTGTGTGTGTGTGTGTACCCTCGCTCTCGCTCAGCTCGGGGATCTTCCTCAGCGTGTCTCGTACAGCGGGGATCACCTGGTCATACATGTGCAGCAGCGGCCTGCAGCTCTCTGAGAAGCTGCCGTGATGCAGCAGCAGCCAGTGCAGCAGCAGCAGACATTCTCTGAGCAGTGACGCCGCCGGGCCACGCCACCATTGCAACGAGGGGGCGGGGCACTTCTGTGAGGGCGGGGCCAGGCCTGGAAGAAAGTAAAAACAAAAACTAAAAAAAACTGAGTGGTAATTGAATATTTAAGTTTGTTGTGTGTCATCAACAGTTTTAGTGACAAAGGGTGAATATTTGCAGCCTTGTGTTTTAAATCGGATGTGTGACTGACCGGTTGAGTCCGTAGGATCCTGAGAACCACGAAGATCCAACCACTGACGATGGAAAACAATCACCACTGTTTGAACCAACTGTGAGAGAGCGAGATAAGAGGCCAATGTTTAGTGTCACTATATAAAGAGAGCAGAATTGGGAGTAACACGTTACAAAAGTAACGCAATTACAGTAATGTATTCCTTTTTGCTGTAACGCAGTAATGTAACGCATTACTAATTACATTATGGTAATAATATACATGTTACAATCTCAGTAATGCGAGTTACGACGCATTTTAACCCGACATTTAGTGGTGGTTGTTTTCCTTAGTTACTTTGCATATTCAAATTAATTATACAAAATATTAAGAATAAACTAGGATATATTAAAGTGGATAAAGATGAGACTTTACTGAACCGATGGTGAAATTCACAAGCTACCAGATGGAAGTCATACTTCCACTGTTATTTTGGTGAAAGTAACTTAAAAGTAACGCAAAAGTAGTGTAAAGCATTACAATTCAGAGACTGTAATATAACTAATTACTCTCAATTGACAGTAACTAGTAATCTATAATGTATTACATTTTGGAAGTAACTTGCCCAACACTGAAAGAGAGGGTCCGAGAGTTTTACCTCAGTGTAACATTGGCAGGTCCTGTGCTGGCTGGTGGTGCAGCTCTCTGCTCTCTGAGTCTTCAGTCTGCTCAGCAAACGAACCACCTGAGACACAAACACAACAATACAGGCCAAACCAGATATACTGTTTATTCTCATATAAAAGCTGTATTAAAATTGTAGCTGCGGCAAGCACAAAAAATTATTGCAGAGCCTTCATAACAACATTGAGGGTTGGAATTACCTATATAATAAAATAACTGATTCACTATAAGGTAGATTTCCACAACAGAATCATGTTGTATTCACCGCTAGCGCTATCACTTTTTCTTCTCTTTCTACTAATACTGCTTCATTAATACATTCATTCTGGTCAGTTCTACTTTGTCATCGTTTTCAACTGCTATGCAACTCAACACTTAAATTTATCAAGACAACATGTATAAGTGAAGGAAGTTTTGAGTTGAGTTCATCAACAGCAAGTTAAAACAGGAGCAGATCGGAAACCATGAAGGGGGTCTCACTAAAATATAATCAAATATACTTTTAGTGTTCGACCGATACGGATTTTTTAGTGCCGATGCTGATACCGATATTTTTACATCAGCCTTAGCCGATGTCCGATACGGGCTGCCGATTTTATTGAGCCGATATTTGGAGCCGATACTGCTTTTGCTCCCTCAATTTTCTACATAAAATAAAATGAGCATGTCTAAGGCTAATATGCCTCCTAATATGCAAAGACTACACACTAGTAGGTCTAAACAAAAATGTAAAAGAAGCTGCCAGATTTGTCAACCACAGAACATAAATCAGCAGAGGAAAATAAAGTGATGTCAGATCTTCATTAAGCAACAAATTGTTCAAGTTTCTGTTCTAAACTGCATCAACGTTAAAAGGTATCATTAAAACTTATCTCAAAGTTTTAAAAAGCAGCACTCTCATATTATTGCTGTGATGCGTGTCAGGCACACACACACACACACACACACACACACACACACACACACACACACACACACACACACACATACACACACACACACACACACACACACACACACACACACACACACACTGTGTGTGTCTTTCGGAGAGACACACACACATACTGTCCAAACGTCAGCCAGCTGGTCGCTGAATACTCCCAAAAAGTTGAGCGGGGGAGCTGCGCTCTGACTGCGATGGCAACTCCACCCAGCTGACAGCGGTGTGTGCGCTTAGCTTTGTATGTGAGTGTGTGTGTGTCTGGACGCTGTAGTGTGTCAGATCGCTGAATCAAACTCCCAAAAATAGCACGGAAACACGTCGGAATTACTTAATCCTATGACCTGTGTTCGTAACAGTTAAGTGTATGGCAATATTTCAGCTAAGTCAAACAGTTAAAAGATACTTTGAAAGTTTAAAACTCACCGTTGTCTTTGCAGAGTTCCACAAGAGTTCCAGCAGCGCTCTGCTGGTGGGGGAGGGGCAGAGTGCATGGGAACGGGAGCGTCCCTAGCAACACAGAGCTGCCTTTGTGGATGCCTGACTGTAAATAATGCCGGGAAAATCGGCGAACGCAGCAGCCGCGCATCGGCCGATGCAAATACACGTAAAAAACGCAAATATCGGCCCGATATATCGGCCGGCCGATGAATCGGTCGATCACTAATATACTTATAAAAAAACACAGGAAATTAGAAATAAAGGGCCTGTTTCTAATATAGAAAAAGTGTGTGTTGAGTTACCTGCAGGTCCAGCAGAATCCAGTCTGTGTGTGTTGCCTGGTTGTCTGGTCTTGTTCTGATGAACTGGAACAACTTCAGGAAAATACATGGATCTAAAGAAAACAACAACAAAAGTAAAATGCTGCTGCTGTGAGGTTAATTTAAAATCATGTGGAGAAGAAACCTAAACAATGGAGTGAATATTTGAAGCTTTTGGTACCAGGTTCTTTCCTCTATTTCGTTTTCCAATGTGGATAGTACCCACGGCATTCTCAGCTGATCGCCATAGCGCTGGCGTGTGTAATTGTACAGCTTGGTGCAGGGCGTAGTTTTGCGGGGGTGCCATTTTTAAAATCTGGGGCATGTGATAAAAAAAATTGCGGCCGCTATACGCAGGATGTCCCAGTGATGGTTCACTCTGACCAATCAGTGGTCTGCAGTGTTTTGACTCCTTTTAGTATCGGCTCAACTTGGTTGGAACCCTGACCGTGGTAGTACCAAAAACAAAAAAGTACCAGGTATTAGACAATATTCACAACTTTTGCTATATAAAAAACAAAAAAGATGTTGAGTTTAGTAGTCGTACCATGCAGTCGAAACACTGCAAGAGTATATAAATGACATTAGTAAATGTTAATGCAGTTACAGTGCCGTAGGTTTGGGTGGAGACTCACCGTGCTGAGAGCAGAGCTGCTGAGCCAGTGTCTGGTGGTCGGACATAGACATGAGGACAGACACACTCCCCGAAACGGTCTGCAACCTGCAGTCTGCTGACAGACAGACACACACCACCTGCAACACACACTGCAACCTGAGAGAGAGACAGAGACATAGACAGGTGTGACCATTCATTCATAATGTTAGATACTTATGCAGTAAAAACTGAGTGGCTTCTTTTTGTTTCTGGACTGTTGGACGGACTGAAAAATTCATATTTCATTGGTTATTTTTACTCTCTCTTACATCACCACAGTGACTCAGTGCAGGTAGCTTACAGTCAGAGATGACATGACAGAGTCAGTGGAAAAGTCACTCTCTCTCACACACACACACACACCTCAGCCACTCCTTTCCCTCCAGTAGTATTCCTCCCAGTTGAGTGTTGCATCATGTGTGTGTATGTTGGTGTGTGTGTATATGTGTGTTCCTGTATACTTGGCAATGTGATTTGGAGGAATGTAAAAAGAACAAAATGTATGCTAAAGTAGGGCTGGGCGATATGGAGAAAATCAAATATCACGATATTTTTGACCAAATACGTCGATGTTGATACCTCAACGATATTGTAGTGTTGACTATTGGTGCTTTCACAAAATATTTATACAATGAGATTTTTGATACCTAATCATCAGTAATGTGAATATAATGACTAAGTGGGTAAAGGCAAATAATAGAACAGTTACAACAGTCCGGTAAGTTCAGAAAATGACAAAAGACAATACTTATGCCATATTACGATGTTACGATATCCAAAATCTAAGTTGATATCTAGTCTGATATCGATATAATATCGATATATTGCCCAGTTCTATGCTAAAGGGTGTTTCAGAGTGGGGGAAGTTTCAGTTGTCAGCTGGTTGTTGGTAAATTTGCCTGTTTGCAGTCACATCTTTAAGTGTGAGTGTGTATGTGTGTGTGTACCTGTCCACGTGAGTGTCTGGGGTCCTCTCAATGAGGACACACAGGGTCTTTATGGCATTGAGGACAAGCTCCTCATTCTGCGAGCAGCCGCCTAGCCCCGCCTCACACAGCCGCAACACTGACGACAGCAAGGCATTCTGGGAGCACAGACCCACACCTGCAGTTGAGTGTTCAGTCTAAGACCAGAGGGGGGAGGAGGATTTCATTAAATGTTTTACTTTGAGGGGAGATTTAAGTGAAACTGTTTATCATAATACCGTGATGATCTTAAGCCTCCTGGACAAACGATATGAAGTTTCATATAAACCAGTTGATATTTTAATTTCGCTCCATTCTACTTTAATAAAGGTGAGGAGGTAAAGTTGATGAAGTTTAATAGATCACAATAAAGTTGAAAGAGTGTTTGTGTGCATCAGTGTGTTTCTGTTTGTACCTGTATGTCTGTAACTCTGCTCTGACTCTCCTTTGACAACACAGCTGCCACCACCTGAGAGACAAGATGAGGTAATGATGTCAAACACAATTTCAACAAGGAAAGACACTTACACTAGAGTTTAGTTTATTTTATGAAAGAGGACAGTGCAAATTAATAAAACACATGATTTCCCATGGGTTAAAAAAGGCAGAATTAGCCAAAAGGCTATTTTTCATCTGTAGTCCCCTGCCCTCGATGTTAAAAAGGCTTTTTAAAATACAAAGAAACAAAAAGGACAACACAAGCAAAACATACTACACAAAAAAAAACATACTACACAAAACATCACAGAAACAGAAAACACAAAGCACAACACAGAACATAGCACAAGACAAGACACAACACAAAAGCAGAAATATATACAACAAAGCAAGCAACAGGGTATAAATTGGGGAAGAAAAAAAACACAGCCATTAAGAATAATAAAAGCAATATTAAACTAGGAGGAAACAATAAGTAAAAATATGTTTACTTTTCAAACTAACAAAATAAATGTATTATAAATAGTGTTAGTGCTGACATGTATATATATTGACAATCCAGTGTTTTAGCTGCTTAGTGAAAGACTTATATGTGTTTAACTGTCTGATGTGGTCTGGGATTGAATTCCACTCTCCTGACCCTCTGACTGACCAGGCTGACTGACTAAAATAACTGTTCCGCAGCGGAATAACACAATCTCCTCTTAAGGATCCCCTTGTGACTCGAACAGTATCTGATCTTCTGTTGATGTAGGCAACAAGTGGCGGTGGAGCTAGGTTGTGAGTGACTTTATATACCAAGCATACGTTTACATATTTCATTAGGTCTTCCGGAGTTTTTATGGCTTATTTGTATAGCGATTCAAGTGGTTTCAGTGTGCTGTAGTTGGCCTGAGACCAGCATGTCAAACAATAATTCAAATGGGTGAAAATCACAGAACGTAAAAACATTTTGGCAGCCTCTATAGACATGTGATTTCTGATGGAGCGAAAATTAGCAATATTTAACTTGATTGTTTTACAGATCTTTTTCACATGTGACTTAAAAGGAAAGGTTTGAGTCAATTAGCACCCCAAGATATTTAAAATCACTCACAACCTGTAATTTTGCCCCTTCAACCATTATGTGATGATCACTTGTGGATCTATTGGTTTTGCAAAAGAACATGCTAACTGTTTTAGAGACATTTAGTTGCAGGCAACACTCTTGTAACCATGTTGTAACCTGAGCCATGGATCTGGTGAGCTTAGCTGCAACATCTGCTTTGGATCTGCCATGTACAAATAAAACAGTATCGTCTGCGTACATTATGGTTTCAACCTCAGGACAAACATATGGAAAGTATATATGCTGAACAAAAGCGGACCAAGAATGGATCCTTGCGGGACACCAGCAGGTAACTGCACCGACTTTGATCTTTGATTATCAATGGAAACTGACTGAGACCTGTTTGTTAAATACGATTCTACCCATGTCATTGCACCATCACAGAAATTAAATTTGGGTAACTTGGCAAGGAGAACTTTATGACTGACAGTATCAAAAGCTTTCCTAAGATCCAGGAATACTGCACCTAACACACCACCCAAATCCAGAGATGATTTTATTTTCTCTAAAAAGAGGCAATTAGCCATGTCTGTTGAGTGTTTGTCTCTAAAGCCAAACTGCATTGGGTGGAGAGAGGTGGAACTGTTTTCTAGATGGAAAACAATCTGCTCAGCTACCCATTTCTCAGCAATTTTGGATGCTGTCAGGAGAATACTGATCGGCCTATAATTACTTAAGGAAGTTAAATCACCAGATTTGAAAATTGGGGTGACAATAGCAGATTTCCAGGCGTTTGGAAACTGTCCAGTTGATATTGAGAGGTTAATAATCGATGTAATAGGATTAACTAAAACTGAGATGAGGTCTTTGAGCATAGTTGTATCCATCCCAAACACATCTTTTGCCTTAGAAGGTTTGAGTGACCTAATGATTGTCATGATTCCTGACTCAGTAATGCTTTTTATGGTACAGGCAGGTTCTACTGTGGTTGCTCGATACATTCTGTCCTGATCTACTAGGAAACTCTGTGAGATCTCATCTACAGAGTCAACAAAGTAGTGATTGAAGGCCTCTGCTATTTCTGTTGGGTGTCTTCCATTGTAGTTAATTTCAAGCATTTTTCTATTGCTGTGATGTCCCCCTGTCAGTTTCTTTAATTGGCTCCAATTAAAAGCTGCGTCGAAAATGCCTAAATCAAATAATAGAAAGGAGCTACAGATGCAACAGCTATGGAATTTCACAGTGTTGTAATTAACCGAATGAACGTGATATCCTGTGTTGTCACTCTGATCTATACATCAGGATAAAACCTTGAGATGTACCATCTGGTTAGTAAGTTTGAATGTCTGCTGGGTCATTACACGTGTCTGCGTTGTTACTGTGGTGTCATCACCTCGTCACTGTGGGCCAGCACCAGGTAGAGGAGCCTCAGAGCAGCCAAACCAGTGTCCTCCACACTGAAACCAGTCAAAACAGCCTCCTCCAGTCTCCCCAGTCCAGAAGCACTGCCTGCTGGGAGCAAGCTGGCAGCTGTAGAGCTGGACCCACTGCTCCCAGCAGAGGTGGAGCGGACTGAGTCTAAAGCCTGACACAGCCGAGACAAGTGAAGCTCCAACAGAGGGAGGAGGAGGACAGCTCCGGGACACGGCCTACACAAACACACAAAATAATTTAGATTTGTTTCTTTTTTTAATGTTTTGCTTAGATGAATGTTATTTGTCCAAATCACACTTAATGTTTGTATCAGTGGTTGTTAGACTTTTCAAAAGGGGTCATGCTCAATGATCTTCTTGTTCTTTTTTTAAATGTGAAAAGTTTTTAAAAATGTTTAATATAGAAATATACAAATATTAACAAACATTGGCCTGTCCTTAATACACCCTCTGTAACCATTGGTCTATATCATCTTGTCTGTTGTATGTTGTCGTTGTTAGGTGTTACTTTTGTGTGAAAACCCTATTTCAAATATGGTGAAACAGTAATTCTCAGTGGTGTCTTGATGCCTGAAATGCTGAATGTGCAGGCTTTTTTTATCTACATTAACACGTTTTGCCATGTGGTCATGTCAGTGCTGCTGTTGCATCATTCGGCCACAAGAGGGCTCTGCTGTCCACAGAACTGTTCTCATAGCCCTTAAATAGCCTCCTTGAGTCCTCCACTTGCCACCCTTCTTCGTGTCTTAGTCCCTCCCACCGAGGAGGCACAGGAGAGACACAAGGAAATCATCGAGGAGGAGAGAGGCAACGAGCAAATGTGTTTTAGAGGGATGGGATGTCCTATCCTCTGAAGCGCCACATGAATTTGTCAGCTGTATGGGCGGAGTTAGCAACTCCTTCAGCTGCAAGGCTTCCGGGAAGGCTGCTCTCATGTATCCTCGGCTATAGTTCCTCGGTGATCCTCCTCGATGCTCGCTCCTCGGGGTAGAAATAAGAGCTTTGAGACGGCCTTCACCGAGGAGGGACAGAACAACATCTGGTTCAGCCGAGGACCGAGGAGTCGAGGAGCTATCAAATAAGGGTTATGAGATGCAGCCAGTGTTTTGTTGTTGTGGATTCTTCATTGAGCAGCAGATATCAAAGTCAGTAAAGTTTCAGCAGATCAACTGTAATGTCTCAATCAGTCAGTCTACCTTTTGTTTCTGCTGCTGGCTGCAGCTGCTGGTCGGTTCTGACTCAGCATGTTGAGTCCAGTTACAGCCAGACTCTGGACCGGACTCAGAGCAGCTCTGGGAGCTCCGCCTACACCGCCACCTATGCTGGCTGCAGGATCAGAATGCAGCAGTAAACCTGCAGACAGCCCGCTGAAGTCAAAACGTACAACACGACACACAAAAACACCACATCAGTTAGTCTTTGATAGCAGTTCAGGTCTTTTGTGCTTATAGGGTAACATCAGTATTTTTCAACTTGGACCCTCTTTTCCTATGTTTTGTGTCTAAGTGACTGATGGGAACAACATTTTTTTTTTTTTAAATTGGTCCAGTATTAAGAAAGACTGCTACAGTTGGCAGCGGCAAAACAAGCTGCAATGGAAAGTTAATGGGCAATTGTGCACCTTCAATTTAAGTTCACCAAAAGTTGGCGATTTCGGAGCTGTTCCTGGTTAAAAAATAGCACAGATCCTGGAGGTAACTGGCTCCAACTAGCCTACTGCTCCGAATAAGTGACAAAATAACGGCAACATGTTCCTATTTACATGTTGTGATTTGTAATAGGAAATAGGAACATGTTGCCGTTATTTTGTCACTTATTCGGAGCAGTAGGCTAGTTGGAGCCAGTTACCTCCAGGATCTGTGCTAGGCTAAGCTAACGGTGGAGCCGTCAGACAGAGTTACGACACGCACGGAGATGAGAAGGGTATGTACCGGCGTGTTCCTTTAATAAAAAGGTCTATCTCTGTAGGGATCATTTTTATAATGTTGTCAGACACTTAGAATAATAATCTGAGCCTGTCATTGACAAAAACAGCACTTTTTGCGGATGTAAATTGACAGTGCACAAATGCCCCAAGTGGTTACATTGAAGGCTGTATCGCAGCTGCCGTGGTCTTGCTCAATACTGGACTAATTTCAAAAATACTTGTTCCCATTAGTCACTTAGACACAAAAACATGGGAAAATAGGGTCCAGGTTGAAAAATACCGAACGTATCCTTTAAAGGTACACTGTGTAGGAATTTCTCCCATCTGGCGGTGAAATTGTATTTTGCATTCAAATGAATAGTGCTCTCTAGCGCCTCGCTTTTTCAAATGCGTGTTGCAACTATGGTAGCCGTTACGTACCAAGACGCTATGACAACATGTCTTCCAATTTTCGCTTTTTTGGTGACAAGGATTCCTTCTCCTGTGGCTTGGCATAAGTATGATCCTCCATTATGAACTAAAGTGCAGTGGAGGTTTTGCCGGGACAGTGACAAGCGCCTCTCACTGATCTCCTTCTCCGTTTCAGTCATGCTGGCTCTGAACGAAAACGCATTGTGGATTAGCTAGACAGGTAGGCTAGTTCTTTATGTCCCTCTCAGCGATTAGAGTTTTTCAAAATGGCGAAACGACATGGAAGCCTCCTTGAACTTGCCTGTCCAATGTAAATACCAGAGATGCTCACAAGTCTCTGAGCTAGAGTCCACGTCAAGTCTCAAGTCTTTGAGCTCGAGTCCAAGTCAAGTCTCAAGTCTCTTAATAAGTAAATAAATAATACGTATTGCATCACGTACGCGCGCACACACACACACACACACACACACACACACACACACACACACACACACACACAGACACACACACACACACACACACACACACAATAACAGCAGGCCCTGACAGGATGAGGACAGAGTAAAGGTTCACAGGACCTAAAATTTCCACACTTTTAAAAACTTTTTCCCCACTTTTTGAAAACACCATACAAGGGTTAAACAAACACTCATTTATATTTCATAAGGAAGACAGTCGGAGTTAACCTCCCGTAATGTTAGCTCGTAGCTAAACCAAGAAGCAAGCTAATGGTAACATTAGATGGTCAATGCTGAGCCAACGTTAACCATGTTTACTAACCTGTCAGGATGCGTTTTCAGATGCCTGATAAAATTAGATGTGGTTGAGCCAGAATCTTTTATATTGAGACCGCATATTTTGCATTGAGTGCTTCTTTTGTTTGGGCCGTCGTTTTGGAAGTTTTTAAACCCAAAGCTTACGATGAATGGCACAGCAGCGGCCGGTGCAGTCGACATGCGTGTTCACTGTCCTCTAATGTGTGGCCGCGCGCAGCAGATACGCAATACGTTACGTCGTGGGCAGGTTATAGGTAACGGAGGGAGCGGAATAACAGCATGCTCATCAGACGTTTCCTAAAAATAAACATCGTTCACGAGTCCCGCAGCTCAAGTCCGAGTCGAGTCTGAAGTCTTTCGACGACGAGTCTCAAGTCGAGTCTGAAGTCACTGTGTGTGCGACTTAAGTCGCACTCGAGTCCGAGTCTCAAACTCGAGTCCCCATCTCTGGTAAATACAGATAAGAAATTCTTCGCTTACCAGGATAAGTCCGATCAATGAGGACATATTTATGAATGAAGACATTGATTTTAGCTAATTAAATACTTACCCACAGTGTACCTTTAAGCTGTAATGAGAACTACTAGTGGTACTAAAACCACTACCATTACTAGTATTGTTGAAACTACTGTTATTACAACAAATTCTCACTCCCAAAAAGTGACGCTTGGTCAGGTGCTTTTGCCGTTTGTTACTGACGCGAAAACTCTCCTTTAGCGTGTAGCCCCTTCGGCATAATTTTTAGACACGCTTGGCTCTGTGGGTAGGGAGTCTTGGCGTCACATTTTGATGCTCTGGGTCGGGACATACGTTTTACTGACATGGGGCACAAGAACGGGAAGTTAGGTTTAGGATAAGATCGTGGGTGGGGTAACAAAACGTACGTTTCAGTGAAACGCGGGACACAAACCCCCGGTCTCCTGGGTTAAAGTCCTGTGTTTGACGCATCCACCACCCCAACCAACTACTCGCTACCAGCATGCAGGGTGTACAGCCGGTTATCATTCCCAGGTCGTCAAATGCCACGAATGATCCTGTATCAGACATCATCCGATATCAGATAAGTGGATGAAAATGGATGGGTGGATGGACCTGATATTGAAGAAATATCTGTTTCTCTCTTAAGTTACTGCTGTAAACACCTTCCCTCCAACTACTTGTTACACTCCATTAGCTCCCACATTCAACCCCAGGAAGTCTCCCCTATGGCGATGACTAATAAACATAATAAACACTGATGGTTACAGTGCAGGGTGTTCACCTGGATGGCAGGTGGATGTCAGTCAGACTCATGGATAGCAAGTGAGAGAGGCCGAGGCTGCTGGGAGACAAAGGCTGCTGCAGTAATAACCCCAGCAGGACCCCACCTGGAGAACAAGACACACACACACACGCACGCACACGCACACACAAAATTCAAGTTGTTTGACTCATGAGAGACCGATAAAAAAAAAAAATGGATAAAATCTGTGCAGCAAAGGCCGAGATATTCTGAGAAGATTCTTTCCCTAGTATGGGCCATGCTCCAAAAAAAGAAATAAAAAATAAAAAAACACTGGCTCCTGCATTTCCCATAATGCTGGATAACTGGATATTGTCTTTCATGAGACCCTCCCTGTCTGGTAAATGCCCTCATTTTTGAGTCATGATAACCCTGATGACATCACTCTGAGATCATTAGTAATATATTCTCAGACTTGACAAAACCAGAATGACACACACATTACACAACCTTTAACTAACAACCTTTATGTCTAAAAGAACTATGGAATTAACCTTTAATCTCCACTGCTGTCAGAGGTGTGATCAGCAAATTTGTACCAACACACCTGTGTGAGGTTAGGATGGTTTAATATATCAAATCATGTTTTAATTCTACAGATGTTCTGTGTGTTTGACCGGATAAACTGATCCAGTGGCAGTCCCACTTTTTTATATATATATATATTTTAATCCTGTATATTTGTAATGTAATTAATGGATACATGTAATTAATGGATAAATAAATACAATTAAGTCTTCAAAATGTTTTTTTTTTTTTAAGTACGAATGAGCTGAGAGTCTAATTTTTTGATTATTTAGGCTGACCAGTTTGAAAATTCGTCAGGAAACCAAAGAGATTTCTTGTTAGGAGGCAGCACTGCAGACTGACCTCGGAGCTGCAGGTGAGCAGGTCTGACGGACAGGAAGGGGTCTGGGCGAGATGCTTCCTGTCTCTCCCCAGATCTGCTGCTGGACACCCCTCTGTCTGCTGGAACACACAAAACACGCACACGTCAATCAAAGTGGTGTCCCCAACACGCCTGTTTCACCACCATAACTGCCATCAGCATCATCATGTGACCCACAGTCTTTCCGTGTCTTCACCGGTGTCGTTCTGGATGGGACGTGGGCTCCAAACGTCTCCTTGGTGATAAAGCCATTTCCTGTTGGAGAGGAGGAGCTGCTGCCGCTCCCATGATGCAACTGGGCGAGACAGTTTAGCACTTTGGGACTGCGAGACAGAAGAGAGCAGCCAAGCAGATTAGAGATGAGCAGATGGCAATCAAACATTCGGACTTGATGCGATAAGTCAATTTCAAACACACACTGGTCAGTCGTACATGTTCACTCTGGAGTCACAGCTGCGACTGTTCCACTGCAGTGACCCACTGACAAAACACCAAACATTCCCTTTGGGTCAGGTTTTGCTTTTCTCTTCAAATGTCTTGTTCAGTCCAAACAACAGTTCAAAACCCAAAGATATTTAGTTTAAAATGATATAAAACAGTAATATTGATGATGACTGACCTGTTTCTAGGCAGTGGAGAGGCCATCTTGTTTTTGTCTGAACTGTGCAGTTTGGTCTTTATCTCATTGATCTCGGCTTCTTTAAACTGCAGCTCTGATTGCAAAGACTGGACCTGGACATAGAGAACATGTTATTATCATGTTATTCTAGCAATTATATGTAATATACACTACCGGTCAAAAGTTTGGGGTCACTTAGAAATTTCCATTCCACTCCATTATAGACAGAATACCAGCTGAGATCAGCTGCATTGGTTTTTGTAACCAATATATATATATATATATATATATATATATATATATATATATATATATATATATATATATATATATATATATTCTGAGATATATATAGAAATATAGATATATATATCTGTGTGTGTGCGCGTGTGCGTGTGTGTGTGTGGGGAGGGGGGGGGGGGGGGTTGTTTCTGCAGCTACTCACCTTCCTGTTGAGCTCCTTCTCCTTTTCACTCTGCTCTCTCTGTCTCTGGGTCTCCAGCTGGATCTGTTTCTGCCTCTGGGCCTCCTTCTCCTGCTGAGCTGCTTTCAGAGAGTCCCTCAGGACCCGGATCTCCCCGCTCTTCAGCACAATCTCTTCCTCCACCTCCTTCAGCTAATAACATACACATTTACCAGGACATGTTTATCCAGAGTCTGTTCTTAGCTGGTACAAGTCACTCGGTAATTTCATAGTAAGCCACACTGGTAGTAAATCTTCTACACTGCTCCCATCCATTACACTTTACAGTGTCCTTCTAGGTCTGGACACTGAAATGTGTCCATAAACACAGACTATCAAACACTGTCAAGTACTGAAAGCAAACGTCTGGTTTGATTCAGAAGTTTTCATGTAAATATGCAAATTTGAATGCGTTGTAATGACTTAAATGACACTTTCATCAATCATAGAGACAGGACTATGCCTTTTTAGATGAAGGGTGAAGTATTTATTTAAAAAACCCTAAGAAGCAGTGGTCATTACAAACTCATGCTGTGCAGCCAAACACTGTTTAAATCCACAGCCCTTCATTGAAAATTTTAGAACTACAAGAGTTTGCAAAGAAAAACAAGTACGAAAGGATGAACTTTGGGCAAATGTGCAAATTAAGGACAAGATGTACAATATTTGCATCTGATGGAATGGCGCAAAAAAGAGTTGGGGTTTTAATAGTTCAGATATTGTAAACATCATATATAGTAGCTTCAATTAAGAGTTAGAACCATCTGATACAGATGATGCTGTGATGCCACCAGTGTGGAATAAAACGATTTTAACAACATGAGTTGGTCAAAAGGCTATTTTTTCATTTGTAGTCATTAGACAGATATATAGTTATCATTATGTCTATCATTAGACAAAATATAGTTATAGCATATACTAACAAATACAGTGAGAATATAACATCTCTCTAATGTCTTATGTCTCCTGTTTCTTTTGTAATTTATTACATTATTACAAAGTGTTTTGTTACTCGTTTGTGGTTCTCAGTAATGTAAAATCACTTCACAAGTTATTTCACTTCCCACTTGTATTGCAACTGCAATTTCCCCCAGGATAAATACAGTTTTATCTTTTATTACCTGAAGAGTCCTGCTCAACAAAATTACGAAGTCACAGGAAAGTTAGAAATAACAATTTATCCATGCTATAATCTTACAGTTAAATGTGATATTGAATGCCCTGTTATTGTTTTTACCTGCCCTGCTGATCTTGGTGCTGTCGGATGTTTAAAAACATTTTATTTTTATCAAGTGAGAAACCAGCAAGTCTCACCTTCCTCTTTAGCTCTGCATGCTGAGCCTCCAGCAGACTGTGTGAGTCTTCTCTGCTCGACCCAAACTGTTGCTGCTGCCGGTTACCTGAACACACAAAACAACAAAGCTTTATAATGTCAGTTAACTTTAACCAGCCCAGTTCAAAACTGCCACTACAGAAACACTGCAAGTCATTTCTTAATACTCTTATTCCTTCTTATTAGAATCTCTAAACTAGGCCTGTAACAATTACTACACAATTTTTTTTTTTTACATAATCACAGTTTCTTTGTTTAACCGCAATTAATTGCTAACATTAGCTAAAGTCTTAAGGCATATGACTGGCAGTTGTTGATTTTGTTTAGATATGCAAAACTGTAATTTTATAAGTGATTATTGGTCGGACTATATATTTGTATTATTATTTCAACTGTTAGGTGTTGGCACTTGACCCTAAACACTAGGGCTGGGCAATATATCGATATTATATCGATATTTGAGGCTAGATATCTAATATCGCAATATGACAAGTGTTGTCTTTTCCTGGTTTTAAAGGCTGCATTACAGGTAAAGTGGTGTAATTTTCTGAACTTACCAGACTGCTTTAGCTGTTCTATTATTTGCCTTTACTCACTTAGTTATTAACTGTAGTACAGCAGCATAAACCGATCCCGCCCACAAGGCACACCAGCCACGGTGGCTGATGGCATATGCCACTGTGGTATGTTAAAGCCTTAGTCCGTAACTTTTTGATATTAATGAACATCCATTACATTCAAGCCGTTGCCAAATGAGTTGCTACAAAGCTAATCAAGACAATCAGCTCCACACAACTCTCTGTATTTCTCAGTATGACTATGTTCAAAATATTGTGTCGTCCGGTGACTTTCCCGCGCAGAAACTCAACTGAAGATAATTATCTCTTCTAAAGAGTCCATCATGTTTTTTTTAATCCTCCGTGTCCTCTGTGGCTACTAGCAACTGCGTGGGGGCGCGTGATCGATTACGTAAGGATTGTATCATGTGGACGCGCCGACACTGTTGTTGGCATTACTTAGAATTCCTCATGGGGGAGACAGAAACTACGCACTATAGCTTTAATACATCCATGGAATATGCACTACGGTAGCCAACAATAGCCATTTTAGCTCATGTTAGCTCTGTAATACTAGCTCTAGTACTTTGGGTACATGTGCAAGGATATATGAAATGACTTAACTGTTTGACCGATGCCTAACATTACCACGTTCACCTGCTGTATGCCAGTGGAACACAACTGGCACAGGTCGGTGTAGTGAGCAGCCAGTGCCACCAGGGGATCGGTTTATGCTGCTGTCACAGTGGCAAATGCCATCAGCCACTGGCAAATGCGGCAGTAGTGAGCAGCATGTGCCACCAGCGGATTGGCATATGCCTATGTACGACAGTGGCTGACCATCAGCCACTTTTCGATCTCGGCGTCAATCTTTTTGTCACCGCCCCCCGTCCTGCTGCCGCCTGCTCTTGTCCACTTTACAGGCGAGGCGCAGCACATCTCGAACGGGCTTAACAAGTACTCTTCTACTCTTATTTTCACTGCTGCTTTAGTCTACAACAATAAAAGATAATGCAGTTAGACTTTCAGGAATAAGTTCTGCTCTGAACTTACCGAGATGTTCTCTGCTTGGTATCCCAGCATTCCCTCTGTTGCTGCTGCTGAACCCAAATGTGTTCTCTCTGCTCTGATTGGTTGTGGTTCTGCTCACAGAATGGCTCTGCCCTGCAGATGGCGGCCGGGCAGACCCGCGGGCCAGATCTATCGCTTTGGTTCCTGGTTTAGACCCAAGCCCAGGTGCAGCGGCCGAGGTAATGGCCTGCGAGGCGATGATATCAATCTCATCCAAGTCGTCCTGGGTGAAGTCCATGTCATCTCCAAACGGGTCATCAAAGGCCACTGCCGTCACTACATCCTGGTTCATGCCTCGGAGGCGCTTGGTGGGGGGGCAGTTCATGCTGTGGGAGAGGAAGAGGAAAGAGACAGGCAGGTTAACCAGCTACAAACAACTTGTTGGTCTGCAATGTGTTCGGAGCGTATGAGAGTACGAAATCAGTTTTAGCTGGCAGAAAATTCACAGTGATCCAACTTCATATGAGGTGTAGCTCCTAAGCCTCTTTAAGTACAATCAAAACTGCATCACTTAAGCGTTTTAAAACAGTTATCTAGTCTGAGATGCTTGTTAAATATGGGCCTTGGGTCAGTATCCATAGAGCCAATCAATAATAAATAACAATAATTAACAAAGAATTATATTTTAATTGTGATATTTTTGTGAGTAAAACTGACTCGGCAACGTAAACAGTAATATTTCTCTGTCGGATAAATGTAGCAGTACAATGTTTTCCTCTGAAGCAGAAGTACACAGTGTGAGTAGTATACATTGGGTTGCATATTAAGCGTTTGAGGGATTTCTGTAAGTTATTTCGGAGAACAATGGTTCTGGAGCAAGCTTCAGGCAGCAATACAGGAGGTCAAGCAATCGGTGGGCACTGGACTAGTCAATCAAATTAAGGACCTTAAGGACTTCAGACCGTTTTTGGTACGTTTTAAACATACTTTATTCTACTGATTGACAATGGATTATTCATCAGCAGCAACTTTCAAGCCTCTGCAAATCCTTTGCTAATCAATCTCAACATTGATTAGGAGTTTGGTAAATGCTCAGAAAGAACGACTACACAATGTGATATGTAAGAGGTGCAACAGTGATGTGGTCCATGCTCTGCTCAGACCGAAGTGACTGCAGGGTTCTCGCTAAACTTAATCTTCTAAACCACCCAGCTGCTAGTAACTAACGTTCGCGTGGTGTCATTTCCTCTGGGTTATCTGGGTTACCTTCTCCCGGTAGTGCTGCTGTCGCTCCTGTTAGCCGTTAGCTAAAATGATAACGCTGGAAAACTAGCTGTGATTTCAATGACAGGTGGCCTGCTTAGCTAACCCAGGTCACTTCGTCATAACGGCATTTAAATGTCAGTTAACACTTCATGAAAAAGCCTTTAGAAGCATTCAATTAAACGGTGCCTCAGCACTTAATTAAACGAAGAAATGGGTTAAATGGTAGCCAGTAGCCACCAGCTAGCTAGGTATGGAACAAAAGTGTGTTGGTTGTTCCGCCTGCTCCGGTGCCGCTGACAATCTGACCAATCAAATCGCTGCTCTGACAGTCCGACCAATTATAGGCGACCATGCGCTGGACTGGTTGCTGGACAGGTCCCTGTTCGAGACAAACTGTACTAAACGCGCAATACAAAAAAAGAGCTCGTCTTCAAAGCAGTTCGACATTTTGAGAAACGTTTTTCCAAGAGTTAGATGAGAATAATTTTTATCACTTGCGTTTCTTGTACGGTAAATAATAGGCTTATCGTATCGTGGTGGTTAGCTTATTGTAGCACAAAGACTGGAAACAGTAGGAAAGACCTTTAGGACAGAATCAAGTTTATTGCCAGGGTTGCATACAAGGAATTAGCCTTGGTATTTTGGTGCATAACAATGAACATGGTTAGAGAAAATAAAAGATAAAAACGAGTACTGCAACAGTCAAGATAAAAATAAATAAAATTGTCAACACAAATATAAAAGAAATTTAAACCAAGGATATGTGCAAATGTTCAACGGAATGAGGTATAGAGAATATGTGCAATGTACAGAGCCAAGCCCGCAAACAAAACCCACCTGACAGCATCTCTAAAGCCCATTTATTAACACATTATATGTTGTTTGTTTATTCCATACAAAAAAAGTGTAAAAATTAAATGTGGTTTTACAGGGGGATATGTGTGGGACTATTTATTAGCCAGGTGCAGTACCCTATGGGGTCTCTGCTGGTTACTTGGAAACCTCACACAGATGGCAAAACTCATGTATCCACCTTAGTCCTTGCTAGTCACATACTACATAGCCACAGGACCATGCCCCATACAATCATTGCATTTAGAAAAGTGAGTGGGACCAACGAAAATGACCATGCATGCATTTAAAAAAGAAAAAGAACATTCATTTATTGTGCCCTTATAATATGACATTAGCGGCCAGCGGCTAGTTTCTATCCACGTTATTTCAAAGGCTGATGGATGTTATTATAAATTCCTGTATGTACACTCCACATATGGAAGCTTCTTGTGGCTTCTCAGCAACAGCAAGTGTGCTTTCCATTTTTAGACACAGACAGGTCTGTGTGTGTGTGTGTGTGTGTGTGTGTGTGTGTGTGTGTGTGTGTGTGTGTGTGTGTGTGTGTGTGTGTGTGTGTGTGCTTGCAACACTGACACATGCTCCCTCTCTCTCTCTTTCCGCCTCTGTATTTCAGTACAGAAATGGCAGAGCTCAGCGACAGGCATCCGGATGCACCCATCATCATCATCATCATCATCATCATCATCAGCAGCAGCAAAGATACACACGCACCCACTATCATTACGAACATCTGTAGCACTATAGTATCACCGGCATCACCAGTATTCTTCAGGTCTCCTCTTCATAAATTTGGCTCATGTCTTAAAAAGATAATTCATTGAATCAGCAAAGAGACGCACACACACGCGCACACACACACACATTTGATATTTGGCAGGCGAGTTGGTTGCCATAACAACCAACCAGTCAAAGCAGGGTCACTGAGTGAATCAGATGAAATGAAGCCTACATACATGTGTATGTGTGTCTTACTGCAGAGCAGAGGAGCGGCTGTTAGTAACTCTCATATGTTTCTGATTCTGTCCTTTGTGGATTTGAAACATTTCTGACTGTCCTCTCCTGTAGGGAGGCCCTGTTGTGGGAGAGCTGTCCAATCAGAGTGAGAGCTGTTTTACTGTAAGATGGGCAGGATATCCCCTGTGATGTGATATTCATAGACAGATATAAACCTTGTTTTCATTTTGGAGTAGAGATGCATCAAATGTAAATCTTCTTCTTGTTCGATTCAGATTTTTCAAAAGTCTGACCTGCCGATTCTGATTTTGGCCAATTTTATTCTTTCTTTTTAAGAACTATAATTGACATACACAAACATTTATGTAAATTTTCTTTAATGGTAAATGCAATTGACCATGGATTATGTTGGCTAAAATGACAACTAGCACTAGCAGATTCTGTAGTTAGCTAAGTTGAAAAGTTGACTTTTTAATGTTTTAATATTTCCAGCTGATTAATTTAAAATGAGGACCCTGCAATAAGGTTTTAAATATTAACGTGTCACATAAATGTCCACCATGAAGGAAAAATGCATAAGCTCACATAGGGCCTACATCACACCAATATGGTGCATTAGTGTTTCATGGCTACGAAAGTAGTTGATATAAAGGGTATTTGGACATTCTAGTATATTGCAGCACTTCTGAACAAGAAGATTAATTGAAATGAACTACATAGTTTTATTAGACTTTTATTGCACATTAATGAAACAAAAAATTGGAAATCAGCAATGTGTTCAAGTGCTGCTGCTTTAAATCCTATAAATCACCAGATGGTCTATCACTGTGCTCGCTGAATTCAAGGCCCCTAATCTTATTTTGGAATAAACAGAAAGAAAATCCGAGTTTATTTTGCCCATTACTAGTCAACAAATCACTTTAGACTGCGTTAGTCTCAGTGCAGCACATCCAGTGTAGGCTACTCAGTTATAGTTTTTTCTGGACTAAACTGCCATTGTGAAAGCATCCTGATAATGGATCAGGTCTCCTTGGGTCTGTTTTAGACCATGGTCTAGCGGTCTTCGGTTCCCTTCTAAATTGTGTTTCTCTCTCTTAATTTGTTAATCAATTTGTGCAGACTGAAAGTCTCCAATCTGAAGCAGAAGACCTCTAGTTAGTCTAGTAGACATGAGGGACTACATCTCCCGGCATGCCTCGAGCAGCATCTGCTGGAGAATCCTGGATGAACAGCTAGGAGATGGATGGTTGGACCTGTGTGTTTCCTTTGTTACTGTGTGTATCGCTGCAATACAGGCTCCCTCCTGCACATGTCGAAGCTTCATGAGGAGTTTCAGTCAGAGAGGAAAACATCCAGAGGGAGGCCGCTGCATCTGATTGGGTTATGCCCCTTTACAGGCCACCAATCAGACACCATCCTCGCTGTGTGACTGCGTGTTTCCCTCTCCTTCTCTGAACGCATTGTCAGCCTGCACATATTTTCATGTTTGCAAAACTGAATGCATTCATGAGGGTGTGTGTGTGTGTGTGTGTGTGTGTGTGTGTGTGTGTGTAGGATGCTAAAACCTGGAGCTGTGAAAGAGGGGGAGGGGCGAGGATAGAGACAAGAAGAAGGGAGGAAGGCATTGAGGAGAGGACAGATCTTGAGGAGAGAGTGATGCTGAAAGGCACGCTGAGGAGAGATACACGTAGAGAGTGAGGAGGAGGAGGAGGAGGAGTTGATCTGCTGGAGGAAGCAGAAGCATCGTTGATTTTCACAGGAACCAAGGCAGCTCTGTTGCCGTGACGATGGGCTGCTGGCTCTCTGGACCGTGGATGGGTGACCAAACGGTGAGCATCCAAAAACCTACTTCAATGTTGTAAATCATGCTGTGTGTGTTTTATGACGTCTCATTTAAAGAAGATGGAACTGAGCTCTGTTAGACGGTTTGTGTGTGTGTGAAGATGCAGATGCAAAATGGCATAATTTTATGATTTCTGCAGGACTCTACATTTGTGTGTGTGTGGATAATAAACCTAATTTATGAGTGTTTAAATCTCTTTAAATGTGTGAATATGTAGAATTTTCATGTTGGGTGCAAGAATGTGGTTCATATTCGTCATCTCCATCTGCTGAAGGCTCACAGTCTTTCTGCTGCCATCCTCTGTATCCACACACAGGTGCCATTTTGTGCATCTCAGCTCAAGCTACAAGAGTGTGTGTGTGTGTGTGTGTGTGCGTGTGTGTGTGTGTGTGTGTGTGTGTGTGTGTGTGTGTGTGTGGTTGAATGTAGCAGAGGGAGAGTGACTCATGGTTGTGATGTGCTGGAGTTAACAATACTGTTCATGCGTCTAATTCGATGGCTGCTGAGCTGCATGTGTGTGTGTGTGTGTGTGTATGTGTGTGTGTGTTTGAGAAGCAGGATGAGGCTGATGCTGGCCTGTAGGTGTTAACCCTTTAGTGGAGACATGGACACCATCTTTACATTGGTCATTTGATTTCATCCGCTCACAATTTGACTGTTTCTCAAATTGGAATAAATCCACCATGTGTCTGCAGGCAGCGCTGTGTCTTGTGACCCAGTTGCATAATGTCGACCAATTCAGTTGTGAGTTTTCAGTCTGTAGTGTTTACTACAGAAAAAAAGACTAGATGTGCAGTTAAAATGGCAGTGTGCAGTCTAAAATTTGATTGTGGTATTGTTGATGCTATTTCCCCCAAAACATGGCAGGATTACAGCATTCCTCTAGTGATTCAGTCCGTCATTCCTATAAAGTTGTTGGACATGTGAGAGACAGATTAAAAAAAGAGTGGTGCACCAGAGGCTGAGATATGTCGACTTTTAGTCCTTAGTATGGGTCAAACTCCCACAACAGTGGATCCTACATTTTCCATGATGCAACTGGATAGTGTCTTGTGATTAGACCCTCCCTCTCTGGTAAACAGCCACATGTTTAAGACTCCACAACTCCAGTTTATAACGTAGGCTTTCTGTTATAAATTTGTAGTCTTTACGTCCAAGTTGAGATAACCTTGATGACATCACTATGACATCATAGGGGTTATTGACAACGCTCCTTTAAGACCAGCTTGCAACTTCTTGCAACGAGCCGGTCTGCAGCCTTCTGAAACCTGCCATTTCACACCAATGCAACGAGACGAGGCGGTGTATCATCTCCATAACAACGCCTCCCTGTACTTCCATCCTAACTTCCGACTTCCAGGAAGTGGAACGCCAAGGATGTAGACTACTGATGTGTTAACGGCATGCCAAATTAATCAGAGCATACAAGGCCACTAAGTTACCATATGCCCAGTTGCTGACAAACAATGCAGTATTTAAAAGGCTATTTTTTAAACGGAGTCTGGAAAATTGTTTGACATTAAATGTTAAACATCAAATTGATCACTAGACTAGATGAGAAAACAGACTTTTCTGTTAGAGATTAAGACATTGTTTTTCAGGTTTTCTCATTCTAAATAAATAATGCCTTTACATGATTAGCAGATATAGTGAAACTCCAATGATCAGTATTTTTCTATAAACATTTAATTCATTGAGTAATGTGCAATGGTAAATGTGTCTCTGGTAGATGTGAATCCACAGACAACACTAAGGATTTTTGTTTGCCTTTTTAAAATCCTAGATTTAATTTTATGACCCATTTACTGTTCTGTTCAGTCTGCAGCACCAAACGACAGACAAACAAAGTTAGCATCTATATAGTGAAGACAGTGGAATATTTAACAGCTAAAGAGCCAGATGTTTTTCTCAGGTGTTGGTGGAGACCATACCAGAGCTAAAAGGAGAGTGAAATTGCACTTACATTCATTAGGTGGACATAAACATGACTCCAACAGGATGGTCATCTTGCTCTGCCCGCTGATGTGGGAACAGGAAGGTGTTTTCTTACATCACTTCTCTCCCTCTGTCTGCTTGTCTCAGGTGAGTGGGCGGAGTCTTGCCAACCTGAGCCAGCGGGATGCTCTGCGGATCCTGGCGGCCAGTCAGCGTCCAATTACAATGCAGATCAAGGGTCAGAGGGGGTGTGGCACTGAGGCAGACAGGGGAATCTGGGAGCCCCTCCCTCTCAACCTGCAGCACCTCAACCTGCCCCTCCCACTGATGGGGGCGGGGCTTAACGCCTCCAGCCCCTCCTACCAGGACAGGTAGAAACACACATAGAAAGACAATATGATGAGGATCTGTTCAGTTAAGTAATAGTCTGGTTACTGTGGAGGGCTGTTAGCTGCTGTTTATAACTGCTTCATATATAAGTGAAATTCTGTTTTTCAGAACAGTTTTGCTGTAAAAACTGTAAACTGCCAAGTGCCATTCAACACTTTATATCATGGTTTGGTTTGCAAACTAACATTGGATTAATTTAATTTAGCTGAAAACCAAAACGAATGAATGTTACCTGATGAATGTCTACAAGTCAAAACATCTTTTAATAAGTATCTAACAACGCAAACAACTACAAGTACATTAGGCCAAAGCGGAACCATGGATTTTTGCTCCGTGAACGAACAAGTACAACATTAAAAATACCCAGATGCCTTAGAACTCAGCCATGAAGTTAGTGAGCAATAGGAATGATTGACAAGAGGAGTGTATTATGGTATTTAGTTCTGCTTAGAAACAGGATTTAATGAAATGATTTAGTCTTGAAAACGTCTCAATTTTGTGTTCTTGTCATCTGTCCCAGACATTATTACAGCCATCTGTCTCTGCCACAAGATCACTGTGAAGGAGGACGGTACAGCTACCTGTCCAGCTCCCCACGGGACACTGTGGACATGAGCCACCAGGTGACACCATAACCAATATACATTTATTTGCATCAATCTGCTAAATAAATCTTGAATATCACTCTGGTCTCAGCAACAATCCATTTCAAATGTTTTACACTGGCAGTTTAGTCTAGATTTGACAAATAATTCCTGCAATCAGTAATAAATGAACAACCCATAAACATACAGAAGCTTTGTGTTGTTTCTCATTTTCTTTGTGTCTTATGAATCCCTCAGGATCCAGAAATGACTTGTCGTGGACAAAAGGGACAGAACTGCCTGATGAGATGTTGCAATACAAACTTAGAAGAACCTAATGGCTGCCACAGTCAGGTATCCAAAACTGTGCTGTGTGTCTTATTGCTAAGGTTGCATATCATCACTTTTTCGAGTAGAAAGGACAGAAACAGAGCTATTGCAATTGTTTTAATCGCTCAATCAAGAAAACAATTATCACTAACAATATAAATATATATATATATATATATATATATATATATATTTATTATGTCATTCAAATTATCCTCATTCAAGAAGACTATAGCTACAACTTCACAGACATTTCTTTCAGTGATCATCCTGATATCAATGTTATGATTCAAGACTCAAGTGCATCATGCATAATGTGCAGAGGGTGAGGCAGTGCATTCTGCCCATTCTTTTGACATTGTGCCATTGTTTTCTACAGAAACCTTTATTTTGTATGTTGTTATATATCTCATGATATGCTTTCTGCTGTTTTTAAAGACGTTTTTTACATCTTCAGTAGGAACCAATGAGCTTGGGGCTGAGTGCCACAGACAGAGAAGGGAAGTCAGAAAGTACTGAGAGGCAGACTAACACATTTTTGGTTTCGGTCTTTTCACGAGACTTGTTGAAAAGAAAAAGAAAGAATTTTGGCACCCTTTTTCTTTAAAACGTAACTCTCGCCAAAATGCAACCTAGGGTCTTTTTGTGAATGTACGTGAGTCAAACCTTTGTTTAAAAGCATTTTTAGGACAGAAGCACCACTTTTAAGATTCACCGTATTCTCATTTTTGGGTCAAATGGCCTTTTGAATGGGAGAGCTAGGGGCACTTTTATGCTAGCCTCAAAATAGCTATTTTTGACACACTAAGAAGACTCGACACAACATGAAACTTTGCTCGAAGTATCTCCAGGGGCTCTGTATGTTTCATGTTGTCCAGTCATACAAGAACTTTGCCTAAATAAATTACATCATAAAATTAACAAACATGTATTTAAGTAAGGAAATATCTGATCAAAAAATAACTGAATAGACTAAGAATCTTAGTTATTACCTTCAGTATTTGACAGTGTCTTACTGCTACAGACACATTTAGTCATCCCTCAGACTGGTGCTGGGGTCCTACACACAGATAAAATATTAAAGCATGGCGTTATTTATGGTGTGTATCCGAATAAATAACCTTGGGACTGAGGATGGCTGTTGTTACAGACAGATGACGAGGACTTCATGCTGGAGAAGCCGCTGGGCTTCCTGCCCCTCCACCATGAGCTGGACAGCGGACTGGGCTGGACTGACGGCTCCCTCCACCAGGGAGACCTCTCGGGGCTGGAGACTGAGGAAGGAGGCCTGGAGGACTGTCATTCACATGGGGCCCTTGCCCAGGGGGGTTGTGGGGGCTTCGGAGGAGGTGGCTCTCCTTCCTCTGAGTCCTTTATTTCCTCGGAGCTCAGCGACTCGGGCTTCTACAGCGTGAGCACCGGGGAGTTCAGGCACTTCCAGAGGCTGCTGGAGAAGCGAATGCGGATGTACAACGCCAGGCTGCAACATCAGGGCGAACCGTGCGAGAGGAGGGAGCGGCGTGACAGCTGCCCCAAGAGCCACCGTGAGCTGCTGGAGGCCATCCCTGAGGCGCTGACCATGCAGCCTCAGTGTCAGCGCCTGCAGCTCGAAATAGAGGACGGCGCTGGGCCAATCATGGATCTCCCGCCCCGTGGACTTTTCAGGTAGAAGCTGATAGAATAACTGCCCCTGCAAAATGACAGACTAGGTGTACTGAGAAGATCCAATTTCATTGCAACAGCATCTTAGGCTTCAAGTTATGTCAGAGTTTTGCTGTTAGACTTGTCTAATATCAGTTTGTTAGTTGCACATAAATGAAAACAACAATACTTATGTCACAATACAATATTATTGCGATTTTAAACATATTGCAATATTCTGTGATATAGTGCAATTTATTACCTTTTTTCCAACTTCAAATTTTTCCCAAGTTCATATTATGTCTCCAAAAGGAAACTTTGTCAACATCTTGTTTTATCTAAAAAGATAAATTTCTTTTTTGTTCATGCCACTTCAATTATATTGCTGCAAAATGAGATTGCTGCTAATGACCCCCAACATTTCCTGATTTTGCTGCTTCATAATAAAAGCTTTTAGATAACAAAATAACGGGGGGCTTTTATTTATTTTTTACAGCTGTTGCTTTGACCCCTCTCGCCGGCTTGCACAGCGAGCTGTGTACTAAAGATTAAATAACAAAAGGAGATGACGACATAAGAGCAGGGATGTCTGCAGTAAAATCCTACATACTGGTGAATCCAGGGACGTTTTATGAAACTAAAATAAGGTTATTGTATACCGGCAGTTGCCTTTTCCAGGCAACAGCGGGTCACAGAGCTCCAGACAGCCGGGGATATAAGAGCAGGCACCACAGGAACAAAAACGGTGACACATCACCGACAATACGATAATAACATACAAAACAAACGTAGTTCTGCTCACAGTTGAGTAGGTGGTCCTTAATGTAGCCCAGGACACATAATGTGGCCCAGGACACATAATGTGGCCCAGGACCTGTACACACTGCTATAAGAATGTGGCCAAATGTGGCCCATACCACCTTCCAATGTGGTCTGAGTGATCGGATCTCAATACATCCTCAATGCTTCCTTGGGTGCGTTAACACCTGTACTTATTTTAATACCAGATCAAAAAGAGGCCTATGTTGAAGAGAAGTTAATTGTTAGCTTGAACTCGGTCTGACTTCTGAATATCTATCTTCTTAAACCTGTCATTGCTGTTTGTTTGTTGACTTCACTGTTTGTATTTCCAGAGTTTCATCGGTCCAGTTCCATAAAGCTGACCGGCCTTGTCTGAACCGTCACAGCTCCAGCAGTGGAGCCCTCTTCAACCCCTCCCATGCCCATGCTGCAGTCTCACGAATGACTGCCCCGGCCCTCTCCACCTGCAGCACCCCCTCCAGCCACCGGAGATCACTAGTACCCATGCAACAGACCCACCAGGGCTCCAGTTCAGTGGGGATGCTGAGGAGAAGCCGTACTCTGCACCATCGCCCTCCTCCGCAGGAGTACCGCCGGCGAGCCAGCCACCCAGCTTCCCCCTCCTACTGTGCAGCAACCCTGCACCACTGTGGAGGTGTCCAGCCACATAACGTCCTGCCATCGGGCCTGCCAGAGGAAGGTGAGCTAGTGCCTGGTGTGTTGGCTGCTCACCCAACAGGCTTGGCCGTCTCACCACAACAACACCCCACCGCTTTGGGGCATGTTAGGGGTGCCAACACCCATGAGCGATGCTACAGCAACAACCCTAATGCCCAGATCGCTCACCATGACTGGTGGCACTCGCAAGAAAGAAGCCTGATGTCTGAGCAACTGGTGACAGAAAGGGACAGAGAGATTGAGAGAGAACTGGAACAAAAAAAGCAAATTCAAGAGAAAAAGCTAGAAAGGGAGGCACAGATTCAAGAGGAAATGGACAGAGAGCGGCAGCAAGAGCTGGGAAGGAGCCGAGCCAGAGAGCAGCAGCACCTCCAGAGTTTAGTCCAACCTCCTCAGGCTGGAGATGTCAACGACACCTGGCCGAAACCAGCCATCCGTCAGTCCCAGAGTGGCGGGGGAGGCAGAGGTCTCTACAGCACCCTGGAGGGCCACACGGGGGCTTGCTCTGTTGCTGGGTGGGATGCAAAGAAAGGACAAATTAATGCATGTTCAAGCCCTAATCCCAGTTCTGGTTTGCAGCCAAAACTTAATCCAAGCTCCAAACCCAACGTAACCTCACGGATCTCCAGGAACCAGCTACTGAGAGACCGGGCGTCTCAGCTGGCCGATGAACGCAGTGGGATGAGCACAGATGAAGAGACCAATACCGACATGCTGATGGGCCGGTACTGGAGTCGAATGGAGAGAAGAGAACACTTTCTGCTGGCCCGTGAGCAGAGGCAGCAGCAGCTGCAGGCCAGAGGAGGTACTATACGAGACGCCATCATCAGGGGAGGAGCCATCACTGGGGGAGGAGGAGCCTCTGTTGGAGACGGAGGTGTGCTGGACAGCAGAGGAGGCGGAGCTTTTGCAGAAGGGAGGTGCAACACGTTCCTGGAGCTGAGTCAGAGGAAGCTGAGTCGTCTGAGGAACAGGAAGCTGTTGGATGACTGGACGACAGTAGAGGAGCTGCTCACTCATGGGACAAGGCTGAACAACCAGGAGGACATGCTGTGTACCAGCTCCCTGCTGACGGTCACCACCGTCTAACTGCATGGGCACCACGTCTAACTGTAACTCTGTGCGAGTGTGTGTGATGTTAAGCTAACAATACGATATTTTAGTAAATCCTCTTGTTCTCTTTTCCAAAGTCAGATGAGAAGATGGATATCAGTTTTGTCCTTGCTATCCAGTGCAGAGACAGGACCAGGATGTGTTTAGCTTGGCTAAAAACAAAGACTGGAAGTGGGGTGGGGGGGGGGGGGGGGGGTGGGGGGTGCTGTCTTCAGTTATCCATTTACGAAGAACAGGGTCCTTATCTCTGTACTTGAAGCACAAAAAAGAAACGGATATCCATCGTCTCATATGACTTTGGGAAAGACAGAGAACTAGAAGATGAAATGTCGGACTGTTCCTTTAACAAATGTGTGCGAGAGAGGGAACCTCACTATCATCACTGTACATCACCTCAACTGATAGCTTTATGGCTGTGTCACCACTGTACAGCACTCCGGACAAAATGTGTGTGTCAGTGCATAGCGCTTGTAAAGGCAAACAACTGAAAAAGGTCAGATGAGCGTGTATGTTTGCATCACGTTTCCTACTACATCTTGTACTACATTTATTTCACAAAATCGTTTGACAAAATTACAAAAATTTGGGTTCAGACTCAAATCCTCAAACAGACCATGACTTGTCGGGGAGCAATACTGTTCTGCCTGATGTACCTGGCTGTGCATTAACAATAGATCACAAACGACTACTTTTACATCAGGGTCACAGAACACATCAACTGTAGCAATGCAGACAATGACAACGGAGATTTGATACCAAATCCTGAATGGTTTTTATAGAAACTCTGTTTACAATTAAAATATCAGTCGGTGGGAGCTTTTATAACTAAAATGAAAAACGTGACCTGATTTACTTGGTTGTGAAACACTAGTGAAACAGTGTTGATCAGGGATGGGGAACAATGTGCCACGAAGGTTTGCAGAGGATTTCGACCACAGCTTTAATCTGTAAAATCAGCTACTGTCAGAGTTTATGCCGCATTTGTGTCATACCATTCAGAACGTTCTTACGTGCACCTAAGTTAGAAAACATGGCAACCTCTGAGTTGTAATTCTGAGTTGGAAGTATCAGCTACAATATGTCCCACTTGTTGAAAAGAACTAAAGAAATAAACAGTGGCAAAACCGTTGGAAAGTCACCACCACTTGCAATTACTTCTAAGTAAAATCCACTATTAAAACCAATACAATTGATTCAGCAGACCGTCCTTACGTTTAAAACGGCCACTTCACAACGTTAAACAGAAAGGTCATATATGTTGTTTAAGGACTGGCAATCTGCCTATTGTGTCATTTAGGTATGAGAAAGAGTTAGATTTGGATAAGGAAAAGGAGAAGTATACACTCATAGAAATTGTGTTACGGACACAATCTGACGGTCTTGTGAAAACGCAGTTATTTGCCATGATGACTGAAGTTTTTTAATGTGCCGCTGTGTCTTGCTGTGTGACCATGACCAACACAGAAACCACACAATTAAAACAAAACATCTAATACATCTAGCTGAGTTTATGGGCATGTGTAGCATATATTATGCACCCCTTTGCCAGCAAAAATATCAACACAAAACAAAAAAAATGTATGGGGAAAAAAAGCACTAAAATTGTGTAAAGTCGTAATAACAAGTTTTTTTTTCTCTCCCATTCTTACTCGTCTGCTGACACAGCGTAAATGCAGAATAAGATTTTTGGCTCATGGCTCCCTATTCCTGCTGCTGTATTTACTGTTGGTAGGATGTTTACAGATCTACCTACCCAGGTAACAGCTTATGCATGTTTACTGAAATCTACAGTGATGCATTGACTGTGTGGAGACAATTTCAAAGAAAAGAAGCACCTCAAGTCAACTTTCCATTAGGTTGTCCAGACTGCTGCAGCGTCACTCTGTACAGTCAGGACAGAGAGAGCTCAAGTCAGCGTTGACATTCCACTAAAGGCAGGTACAGTGTAAGTACATCTGAAATCTACTGATTCCAGGTCTGCAGTTCGGGAAAATGTGCAATAATACCTCAAGCTAGTTTTAATATGACAATGAGAGTGGTGTGTGTGCTTTCTGTCAGGTGTCCATCAATGCAGTAACTCGTTTTAAATCAAACAGATGCACAAATATGATGAGTCACCGCAAGTGCACAGTAATCCTAGAATCTAAAATGGTAAGAGCAAAGGTTATGTAGATATTTAAATTATTTCTTTACATTGTATTCCATGAGAGGGACCTAAGAAAACAACTTTTTGCACATCATCTTTTATACGAAATGTTTTCCCTACCTTTCTGTACCAGGGGCCGAGGCCAATGGAACGACTGTAGAGTGTAGTAGTGTGTTGATGTTTTCTTTATAAACTATCATAGTGATTTATGGAGAGAAAAAAAAATGAGTTTCTTGTCATCGTGTTGCACATGTTTCAATATTTTTCTTGTGATGGTTACAAAACCAATGTGAACAGTTTTTATGATCTTTAAAATCTACTTAATTTACTTAAAAGCTGGTAAAGCTTTGATTTGCCATTTTTAAAGAGTGAACACCAAATGTGAATATTATTGTCTCTTTAAATACTAAATTGAATTTTACTGTTGTTTTGTGTCATTATGACATGTACATATTGATTTTGTCAGACGGTGCAGAGGAGGTTGGAGTCAGTAATAGGACATGCTGATGCCATGTCATGTGATTCTGTAGGTTTATAGCTGTGTTATGGAGGCTATACAGAGCAAAGAGATTAACATTGTATTATTAGTACTTTTAACACTCACAATATTTTCAAAATTCATTGAAAGTGGTTCAGTTTGTTCTGAATGCTACATGTGGCATCCATAAATTATGAGTAGGATCACTGACACAAATGCTTAGAGGAACAGCAACAACATTTTAGATAAATCGTCTTGTTCTTTGTTTTCTAGAGAGTTAGATGTTTTAGATGGATTTCAGTTTCATCTCCATCCGTATGTCCAGTAAAGAGATGGCTCCAGAATGCGTTTAGCCTAGCTCAAAAACCGAAAAGAATCTTTTGATCTGATGATGGCGCTAGATAAAAAGTAAGCGCATCTTGAAAATGTTTTCAATTACTCTTGAGAGGGCCATGGAAATACATCCAATAGTTGTTGAACCAGTGATGGTGGATCTAGAACCATGCCTCTATAGTGTGGCAAAAAAAAAACTCTTTCTATCAACTCCAAAGCTGTCTAATTTACATGTTGTATCCTGTTCACTAACAAGCTAGTCATCAATCCCACAATTTGCAAGCTGCCTCAAGAAAGACTCCAAAGTCCAAAATGAATGAACCTGATTTATATACTTCTGATTCTCTGGCAGAACACAAATTGCAACACAATTTTTAATTAAGTTGATTCAAGACAACCTGTGTAGCTGCAAACATCTCATCCATGAAGATTTTTCTCTATGTTCCCATTTGTAATCTGTAAAAGAAGGAATAGACTAATAGAGTGAGTTGTTTTTTTTCCAGGGAAATAGCCGTCCCTCAGCACAACACCAGGCATAGTGGAATCACTGAACAATCAGAGATGCGAGCAGTGATTCAGAGGTCTGGAAACAGGCTAAGCTGGGTGCAGTGACTGCATGCACTATCTCAAAAGTTCTGTCCTTATAGTGAGGTTACCAGGCTGAAGCAACCAATTTGGTGATTTTTTTTCTCTATTAACTGAGATAGGCTAGCAGTTTGCCTTTGCTTCCAGTCATTGTGCTAAGCTAAGTACGCCCTTGGCCTATCTCTGTTCTTGACGCACAGAGAGGAAACTGATACCCACTCACCTCACTCTGAGGAACACACAGAACATGACGATTTACAGAAATGTCGAACCGTGTGTTTAAAACACTTTTAACACTCTGAGAGAAAAGATGTGGAATCTGTTTGTTTCCACGTTTTCCCTCTCTCTTTCGGCTGTGACTCAAACAGTCTGAATAATGGATGACGAAGAAAGATTTTTTTTCTTCCCACCCGCCCCCACTTCACTCTCTTTGCTTACGTTACACAAGGACACTGAGAGCTGAAAATAGCACTGCTGTCCTCATGTGATGTGAAATTAAAAGCACACTGGAGCGGAGACACTTGCTGCTGGGGAATTCAACACTTGCTTTACTCCATCTGGCAATCCCTCCATCCAGCCTGCAACACCACCTCCATCAGTTTGTGCAAGGGTACTTTTCACAACTGCAAGCTTTTTGGAATATGATGATGTACATGTGATTGTAATAAAAGAGATTTTAATTAGCTATGACATGGTGGTTTTGTGTTTTTTCATTGATGCATTAACAACTTCTGTCTTGATGTTCAGATATGAATTTGGAACTTCAGCTTTTTAAGACATTGATAACTGGTTTGAGTAGGTGAATTAATGCATTACTGTAATAAATTATTCGTTGAGGCCAACTTGTTTATTACTTAACAGTCCCTTAAATTTTTGGTCTGGACCCACGTGAGTTCAACATGCATCAAGGCACATAGTGATTTATGTTGGGTCATTCATTTATTAACCATTAAATAAATAAGTCATGGATCTTTTTTAATGAGATGTTGCCAAGGTTTGAATAAATACCGCTGGTTTAAAAAAAAAAACTTTTATTTTTCCAAGAGGCCGTATACTTGGCCTCACACAATGAGACACACTTGTATTGATCCGTCAGTAAAAGCTGTGAAAAGACAAAGTGTGGGAAACCAGGGAAAAGTGACCCACAGAGTCCCCCCCAACGGGACAAACGATTTTGACCTCTGTCCTGAAGAGACAGGCATTAAGAAGGAATGCTGTGCTATAGAAATGAAAACCTCCTTATTTCTTTCAGAATGAATATTACATAATAGTGGAGATATGGCATGAAGTTATACTTCAAACATTGACACCAAAAGGTCATAATTTAAAACTATATAAAATTTAGATTTAGTAAATTTTGATATATTTTGGGCATACCATCTTGTCCATAGTCTCATGATATACAACTATTTTGGATAGTTTTTATATTTGTGACTTTAGGATTGATTTGTTAAAATAAAGTTTCCATTGTGTATTTATTGAATTGTTAACCTTTTTTGAGATGTTTATCAGCAATGTCACCATAGAACCAGGCTTTTAGGATATATACTGTATCGACCATTTACATTAAAAACATTTTGACCTGACAATGATCCAACTGGGATCAAAACGTTTTCATGTAAATATGTTAATGTTTTGGAGCCAGCGTGCTGCCGTTACACTTTTAATCAACTCCAAGGATTTTTAATAAGTATTGTAGCCTACAGTAACATGCTAGTGACAAATGCATTTTCAAGTAATGTTTTCATTTAGTTCCAAGTTCAATAATTTGTACCCTACAGGATATAAGTGAGTTTTACACTTTATATAATCTCTCTGGTGAAGTCTATATAATCTATGGTTCACAGCACGTGTGATCATCATTGATCCTGTCCTACATCTGTTCCCCTGAGATCTAAATATTGTCCCCTTCTAATATGACAATATGACCACCAAGCATATGGCAGCTCAGCATTCCTTTTTCTTTTAACTGCAATGTGATTCGCTAAAAAACGTGAGAAACTCCAATCAGACCAAGACCCACACATTCATATGGAGATGTGGGACTATAAATAGGAGGGATGAAGCCAGCAGAGATCAGATTCTCTCTACAGAGACCTCTACAGCACAGAGATCCAGACATGGCACCTACAATCACTGCAGCAATGACCGATTCTCAGGAGCATCTGACTCTGACCCACAAGGTAAATTGAAGATTCAAGAACATTTAAATATTGTCAATGAGACATTGTCTTTGTTCATGATAACATTTCACTCCAGAATAAGTTTATTAATGACATTGTTCTTCTTCCTGCAGCTCAGAAAGCCTCTGGTGGAGAAGTTACGCAGAGATCGAATCAACAGCAGCATTGAGCAGCTCAAGTCTCTCCTGAGTCCAGAGTTCCTCAAACAGCAGCCAGACTCCAAGCTGGAGAAAGCAGACATCCTGGAGATGACAGTTTGTGTCCTGAGACGGCTGCAGCAGCAGAATCAACCTGTGGACTCAGCAGCTGTCGGTCAGGGCTATTCCAGATGTGTCCAAGAGGTGACACACTTCCTGTCCAAAGAGCAGGTGAAGACCCAGTCCCAGAGAAGACTGCTGAACCACATCAACAAGCTGCAGTCTTCCTCTGACAACAACCTGAGAGAGGCTGACTTCTCTCTTCTGAGCTCCACAGTCCAGACCAGCATCACCAAAGAGAAGAGTCCAGTCAACAGCTCCGTCTGGAGGCCGTGGTAGACACCTACAGACTGGAGTTACTACCAGACAAACTGAGATGACCATATTGGTCAAAGATTACTGGACTCTTTGAAATGTTATGGACTTGTTCTTCTGTTTGTACAGAAGGTTGTAGTTTGTGTTTGTTTTCTTTCTGCAAGACGACATTTCCTGAGGAAATGACATCACCAATATCTTTCAACTTAAGAAAGAGAAGATCTTGTCATGCATGTTGCATGAAGCAAATCTGATTGTATCAGCAATTATTATTATTATACTTCACTGTACTTCATGTATTGTTGGTGCAAGCTGTGCTTACATGTGTTATCTTTTGATTGTTATTGATCATTTTGATCAGAAACTTTAACTGTCCTTTTTATGGACATATTGTCACCATGGACTTACCTCACTTTAATCTCTCCGATTACTCAAAACTGATCTGTTGTTAGATCCAAATGTTTATCTTTTTTTCTAAAAGGTTTGCTTAATGTCACAATTTTTGTCATGGTTTTGGTGTTTTGTCTTATTTTGTGTTTTGTATTTAGTTCTGTTTCTTGTTTTATTTTGAATTCTGTTTTCGTCATGGTCTTGTCTAGTTTTACTTCCTGTCTTGTGTTTTCCCGCCTGTCTGATTGTTCTGCCCCACCCTGATGTGTCTAACCTGTTGTATCACCTGTCCCTTGTTTCCTCGTTATCCTCTGTATTTAGTCTTTGTGTTCCCCTTGTCCTGTGTCAGATCATTGTACTGTACTGTTTCGTCTCCAGTTGGTATTCCTGTGTGTTAGTCTTAGTGTTCCTGTGTATCTATTATCTACTTTGACTTTACTTTGGATATCCTTTTGCCTGCCAATTCCAGGACTCCTTTGGTTTTGTATACTTTTTGTTCATTCATTAAATCCTCAAGCAACACTACTCCTGCCTGTCTGCCTGCTCTCTGCATTTTGGGTCCTTCTTTCCCTGCATCGCCTAACAATTTTCCTGTGATGCTTTTATGACTCACTCCATGTCATGTGTTGGCAGATGGTGATGTTTTTTTTACCTCTTGATAGGTATTGATGATTTTGAATTAATTTAAAATATTATTTGTCAGTTTTATGTGTATCCTTTCACTGTAAAAGTTTTTTTGTCACACTGTCACAGTTGACAATGTAACTTTTTGAGAATCAATTGAATTCAGAGGTTACTAAGAACAATGTGACCTGTTGTAAGGTCAGTTTTTAATATTCTTTTGTTGTTCACTAAGTGAAAATGTTTTGATCCATTTGGAAAAAAAAAAGTCTCAAAGTACACTGAGTACTGTGTCCTCAAGTATTGTAAATTGTTAGTCTTTTATAAAGACAGTTGTTCCTTTACTCTCTCAGTGTAATGTCGTAATCATTAATATTCGGGGCAATTAGCCTACATATTTTTTGGGGGGGCGTTAGGGACCTGGATAATGGATAGGGGGGCGCTGGCACAAAAAAGGTTGAGAACCACTGCCCTAAAGTCTACTATTATAACATACCTATGTGAGATTTGCCCCCGTCCAACCACACAGCGGGATGACATTTGACGCAGCGAATCACAACGCTACTTTCCAATGTGAGATTGGATGACGCCGTACGCACTCAGCGTAGCCACCTGACGACGATGTGCTGTGTCGCTCACGTCCCCAGCGTGACTAGTAACGGCTTGCCGTCATCGCGCTGGAGCAGCAATATCGTTCAATTCAATGGAAAGTAACCATTAAAACACGCGTTTTCTTCTCAAATAGGCATATACAGTTTATTTCAATCATTCACACTAAGTTATCTGACAATTTTGCTACGCGTGTTACATTATTTTATATGGCCGTAGCATCATAGCTAACACAATCGCCAATGCTAACTGTAGCTAGCTGTAGGCTAGCTAGCTAGCTAATATGGGTTGTTTGTGTCGTGAAATGTAAACAAACTGACGTTTACGTTACATGTAACGTTAATAGGCTCATATTAATATGAATAGAAAAAGCCATGTAACTACTTTATTACTATTCTTAGCTAACCAACCACCACCTGCACCTGGGTAGATTGCAAGCCGTAGGTTAACTACTGTATCGTACCCTCAATATTACTAGCTAGCTATGCATATAAAATCATATGAAACTAACTTACTATGACATAACCTACTCTTTGCTAATCACCTAGGTAGATTGCTTGCTACCCATTTATGTCAGAGGTGATCATACACCCAACATTACTGTAACTTGATTGATTTCATATTGCACCTGTCATGCTGTCATATTAGGTGTGCGTTTGTGCTGTACGGTGTCTCACAGTGTATTGTCCAAAGGATGCTCATTGTATATTGTTGTCCATATTCATGTTGCTGTTAGATGAGCAGTAAGCCTAAAAGCCACAAGTCAATGGGGGAAGGAGAGTGGATGGCAAGGCTGAGGGCATATGCCAGCTCAGGGGTTTGGCCTTCCGGTGGCAACAGACCAGCCCCTAAGCAGCGGAAGTGGCATGACATCTATCAGAAGGTAAAATATAGCAATATACAATGATCACTTGAAAAATGTACCATGCAATAATAGTGCAGATACTATGAATAAAACAAATGGCTGTATACCCAAGGCTAAACAGGGTTCTAATTGTTTCAGATTGAGAAATGCCCCATGCAGGCTCGTGGGCAGACCACTCTGTTTGGAGGGTCAGTGGCCTGTAATTGTGGATTTCACAGTGCCAAGGTGGGGATGGGGCTGCAGCTTCTTTTTGGTTGCCAGCAGAGATGCGGAAAAATATCCCCATCCAAGACCAGAGGTGGATTTCTAACACCATTTTCCACTCTGGCAAACTGCGGCAAGATTTGAAGCTGTGGTATGAACCCCCTGTCCCAGCCCTCATATACCACCAGACACCAACACCAGATCGCTTTTTTACCCATCGGCTGATGGTGTGGATGCCCTACCACCTGTGGAAGGTGAGGGTAAACTGACCTGATGTGGGAAGCAGCTGATGGGCTACGGTGTACACAAGAGGGCTCGGAAGGTCCTAGACGTCGACAGGTATTACCTGATGGTGACAGAGACACTCAGGTGCACTGTGTGTTCTCTCAACTACCTGTCCACCTCTCAGACTGTCCGGAACCAGCTGGACCTGCCGCACCAGAAAATGTTCCGGCTGATCCTGACCCGCAAGTGAGTAAAACAGTTTTGAAAAAATGTGTCGCCAGTAGTGTGTGTAATAAAGCGATCAACATAATTCCACTGTCACATTCAACTGTCGCATCGCCGGCCATTTGTAATAGCTTTTACACAACTTTAATGACCCTTTTATTAATATGTAACTAATCACAGCTACATGTGCATTTAAGGTACGCCTGTGACATCCGTGTCATTCGCCTGCTGCGTGACCGGACTCTGGGCAACAGTCCAGCACGTCTGGTAAAACAGCTGAAGGAAAACCATGGGGAGGAATGTCTGAACAGGTTGGCTCACTATTTTGGGGAGTGTGCTGACTTTGTTGATTGGCCAAGCCTCTTCCCAGTGGTGTGCCAGGAGCCCCCAGAGCCCATTGATGTGCCCACTAGTCGCTGGCTGCTGTCCGTTTATGGCAGGGACATCCTCTCCCGCCTTGACCATATCAAGGCCAGCATCACCTCCACATTTGGCTCCATTTTAAAGATGGACTCAATCAAACAGGTAATAAATAATCTGTGTAATAGATATCCATGTTCTTAATATATGCAATTATACACATTAATGCGATTGTCAATCATAATATCACATTGGTAGATATTTTAAATGTGTACAGTATAATTCATCTATATACTCTTACTGCTGTAGATAGTTCAAATTACAGATTTTTTTTAACATCACTATTGTCAAATTACAGATCACAAAGAAGCTGGCTGGCCACGCCAAGGGGACTGGTCTCTGGGTCACCTCCATTGGGAACGAGGTTGGCCAGATCGTGACCAGTGTGGTGACAGTGCAGGAGGGGCCAGGACTGGACAGGATGGTGGCAAGGGTGATAAAGCGGTACCGCCATGCAGCTATCGCACCCCCACTGCTGCTGTATGTGGACTGTGGCTGCTGCATCAGTGAGGGGTCCAGCAAGCTGCAGACCAGGTTTGGGGAGTGGCCAGACCTCCACATACGGCTGGACATCTGGAACTTCATGCGGAGGCTGGCCGTCGGGTGTACCACTGACTCTCATCCCCTCTACCCCACCTTCATGAATTGTCTCTCTGCCTGCATATTTGAGTGGGATGCAGGGGACCTCTCTCTGTTGCGGCGGGCAAAGAGAGAGCAGCTCAGGCAGGAGGGTGTGCCAGCCATGACTGATCATGTGGTGGATGCAAGGATCAGTAAGAAGGAGCTGAGCCAGTACTGTCGCAGGAGGACGCGCAGCGAGGAGGCCACCATCAGCCTCATTGAGCGGCTGCTGCAGGAACTGGGAGGGGCAAACGGGAGAGACCTCATGGGGGTGCCACTGCTGGACCAGTTGCGCATGGAGCACATGTGGCGTGTGCAGCAACGCCACGTCAAGTGCATCCAGGACCTGCCTGGTGTGCATCTCTATACAGAGACAGGCACCATCAAGAAGGGGGGTGTTGTCCTGACCAGGTATCGCTGTGCCAGAGGGTCCACATCTCTGGAATCTTTTCATTGCCACCTGAACAGGTTAATTCCAGGTTGGTGTCTCCCATATGTATGATAAACACTCAGTATACTATTTTATGAAAGCATTCATTAGATTGGAAAGCTAGACCATTAATATTTTATCTAATTAATTATGTGTGCCTGCTTGTGCACTTGTTTATCTGTTCTTTTTCACAGGAGAGCTGCTTGGTGTTGACTACCTGTTAAGTCAGACTGGGCAGCCCCTGCAGGTCAACCCTGACTCAGAGGAGACGGAGGACATGCTGGAGGATGTGGATGAGGGCGAGGATGAGGACTTTGAGGAAGACCAAACACCTGACCTCACGGTGTCAGGTCTCCTTGATGACCTAACCTCAACACAGCCTATCTTCTCCTCCCTGCCTGCTGCCTCCTCCCTGGCTGCTCCCATCCAGCTTTCTGCCTCTTCCCTGGCTGCTGCCTCCTCCCTGGCTGCTCCCATCCAGCCTGCCGCCTTCTCCATGGCTGCGGATGCGTCTGGGGTATGTAAAAGCATATTTATTTGCTAATAAATAACATCACTGTTACTTTCTTTTGTCCCAACTTCACTGATCTCAAAATTCTCATCCCTGTTTTTTCCAGGCTGTGGATGAGTCCGGTGTGCCAGGCATGGACAGAGTGGACAGCTAGTGGATATCTAGTGGAGCTGCGCAACCAGCCCTCACTAGCCCTCAGCAACCAACAGGTCAGGAACTTTTATTGTCTTGTTTTTTCTCCTCTGTTCTGTCGCACATGTCCACACTTGAATGTTTTTGTTTTCTCATGTGCTGTTCTCTCTGTGTTGTCTTTTTCAGGTGAGCGAAATTGTCACTCTGTGGCAGAACCTGCTAGATTATGACAAGCAGCGGGTTGTCTTTGCTGCCAGACACCAGACCAGGCTGGACACAGGGAGGTTCAGAACTTCAAAGAACAGGCAGGAGTTCACTCCAGGGGTGGAGAGTGTAAAGCGACATGCCCTTACCACCACTGCCCCGATTGCCCAATGGCCAGATTGCTGCCGCCTGGTGGAAACCATCTTCGTCCGGCTCTGTGCCATCCACCAGCAGTCCCAAGAAGAGGTCCAGATGGGACCTTATCCTGGAGGAATATAGGAAAATCAGGCGGCGCATTCTGACCAAGGAGGTAGTTATGCAGCAGACCACCATGCAGCTGGTGGACGTGAGCCACACCAACCTGGTGCAGTGGTACAATAAGAGGGTGAAGAGGCTGGACAGTGCGGTGGTGATGCACGGGCTGGACCTGCCAAGCTGCTTGTCTGTGGCAGCTGACCCTCTCCCCAGTGCAAATACACCCACCCCCCCCCCCCCCCCCCCCAACTCGGCCCGGCAGCACCGTGGGCCAAGCACAGGTTAAGAGGAAGGTGGCCGCATTGGCGACACCTGTGGCTGTGAGGCCACGCCCTCAGCGGGAGCTCTTCCCTGCTCTACCTCCCACATCATTTTATAATATCCCTGTTCTTAATATATTTATAATAATTCCAGTATTGTTACCCCACAATAAAGTTTGGTTTAATGAAAAATATATGCTTCACTGTTTTTTTGTTATGAATATAAGTTTCTGCTAATTACAGCGCTGGGTATATATTGTAGGCAAATGTGAAAAAAGCTGCTGTAAGGATGCTTTAAAAAAAGAATGGCATCATTTTACTTGTGAATTATTAGATGTAAAACCAAATCAATATTTATATTATATTAATATTTTGGATAAAAAAAACAACCAAACAAACCATTTGCTTTAAATAGCTGCATAGTTTAAGTTATTTCACAGGTAGGCTTCTTCATTTATGACGCATTTCAATGTTATAAATTTGGGGTTGAAAGACTAAAAAATCCTCTTCTCTTTTTTCTCTCCTTTCCCTGTTCATTTTAACAAACAGTAGAGGGCAGTAAAATGTCTAAACTGGCGGTAGACTTAAAGTTCAACAGTCCGACGATTCGAATCCCACCCGCGGCTTGCCCAAACAATTTAAAGACATCAAAAAAATTATTTAAGTGTTCATGGGGGGCTAAAATAACTTCATGCCTTCAATTTTTTACTTTTTTTCTCATTTTTTCCCTTTTCTTCTTTTTTTTCTTTCCCCTTCTTCCCCCTCCTCTTCCTTTCTTCCCCCCCCATAACAGACTATTGTTCCCCAACGACTGTGCAGGTGATAATTGCGTTCGGCTGGTGTGAGTGTCCTCGAACCATATCCAATAACTCTCAATTTTCCATTCTGGCGCTGATAAAGGACAGCTCCTAGGCCTTTGTCTGATGCATCTGTATGCAATGTGAGAGGCAGGTTAAAGTCTGGATATGCCAAGACAGGTGGATTCGAGAGACCAGTTGTTCAAGGGCTTCCTGGTGTTCAGTTGTCCAGTTTACATGCTCTCTGGAAGGCAACTGTGGGCGTTTTGAATTTTTCTCTGGTGCTGAAATCTGGGTTTTTGGTGGTTTAGTTTGGAGTAGCTCATAAATCGGTTTTGCAATCCGGGAAAAATCCTGGATGTATGAGCGGTAATAGCCCAAAAACCCGGTCAATTTCCTTACATCCCCAACTGTCTGTGGTCTCTTGTTGGTCAAGCTTCGTACTGCTTCCAGGTCATGTGGGTCTATTTTGACTCCCTCAGCTGACACAAGGCGACCCACGTACCGGACTTCTGGTCTGAACAGCTGGCATTTTTCAGGCCTCAGTTTCACTCCATGGCGCTGGAGAGCCTGGAGAACTTTGCGAAGTGCCTCGACATGTTCTTCAAAAGTTTTTGCGTAACAAAGCACATCATCAAGATAGGGAAGGCAACAGTCATCTCTGAGGGGCCCTAGCATTTCCTCCATGCTGCGCTGGAACGCCACCGGGGCGTTTGAGAGTCCAAATGGGATCCGGACCCATTCATAGAGACCCCATGGGGTAATGAAGGCGGTGAACTGGTGTGATCCCTCAGCGATGAAGCCGTGATGATAGGCTTTGCCTTGGTCGAGGATGCTAAACCAGGCATTGCCACCAAGAGTGTCTGTCAGATCCTGTATCCTGGGCAGCGGGTGTCGATCAGGGACAGTCTTTTTATTTAGAAGACGATAATCGATGCATAGCCGCAGGCTGCCATCTTTCTTTCTGACACAAACCACTGGGGCAGAATACAGGGACTTTGATTTTACTATCCAGCCTCTCATCAACAGCTCTTGTACATACTCCTTCACCTCTTTAAACGATGGCTTTGGGACTGAGGAATATGTTCTTTGAACAGGTATTTCATCCCGCAGAGTGATCGACATTTGCAGGCTTGGTATGCATCCTATGTCGTTGCTGTCCTGAGCAAAAGCTCCAGCTTCTTCACAGAGCATCTTGTTAACCATCGCCTGTTTTTCCTTATCCAGGTGACTGAGGTCCACACTAGGCTGCCATGACGATGATCTGGAGTGGGCAAGGGTTGAGACAGCACTGTTAACTGTCATTGTTGGCTTGGGCAGGTCAGGTGATTCAAGCGAGTCTGGTGAAATCACCTTTTCAACATTATGGATGCTACCAATGGCTGTCTTTCTTGGAATGGTGATTGGGTGCTTTGTGTTGTTCCCAATGGGTACGGCTAAATAGGGCTTTCTTGGATTTTGCACTTCCAGCAGACCTTCACCAACATCCAGTTCAGAAAGCTGTACATTGTTGTCATCAGGCTCAAACAGAAAAACTGAATCAGACGAGTCCATGTTGGGCGGGACTTGGCACTTGACCCAGGTCACCTGACCTGCTGGAATGACAGTATCTTGTCTGCCTATACGTAAAAACTCACACTTCACAACAGGTTTGTTGGTCTGGATGAACTGCAAGGAGCTCTGCCTTTTCTTGTGGTATCGACATGGCATCACAGAGCAGGCTGATGAGCGTTGGAACCAGTTTTTCAGGTTGCTCCTGTATTATCTCCTCCAACACATTAAAGCCCAGCAGTGGTCGCTCAAGAGCAAGACTACTAACAAGGAAAGGCACAGTGATCGACAAACCAGGGTTTTCATTACCTTTCAGATTGATAGTAAGAGCAACCCAGCCATCAAATAGGATGATTTCGCCATTTACTGCATAGACTTTCAAATCTTCTTCATCGATAATTTCACTGAGTGGATTCACAGGGGTGTCGGGCAGGTATTTATTTTTCCAGTTCCTGTCAATCATGCTCACCTGGGCTCCCGTATCCAGCAAAGCCGCAACAGCTAAACCATTCATATTACAATGGGTGAGAGCTTTTCTCCCAATGAGCTTGGCTAGGCGTTCACTTTTGCTGTTGGGTAAAACATGAGAGGGTGCTTGGGGTTCCTCATCTGGTTGTCTCTGTTTTTAGGTGTTTAGGTGTTGACTCTCGCCGCACATAGTTTGTCAGACTTAGCAGCATGACGTACGTCGGGTTGGGACGGCTGGGACCCGGTCACTGTCTGTCCCCTGGCAGGGACCGGCTCAAGTTTCCCTGGCACGCTGGCTTCTTCAGGCAGCCCACTGCCCTGTGGCCCTCTTCCCCGCAGTAGAAACAATGAGTGCAATCGGGACAGTTCAGTTCAATACACTTCTTACAGCCATATGGTTTTCCTCTTCTATTGTATGTTTTGCCTTGCTGTGCATGGCTGTCTTGTTCTGGCTTCTGTGTCTTTATTGACTGTTGCATGAGTTCAACAAGATTGGTAAGTTTTTCAACTTTCTCTGTTAATTGTTGGATCATATCTGGCTTTGGTTTCTTTTCCACACTTCCCTCCTTGACACAGGGAGACTGAGCAGCATTAGCCTCCACCTGCGCACTGTGGACATTCGTGGGTCTTTGACGGGTGGATGGACCTAAACGTCTTTCTCTTTCACTTTCGTCACTCATTATCCTCTTCATCTGTTTCAGAATTGCCTCATCAGTTACTCTAGGATCTGTAAGCAATGGTTTGAGTTCCCTGCGAATGTTGGTGTGTTTGTGACCGAGGCCTTGATACACGGTGTGGAAGAAAACATCTTGTACTGTGTTTGCACTGTATTTAACATCTGTGTCTGCATGTCTTGAGGACAGCAAGATTTTCTGCTTGAGTCCTATTGCTCTGTACAGGAATTGTTGAGGTGTCTCATTGTCTTTTTGCTTGGTACACATGAGCTCCTGGAAAAGCTCCATGTTGCTTTGCTCACCCAGGTGGGAATGTAGGAAGCCTTTAAGCTCTTCAATAGCAAGGTTGTCCTTGTTCATTAACATGTCCTTGAAATTTCCAGGTTTGATCGCTCTTAGGACAGCCCTCACAATTTCCAAATCACTGAACTGCTCCTTTAATCCTTCAATTTGGCGGCAAACACTATTATAGATGATGTCTGACCCCTGGTCTCCAACCTGACCCCCCTGAATCTTGAACTCTCTACGATGAAGGTAAGAAAGCTCTCTTAAGGAGACCATTTTTTCATGTGGGGTAAGTGTGGAGTGTTCACTTAGCGGCTTGGTACAGTCCCTACCCTGTGTCCTGTTCTGCGCCATTTCAGATGGGTGGATTGTTGGCTGCGGAGTGGATGTGGGCATGTACTGCACTTCTTGTTGAGCTCCTCATAACTCGAAAGCATTTTCTGTAGTTCTGTGTCATGTGTGTTCATGAGTGTTGTTGAAGAAAGGGGATTAGCATTAGCAACTCCAGTAACCCCACTATCAATTGTCCCGACTGAGTTGACATTGGAATCGGCTTTATCTTCTTCAACCCTAACTTCAGAGTTTGACAATGGGACCTCGACAACATCCCCTGTCGGGTGCATTTGCAGATCAGATACATGGCTGTGGGTGGTTACATCAACTGTGTCTTTCAACTGTAGCAAGTGGGCTATACCTGTATCCTCAGATTCTAGTAAGTGTTCACTGTTCATGAAGTTGCTGATATACTCAAAGTAGGTTTCCTCATCCCCTGACTCAAGCTGGGATTGGTCCCTTCCTGGCACTTGACCCAGCGCCTTGGCTATCTGGTACAGTTCATCCGCAGGGAGAGTGAGTAGGTCTTTCTTGATGGTCCACACCAACTTCCTCCTCTCACTGTCTGCCATGGCTGCTTCCCTATACCTCGCACTTGGTTACCCAGTCCAGAAACCGCCTGTTTGGTCCACGGTATTGGTATCACTGGATCAGCTTCCGGCCTGGTAGTGGAAGAGATCCCGGACGAGCCCCCATGAGCTGTAACAGGTACCAGCTTGGCACCCGTTAGCAGGTTATGGTGATAATCCTGTAACAGCAGGAAAAAGTACACATCAAGAGTGAGACACGACAACGTGTTGTTCTTTCTCCATTCAACTGGATTATCTTTATTTCTCACATGAATACTCTTCTTTCTGTTATATAATTTTTTTCTGCACAAATGCACTGGTCAACCAGATATAGCTCTTAACAAGAGAATGTAGTAGTCCCTAGAGCAATTTGCATCAGTTACATAGCTACAAAACATACTCATTCCTCATTGCTATACAAATAGAACCCTTTTCTACACAAAACATATCATACACCTGTCTTTGTATATTATAACTTCATTGAGACTACTCATGCAATATACAGTACCTTAACACATCAATATATATATATAGCCTATAGAACTTAAATCATTATGTAATAATGAAATCATGAGTGAATTTTATTTTATTTTAAATAATTGACTAATTCAAAGAACAAAAAAATAATTATATAGACACACATTAGTTTCGACTGTCTGATCAGCCTCACATTCTGTTCCTGTCAATCATACACAACGTGTCAACCAATTATACGGCATGAGGGAGGGGCCGAGCCGTCACACACACACACACACACACACTCACACACACACACACACACACACACACAAACCTCCATTCTTTTACTAAAGTCATGACAGAGAGACTCTGCATAGTGGCCACATGCGTTCCCTCTGAGAGGGTCTTCTCGAAAACAGGACAAATTATTACTGAGAGAAGAAACCGCATCAGTCCCTCGAAAGTGAGGTAGCTTGCATTTCTGAATGCAAATCTCATAAAATAAAAATATGATCAGCATTGTGTGTGTGTGTTCATGCTCGTTATACAAAACATAACTAGTGAGATAGTTCATGCTGGTTATAACATCCCAATAAAGAAGAGAGAAAAAGAGGGACCAGTTTCATCCTTTCAGTTATTTATTTTTCTTTAATACGGGTTCTATTATGTTGTTCAGATTCATATTGTATTTGTTTTGAATGTTGTTTCTATACATTAAAAAGTTGTAATTTAAATGCAAATGTTTAATAGTATTTTTTCATAACAAATCAATGCATTTTTAAAGAAATTGTGAGACATTGTGAGTATGATTTCATTTAATAATTTAATTAGAATTGTTTTTCACACCTATCATAGTCAAAACATACATTTTTTTAAACAGCCGTTTGTGAGCCAAAAGAGCCGGCTCTTTTCAGAGAGCTGAGTCAAATGAGCCGGCTCACGAAAAAGAGCTGGAATGCCCATCACTAATATGTTGGTCCAGTTTATATACTGTCGTTGCAATACATCCATGTGTGTCGCACGTTGACGCTCATTCGCTCGTCTCCTGTCACGTGACATGGGCCAGCTCAATATGCCACCAGGTACAGGGGTGTCCTGGCACATAGTAATTTAAGTAAGTAATCTAAAACAGCTGAAAGTGATGCATACACCCCCAAATATTATTTTTTAGTTTATATCACTATTTATATTTATTTTAAGGAAATCAATGCCAAATTTACATGCAAATTTATCAAATACGTTTTATATATTAGATATTAGAAGCCTACACTATATAGGCCTAGCTATCACGCCCCTATGCATCAAATCACATCATTTTACGTTAGGTGTAGGCTACCTTTTATTCACACTGAACCTGGAAAAAGTGGGTTTAATGCTATGCTGCACACAAATGGAATGATCTTCAAAAAACATTAAGTTGCATATTCTCTTATTTCACTTGAACATTTCAAAAGGTTGTACTGCATTTGCAATCATACTTGTAAATGCTTTTCTTAATTGTACAAAATGTGTGATTGTAGGGCGCCTGGTTAGCGCACCTAGTGGAGCGGGCGCCCATATGTGGACTCCTCGACGCAGCAAAGGGCGGCAGATTCGCCTCCGACCTGCGGCCCTTTGCTACTCCGAGCTCCTCGCGGATGACTGAGCTTCTCACCCTATCTCTAATGGAGACGCCAGCCACCCTCCTGAGGAAACCCATTTCGGCCGCTTGTACCCTGGATCTCGTTCTTTCGGTCATGACCCAGCCTTCATGACCATAGGTGAGGGTAGGAACGAAAACTGACCGGTAGATCGAGAGCTTTGCCTTCTGGCTCAGCTCTCTTTTTGTCACAACGGTGCGATACACTGAATGTAATACCGCCCCCGCTGCGCCGATTCTCCGACCAATCTCCCGCTCCATTGTCCCCTCACTCGTGAACAAGACCCCAAGGTACTTAAACTCCTTCACTTGGGGTAAGGACTCATTCCCTACCTGGAGAAGCCACTCCATCGGTTTCCTGCTGAGAACCATGGCCTCAGATTTAGAGGTGCTGATCCTCATCCCAGCCGCTTCACACTCGGCTGCAAACCGATCCAGTGAGTGCTGAAGGTCACAGGCCGATGATGCCATCAGGACCACATCATCTGCAAAGAGCAGCGATGAGATCCCCAGCCCACCGACCTGCAACCCCTCCCCACCATGACTACGCCTCGATATCCTGTCCATAAATACTACGAACAGGATTGGTGACAAAGCGCAGCCCTGGTGGAGGGCAACCCTCACCTGGAACGAGTTCGACTTACTGCCGAGAACCCGGACACAGCTCTCGCTTTGGTCATACAGAGATTGGATGGCCCTGAGAAGGGACCCCCTCACCCCATACTCCCGCAGCACCTTTAGAACTTAAAGAATAAAAACAGGTGAAGTGCTTGAAATGTAACAATTTCCTAACTTTGTATGGGAATAGCAGATGCAGAAAGACAACATAGTTTCTTAGCACCTACATTTAAAAACCTCATATGTAATATGTATGGGGGAGGGGGGGGGCACCATTTAGTGCGACAGTGGCAAGGAAAAACTCCCTTTTAGGAAGAAACCTCGGCAGACCCAGGCTCTTGGTAGGTGGTGTCTGACGTGCCGGTTGGGGGTGTGATGAACAGTTGCAATAACAGTCACAATAAAGATAATGGATCAGTGACTAGAAATAGTGGTTGTAGTAGCGTAGCAGGGAGCAGCACGGCATAGCAGGGAATTGCAGCAGAACCACGACAAAAGCTGGAACCATGATTTTGGTGCCATCCTAATCCCGGGATTTCATCCTGGGTGAAAAGAAACATAAAGACTCCAGGGAGAAAGCTCCCGAGAGCTAGGTTAGTAACAAGCATTTCTGGGACAGAGAAGCAGGTTGGCCGGGATAACTCCTTACTCCCTAACTATAAGCTTTATCAAAGAGGAGAGTCTTAAGTTTACTCTTGAATGTGGTGACAGTATCTGCCTCCCGAACCCAGACTGGGAGCTGGTTCCACAGGAGAGGAGCCTGATAGCTAAAGGCTCTGGCTCCCATTCTACTTTTAGAGACTCTAGGAACCACAAGTAACTCGGCCTTCTGGGAGCGCAATGCTCTAATGGGAAAGTAAGATACTATGAGCTCTTCAAGATATGATGGTGCTTGACCATTTAGAGCTTTGTAGGTCAGGAGGAGGATTTTAAATTCAATCCTGGATTTTACAGGGAGCCAATGCAGAGAAGTTAATACAGGAAAAATATGATCTCTTTTCTTAGTTCTTGTCAGAACACGCGCTTCAGCATTCTGGATCTGGTCTTAAGGGATTTATTTGAGCATCCAGTCCAGCCTGGAAGTAACAAATGCATGGACTAGTTTTTCAGCATCGTTCTGAGACAGGATGTTCCTAATTTTGGCAATGTTACGAAGATGAAAAAAGGCTGTTCTTGAGGTTGGATGGATGGATTGCATGTTGCATTTTACTGGTGTGGATGTTTAAGGTTGTGCTCATTTTAACTCCTGTATGTTGGGTAGTTTAAACTACAGCAATGCATCATATTCTGTAAGATCATCACGATTGTAGCGTTGCTGTCCTGTGAGAACCACGTATCTCTAAAAGTCAACTTTTCATGGTGTCAGAAAAACAACCCTGTTCTCAGCTTTGTGACAATGCATTTTCCAGCTGATCCAAGAGGCTTTTTGAAGAATTTATTTACCTTTAAAAGAAGTAGAATTTTCTTATTTTTTCAATCACATTCAAAATCACAAAATTTGGATATACAGGAGATTTGGATATTCACTGGACAGGAGAGGGTATGAAAAATTGTAATCTGAGAAGTATCTACAGCTTTTTGGGTTGAGCTTTTCAGATATAAAAAAGCATAAAATGAAAATACTCAAGTAAAGTACTAGTACCTCAAATTTCTACTTGAGTAAAAGTACTTAGTTACAGGGGCAGAGCAAGGAGGTTGCTTCTGGGGCTCCAGCCTCGAATATTTTCTCAAAAGTCCATAATCTTTTATGGTTTAAAATAACTTCAACTTTGTGTCATTTCATCTCAGTCTCTCTGACTGGCCCGGCAAATCAATGGATCAAAAGTTCCATTACTGGGAAAATATCACCATTCATTCTGTGAACTTGACTAAGTAAAGGTTTCAAGACAAAGATGTGGGCTACAGGATGATTATTTTACTTGGCAACTTACATGGTTTTCCCAAATGATTTACAGATTTTTAAGCATTCTATTATAAAATGGCTTTAAAGCCCCAGTGTGTAACATTTGTAGTTGTTTATTATCAAAATGTATTTCCCTTCACAAACTTGTCCTTTTTTATGAATATTGACCACGACCATAAATTCCAAGTATTCCTACTGGCTTGAAAGTTTACATTTGCGCTTACATGAACTGGGTAGACGCTCCATAGCCATGCGCCATCTTGAAATACGGTAGCCCGTAAGGGACATACAGGCTATACTGCTCCGCATTTCGCGCTTTTCACTCAGTGGCACTGACTGTGACGTATGCCAAGGAGGGAGGGGGGAGAAGATTATTTGCGACTCACCGCCGGCAGATTTGAAAGCCTGTTGCGTCTATTATCGAGGACATGTAACTGAGTCGCCGAGGAAATTAAAATGACAACGTGACAGGCAAAGCAACGCGACCAAAGTTAATATTGTTGTGGCTTTTCCAAGATGGAAAGAGCTGATGAGGAGCAAGGATTTTAAAAGGGACACCGAAGTTGCCTGCTTTCTTCTCAACAGGTAATTCTGCCTATTTGTGTAAAAGTTTTATAGTTGCTACTTGCTTGGCTAACTATAGCATGGTTGTGCATAACGCTAGAACGACGTCTAGGATACTTTTCCTCGCGTCAATGATGAAAAAGGATTGTCTACCTTGTAACATAAACATAATCATATGTGCCGTGATTTCGCTGGCAGACAAGTCACGTCATGGATCTGTAACACAGACTAGCTACTAGAACAGCAGCGTGTTGTTGTTTATAAGTTTCTGTTCAGCATGTTTAGCTCTGTTAGTTTTATATTACAGATATAATTGTATCTGTTATTGTTCTTCATGACATGGCCATAAGGTCTGTCTCTGTGTAAATAGGTCGGACTCACTGGTGTCTCTAAAAACAAAGTGAGTGTGTAAAATAACAAACACGTCATGGAATATTTCAGATTCTCTGTGAGTCGAATCAGACATTCTGCTGCTCCACAAACTGCTGAAGGAAGGTTTTATTTTGTTTCTGACTCTCAGTGGAACTCAAGTTCCTCGTGAGGAAAACAGTTTATGTTTTTTTCTGTCAGTGTGACGTCTCAATGACACACCAGGAACCGAGAGAGAAGATCTGAAATAAATATTTAGCAGGAGTAAAGACACATTGTGTGCGTGGACAGCCAACGGTAATCAGAGAAGCCATGCTGTGAGCCATGTGACAGTGAGGTGAACAGAGACAGACCTGGCAACCCAAAGGAGACAGGAAGTCAAAATTATAATGGACACAATTTATATTCAGTTTATAGAGTCAACTGATACAATAAAACGGAGTGAATTTTATGTAGTTACGCCATGAATAAATAAACTGAATATGTATATACAAAATGAAGCTGTAGAGTATAAATAAATGTTTTTAAGTAAAAAACAATGAAGGCTTGTGAGGCTCTGAGCGCTCACTTCCTCCTTCCTAAAAATAAAGCACCTCACAATCCTTCACAAGCCTGCAGCTTCTTACCAAACTCACACACCAAATTATATCTTCAGACTTGTGACCAACATCTCACGGTCACAAGTTTCGATGCAAGCCGGCATCCGTCTGGATTTCATTACAGTTTCAAAGGATTTCTGTGGACTTTCTGATTCACTCGTGCTAATACTGTCAGGAAATAAACCTTTGATTTCCTTCACTACAACCAAGATACAACTACATTTTACATCTCAATACACACCTGTAATGATGCTATTTATAGTGTAATTATTGTAGTAAATGTTGTTATTTTGATGTTATTATCTTATTTCTAAACAATTAGGAGCCAAACACAGAACAAGCACAGCAGGCAATGAGAGAAACTGTGGGGACGTCTTTTCTAAATTAGTAAATGAAAACAGAAAGTCAGGACATTTTTGCAAAGTGGGGAAGTTTTTTTGAAAGTGAGGATGTTTTTGTTGTTTTTTTGGGGGGCATTTTAGGCTTTTATTTCCACAGGACGGATGAAGACATGAAAGGGGAGAGAGAGGGGGAACGACATGCAGCAAAGGGCCGCAGGTCAGAGTCAAACCCATAGCCGCTGCGTCGAGGACTCATCCTCCACATATGTGCGCCTGCTCTACCAACTGAGCTAATCCAGCCACAGTGAGGATGTTTTTTGAAAAGTCAGGACAAGTGGTGTCATTTTTAGAAAGTGAAAGTGAAGACACTTTTTTGGGAAAGTAGGGACCTATTTTGTAAAGTGGGGACATTTTTGTAAAGTGAGGAATTTTCAAAGAGTACAGACATCATTCAAGTAGGGACATTTTTTGAAAATGAAGACACTGTTTGGGAAAGCGGGGTCATCTTTAAGCGTTCATTATACTTGCCATTCCCGACCTGTCGCGTGACAGTGTGACGTCATGTAACTATTTATACTTGCACGTGGTGGTCACGACACTAGTTGCAGTCTTCTCCTGAACAGAGGTGGCGCTAATGAGGAAAGGCTACCGACTTTGCTATTTCTACAGACTAGAAGAAGAAGAAAAAGGTAAACAATGAGAACTGGCAGCAGCATTGACGTCAATGTCAACAGTGGCTAAGATAATATTGGAGTCAATGGATGAGGAAGAACAGCTGCTTCTGAGCCTGCTTGCAAGGAAACAAAGAAAGAGAAGGTGGAATGTTCGTCCTTTGAATAACGGCAGACATAAATATGGTGAGTACAATATCCTTGTGAAACAAATGAGGATGATAGACGAAGAGAAGCACTTTGAATACTGAATGTCTGCACAACGATTGAATGACCTACTTGGTCGGATCAAGCCTTTCATTCACCATAAAAGAACTCATCTTAACCCAGTAAGTTTACAAGAGAGACTTGCAGTCACTCTGAGAGTCCTTGCATCTGGTACTAGTCAGAATGCAGTTGCTATTGGCGCACTTGCTCGGAAAGCTTGCCCTCAAACTTGTCCATGCTTCCTGTTTCTGCTTTTCGTGCACCGCTGAAAAAAATAGAGTGGTGCACAACCTCTGGCCGCACACTTTAAATCCTGGCGCGCCATCGAGATCTACGTCACTTTGAGGTCACATTGTCGCGCGACAGGTAGGGAACAGCGACTGTAAAGAGGCCTTTAGAAGGTGAAGGCATTTTTAAATAGCAGGGCTCCACACTAACTTTTTGCCTTAGTTGCACTGGTGCGCATAACTTTTTTTATTTAGGTGCACCAGCACAAAATGTAGGTGCACCCAAATTTTTTCCTTGCGTCGCCATTAACGCCACAATTTCAAGGTCACCTTTTTATCACGCTCCATATACATTCATATATATATCATGTAAATGATTTTAAACAAGAATAAGGTAAATACTTTTTAGTTTTAGCACAATCATACTGCATAAAAAAATGAGCTGCCAAACTAAAACATTTAGAAAACTAAAACTAGGTCTCAACTAAAACTGAGACCTCACATTTCATGGCTCAAAGTCTTATAGCCCCCCCCCCCCCCCCCCCCCCCCTTGCTGTCCTCTGCCCCTCAGATGGCCAACACCTGTAATTTGGCCTTCTTCCCCTTTAGCCTTGGCTAAACCAGCTTGCCACACTCCCTAGCATCAAAATCCCCCCCCCACACACGCACTGATTCTTATCAGATCTTCCACTAGTCCAGGACTAAAAATCATATCTCTGTATTTTTTACAAAGTGTGCTAAAGTTTTAAGTCAAAGCCACTTTTCACAAGTTTTTATGAAATGCAAAGACACAGTTTACTTCTCAGTTTGAAAATATACAGCTGAAACACATGTAAATGAAAATTATCTGAAATTAATAGCCTAGGATATATTTAAAAAATATGAGAAAGCTCCTTCACTTGTTATCAACAACAATAACAGACTGATCAAAAGAGAAAGAGGGCGCCCAGATAGCTCAGTCGGTATATATAGAGGTTTACTCCTCGACGCAGCGGGCCAGGTTAGACTCCGACCTGCGGCCCTTTGCTATATGTCATCCCCCCCTCTCTCCTTTCATGTCTTCAGCTTTCCTATCAAAATACCCCCCCCCCCCCCCCCCCCAAAAAAAAAAAAAAAGAGAGAGGCGTATGCTAGGCTACTCACAGTGACGGCTGACTCGAACGGGTCCAGCACGGGTCGAATGCTTTGGCGGGTCAGCGGCGTGTGTATACACGTCTTGTGTATGAAATGTCTGTATCGTCACTGCGCTGCATTTTTATGAACTATGATATTCTGGCCACGTCTCTCGCCCAGGTCCGGCTTAAGTTAGTTGCATTCAATAACTTCGTCTGTGTTTTTCGCCGTGCGTTGGCCGCAGTAACCGAGTTACCAGCGGAAACACTGCTACAAATACAGGTTTCCCTCTCATGCTTAACAATATAGAGCTGTGTTAATAACAATTAAAACTGTAGACAAATGTCGCAGTGTGGACCGACGCCGTGTCTCTCCGTGTTGCACGGGCATGTCTGTGTGTGACAGTGAGTGAATGGGGGCGGGGCCGCACGGAGAGTAGGAGAGATCCAAACACGGGCACAGCTTTACAGAAGAAATGGGTCATGTAACGCAGCGGAGAGGATGTTAGGTGCACCGGTGCGACCTAGGAAAAATGTTAGTCGCACCCTTACAAAATTTGGGCGCATATGCGACCAAATTGGTCGCACTCTCGAGCCCTGAATAGTGGAGACTAGTTTTGTAAAGTGGGGACACTTTATAGTCCAGATTTACCTGACTGAAGTTGGCTGCATTGTGACATTTTAAAAACATACTCAACTGTTTTTTCACATTTCAAAAAGCAGAAGCAAACTAGTCTCCGTAAAGAGGATAAATGAGACAGAGCAGACCTGATGAGCTGGTGGAGTTTGTCTCCCTCTGGTGAAAGATGCTCTTCTTCATGTCTCCTTCAGTCCTGTTAAATCAGACAGAAACAAATACTGACTTTAAACAGTGTGTCTGATCTGACTGAAGTCCTTCACTTGTATGTGTGTGTGTGTGTGTGTGTGTGTGTGTGTGTGTGTGTGTGTGTGTGTGTGTGTGTGTGTGTGTGTGTGTGTGATGATGCGGACAATGCTGATTCAGCATTCCCAATTGTTATTCTGTTCTTTATTTATCGTTCTTAATCACTCTTCCGTACGTTTTTGGCTCTCTGTAACTTCTGCATACTTTCAGCTATTAAAACCATTCAACTTTTAAAATCTTCAGCTCTTTCAGCAGACGATGGCACTTCTTCAACTTATTTTCTACTATTTATATATTATTTTATTTATATATTTATATAATAATATTTTTTTAAATATTAAGCTTTTAAACATTTTATTTTTGCATTAAAGTCAATGAGAACAAGCTTAAAATCCTTCAAATCTTCTTCCGCTCCCAAAAGTTTCAGCTGCTGCATACTTTTACCTACAGACACCAAACAAACTATCTTTTACAGTTTTTGTGAAAAAGCGGTTTTATTTTAGTGATCTTTTCAGGATTTTTTTGCGTTTCAAATGATTTAGAGTGGGTGATGTCACAGTGTTGGTCATCTTACTTTAAAAAAGTAATTAGTTACAGTTACAAAAAGTAATTGAGTTAGTAACTCAGTTTCCACATTGTAAAAGTAATTAGTTACTCATCAAATTAACTGTGACGTTATGTTCTATAATGCTATTACGTTCTATAACATTTTTAACATCAAAGATGTTTATATTAAGTTAACTGATTGAAGAATAAAAACACTATATACAGTATTTTAGAACATTTGGTATTCATTTGAACTCAATAGATTGCAGCCTGCCATATGATATGCATAGAAATAAAATTGCAATCAATGTGTTCAGCTCGGCCGTGGTCACCTGTTACTGACCCGAAAAATCGAGCGTTGCTTGTTCTAACAGAGTGGCTCCGTCTCCTTTGCTGGAGCTCACGCTAGCTGCATTTGGGCTCGGGGTTATTATGGGGTTGGGTTAGCAGCAGCAACAAGTGTCGTGTTAGCATGTGTTGATGTGAGGTGCTTCATAAGATTTGAGTTGCTTGAGGCAGACGTGGATAAAGTCTTTTTTCCTGGGCATAGCGTGCATGTTACATAAACATTCTTGCCATTGTCGCTGTCTTGTGTTTAGTGGTAGTCAGAGCGTGCAGTGAGACAACGTGAGCAGGTCATCCGCCCAGCCAGCCAATCATCATCACATTTGCAACGGTGTCATCACCCCCCCCCCCCCTCCCCCCTGCTCTCTCCAGGCAGCTGATGTGTAGCCAAAGCCTGACACCGCGCGCTTCATTCAACCAAATTGTAGTAACGCGCCACTTTACATTCTCAGTAACGATAACGGCGTTGCAACGAAGGGAAAAGTAATTAGATTACTCCGTTACTGAAAAAATAACTGCGTTAGTAACGCCGTTATACTTAAACGCCGTTACTCCCAACACTGGTGATGTCACACATTAGAGTGTAGGGCTTTGTGAAAATCATCTTACATCCTTCTCTATGAATTGCTCTCACACCCACAATTTTAACTTGACATGCACAATTTATACATCAAAACATTTCAGCCAATGTGCTCGTTTATGCGATACAACTTATAGTTTTCGCTCCGTGGGCTTCCAAATGACAACAGTTCGGAATCTCCCGCCATTAATTTTAAAGATCCTTCACATTTGACAGCCAAACGCAAAGTGAACCCCTTTTTGAAATCGCCGATATGCCCACATTTTTAAGTTTATCCATATCAATTTTATATGATTTCGTTCAGGAAACGGGTAGTCCCGTTAAGATCAGAGATGTCTTTTTCAAGAGAGACCTGTTCATATAAAGCCGTGTTTCTCAACGGGGGCGAGTGCATCTGATCTGTGAGGGACCTTACTTCAAACTGCTAAAGTTAAGCTAAGTACTTACTTTATTTGGGTTTTGCTGCTTTTTGCCTTCTTATTCTTCTCCTCTACTCTCTACTGCTGCTGCTTTGTTTTTTGCTACTTTGCTACAAAAAAAAATCTGGCTGGTAAAAAGTCATTGTGGCAGGTGGATTTTTAAATCCACCCGCCACAGTGGCTGGTGGTCAAAAAAGTTAACTTCATGCCCTGAACGTGAGTAATGAAACACACGGATGGCCTGACTGTTGGTCAAAGGACCAATTGATGTATTTTTGCTCCACGAACAACTGGCTCATTTTTAATGATAACAAACTGGGCTGCAAAACATGATGTAGCAGCATCCCGTCACTAGCTGCAAGACAGAGAGGGGACTGAAGCTGTCTGGCATAAACCCTGTTCCCCCTGTCTCTGTCACACACACACACACACACACACACACACACACACACACACACACACACACACACACACACACACACACACACACACACACACACACACACACACACACACACACACACACACACACACACACTTACACTCACACACTCACCGAGAGTGACTGTTTTGCATCTGTTTGAGCACCAAATTATTGTTAAAATGAATAGTTTTGATGAATGAATGAATTTTTTTTTCTTAACATATTAGCAAATATAAATCAGCTTATTTGTGGAAAAAAATAAACAATATTGATACCAGCCTATATGTAAATTAGTCGCTTAGGCCATCCATAGATAGTTAATAAGGATTCACTGTGCCATGTATGTTTAAAATCAAAACATGATTTTTTTAATAGCTTATGCACTAAAGTTATGTAAACTTGTTTAAATAAATCCATACATTTATATAGTTAATAAATGACAATAAATTGTTGTACCAGCAATATCTCCAAGTTTTGGTTTTCACTATAGAAATCTCAAATGTCATGATGATCTGCCAATGCAAGAGAGTACTGGCACCTTTTTTTTCCCACTTCAAGCACTGATGATATAATGAAGCGGCGGTCTGAGGAGGAGGTCCAGGGCGAGAAGACGCAAGGTGCTAGGGCAAGGCAGACTTCAATCAGCGGCAGAAGGTATCCAGGTACAGGGAGATAGAGTTAGCACTGACTGTGGTCTTAAGGCTTTAGTTTTTTAATGTTCAAGAGTTCCCCAGAATCCCAGTATTCTTACAACAAGCTAACAGAATGCAGTTTGTTCAAATAGAAAATACTAGTGAAACATGAAGTAAGCTATTCTAATGAAATAAATGCAACAATGAGTAGCTTTCCCGAGATCAGTGCTAAGAGTGTATGTATTTTTTATTTGTGTGTAATTTTCAACCTGTTTTACTGTACAAGTCTCTGAGATTTTCTTTATAATTAGATAATATGAGAGTAGTTTATTGTCTTGTCATTATGCAACTATACTTTGGAATTGGTAAGCCTACCGCCTACTTTTTTTTAACTTTACTTTAAACTAGTTCTCACATAACGTAAAAAGTATTGGTATTGGTATCGGTATCGGCAATACTAGCCTGGGTATTACTTGGTATCGGATCGAATAGGAATTAAGTGTTATCGCACATCACTACTCTTCTGTGCTTCTGTCAGCTTTGGCTTCTGGAGCAGCTCCGTGCTGCCTTCATTGAAATGGGACGTCAGAGCATCATCTTAAATGAGCTCTGTACTACGTGAAGCTGCGTTCAGATAAAAAAAAATAAAAAAAAGCAATCGCCGCAATGTCCTGTTGTGTTCTTTAACCCCCCAATGTAGCACAAGTAGACTTTATATTTCACAGTAACAGTTTTTAGTCAGATCTTTTATAGAACACAACGTTTCCTACTGCACCTGAAGGCAGCTTCATTTCACGGAGAAAGAGAAAGAAAAGGGACGAGCGAGAGATATCGACTGTGCGTCGTTGTTTGGCAAACATTTAGCTTTTTTTTAGCTTGTGTTTGGTGTGTTAAAACTTTTTTCTTGAAGCGATAGAGGCAGTGATATAACTGTTTACTGCAGGCTACAGGATTCTCACACCTCAAAACGCAGCGCGATGGGGTAGCGTTTTCTTCTGCTATTTACTCGCAAGACAAGCGATAGCAAACATATAATCTTCTAACCTATACTATTCTAAGCATCAAATGTTCAAATGTTGTAAACTTATTTCCATTCTGCAGTAGGTGTCGTTCTTCAAGTCTTTTGTCATCACCAAAATATTGTGTGTGTGTGTGTGTGTGTGTGTGTGTGTGTGTGTGTGTGTGTGTGTGTGTGTGTGTGTGTGTGTGTGTGTGTGTGTGTGTGTGTGTGTGTGTGTGTAATCCTACTTTCACCCCTTGATAAGTGCCAGCTTGTTTTCGGTTGGAACAATTCGATCATAGATTTAGATTTGAATGAAAAATAGATTTGAATGTTAAATTGCTGTTTCTGATTGGCTGCTGTTAGTGTTTGTAATAATAATAATAATAATAATACATTTTATTTAAAGCGCCTTTCATGACACCCAAGGTAACTTCACAAACAAAAAAGGACATTCAAATTAAAGTCATCTTATAAAGGTGCTGAGGTTCACACCAGGGACATGCAGCAGGCCTTTTGATAATACTTAATTATAGTTTGAATGTTACATATCTAGTCGTTCTGATTGGCTGCTGTTATTTAAATTGAATGTCAAATGTTTGCATTTTTTTAAAAAACCTGTAAATATATATAATTTCTATTCACATGGCTTTTTGATACCTGGGAAACTAATCTACAGAAATCTACAAGTTGTTGTTGTGATGTATCATCACCTCAGGACTCGCTCAGTTAAGTTGTAAAAAATCTAATGACATTGCAAGTAAAATATATATATATATATATATATATATATATATATATATATATATATATATATATATATATATATGGTTCAGATCTCCTTCATGACTGTCATCCAGCACAGTCTCTTCAGGTCTGACCCCGGACTGATCTCTGCCATCGTCTTTTATCCTTCTTCAGGTTCACATTCCGTCATGGTGTCTGTCGGCGTTCATCAGTTGGATATCGCTCAGACTTTCTGTCTCCGAGAAGATAGCGAAGTTGCGCGCTAGCCTTGGGATCGCTCTCATTCTCTTTTCCTCTCCTGGCCTAAAGATTGTCTGTTACTTTAAGATATTTCATTAGGTGCAAATGTTCCAAATGTTTATCAATTGTTTATCAGGAGCACTTTTGCTCCAGTAAATCTGAACACGTCTTATCTTACACATGCCAGACAAGAGGAGAAAGCGAGGCCATCCCAGGCTACAGGACATTCTATTCTTATCTGTCTGCTTATCAACTCGGATCCTTGAACGGCTTATAGTAACTTTTAGTACGGCTTATTGTAGAAAGGCTACCGCAAGAAAAACGTGTAGATTATCAAAAAGACATTAGATGTTTGTTTGACTGCCGATGCTAATGTTCGCTCTGCTAGCTAGTGCGCTGCAATCATGTCCGATAGCAGACAGAATTGCAAAATAAAAAGCAATCCAACAGCACATTATACAATGTAGACACAGACATGTTTTCTTGCGGCGGCCTTTATAAAATGAGCAGTGGTAAAAGTTATTAAAGTCTAGCAAAGCCCGTCTACTTATTAGAAATTCTTTGAGTCTAGTCATGTTATGAACGGACGAGCGGTCAGCTACTTTAGCGATGTTTAGCGTTACCTACATAACGTTAGCAATATATCTTGTGTAGAATCCAGTAGCAGCAGAGCAGAGGGAAGTGTCAGGGAGCAGAGACAAAGTATTTAGATGAAGTGAGCTGGTTTGACCATGGAGATAGATACGGTTAGTTTGACCAAAGTCATGTCAGTGGCCGTGCTAGTACTATTAGTCCAGTCATTTTAAGCCAAAATAGGGGTCAACCTCAAACAAATTGCAACAGAAGCAAACTCAACTGATTTTGTATCCTCAATATGTCCTGAATAAGGAAAAAAAGCCCCGAAAAATCCCAGTAGGGGAAAGTTTCGAAAAAGACCCAAATATAGCCTATTCATACGCCTATTCATTATTTTTCTCACGTGAATAGGGTAAACATTGTAACCTTTAGATATCACCATGAAACTTACTGAGTTGGTTACTTACATCAAGACAAACAAAAAATGTATTACAAGTGTTTTTAAATTGTTTGTTAAAGGTATAGTGGAGGATTTTCCCAAATTTTAGAAAAGAACCGCCCTCTCCACTTTTTGAAAAAATGCACACGCGCAACACCCTACCTGCTCCCGACAGGGAACGCCTATTAAACGTGTGCACGAGAGAGCATGCACGAGCCTAGTTCTCCTCGTGCACGCTCTGTTTACAAATTGCTATCGCCATGGCCCTACAAGCCTACTATCCAAAAGAAGATTTGCACTTTTTCCACTATGTCAGACTCGCCACCGGTAAGTGGAAATCTATTTACGACAAGCATCTCTATAGCTAACGTTAGCATGCTACAGGCCAACAAACAAGCTATCGGCGAGAGCAGGGAGGTAGCGCCGCGGTCGGAGGCTTTTATATACTGTCTATGGTCGGAGTCCGTGGCCGTCTGGTCGCTGACCTGTCACGGCACGTACGACGGCCTTACGTAAACATATCCCAGAATGATTCACAACTAGGAGGACCAATAGTCTTGATGATCCACCCGAAAATAGAAAATCCTCCACTATACCTTTAACATGGGCAAACGATGCATAATGTAATTACTTATGTGCTAATGTGCATAAATACCACAACAGATATAAACATTGGGTATAGGTGAAAATGTCTTGTTGAATCTTGTTGACATCTTACAGTAAAATACTTAATGTTAAGGTGTGAATGGAACCCATATAACATGGTCGTTTTTAGACATTTCAATGCAAAAATGTTACATATTGTACCTTTAACATACCAGTTGTTCTAAATGTAGTTAATAACTTTATATGGTTTCCTGTACATTTATAATGAAATTAGGTCACTTATTTTTAGTAAGTCAAGTCATCAGACCAAATTAGAAAATATAAATTTCAAAATGTTTTTAAGACAACATGATTTTGGTAGAACTGTCAGGTGTGGGTGCTTTAATGTAAAACGTTTAAATTAAATCATTTCTCCCTTTAAAGAGGCCAGACAATGTATCTAATGAGATGCATAATAAGACACACTTCTATTGTTCCTCCAGTGGAAGCAGTGAAAGGACAGAGTGTGGGAAACCAGAGGAGACTCACTCACAGAGCCCTGTGGGACAATAGATCCAGACCTTTGCCCTGAAGGGACAGAGAAAAAATAATAAAATACCAAAGCCCTTCAAGACGTTTCTTTCAGGTAAATTGTAAAACTAATTTGTTATTGGTAACTTAAAATATAAAACATGTGGTTTGTTTCAGGATTCCAGCCTTATGATATGCCATTAAACACAAGGCGCTAGAAAAAATAAAATTATTCAGCATTGATACCACACAGGTTTTGCTGACAGAATATGACCACAGCCAAGGAAAAAAAAAAGTGAACTCAGTGTACAGTATATATTGTTTTATTAACAATACAGGCATTTCCAATATTTAAATAAAGTAAGGGATTTTTGCTCTGGTTTCCAACCCAACTGATTTTTCTTCACATACAGTTTTAAATTAAAAGGTTTGAGCTGTACAATGTAAAGATGAGAAAGAAAAATGAAAAATACTATATCATGGCAAACACACTTTAACAACGGATAATCCAAAGGTCTATTTAGATTTAGGCACACGGCTTAATATCTTTCAATGGACAGAGTGTGGGAAACTCTGGAGATCAGAGTTTAGCATGATTATCAATCTCAACCCCTCCAGCAGCAGATTATTCTCCAAAGGGATTTGGCACACTTTAGGAAACAGCTGCCTCAACCTCCCACCCTCATCTATAGAGCTGAAGTCTCGATTCAGTTGCTGATACAACGGCACAATAATGACTAGATGGTCAAAATGTATGTTATCGATTGGAAGTTGGCAAAAATAATGTGCTAAATGTTTTGAGCCGGCCCTTCATTGTAATATTTTAATGACAATTTCAAATTTGACAGACTGTCAGAAACAGCCAATGGTGTTCTTTCCCTCCAGATGGTTGGTGACGTCAGGCTCTGTTTCTACTACGACACACGTCCAGTATCAGTCACAGAAGCTCCATTCAAAGTCCTTTTGTTGTTCATTGACCACAGCATTCAAGGAGTCAGTGTGGGAAACTGAGACCAACTTTCTACCCACACTGACTACAAGACACAAGTCAGAAGAATGTGAAACATCTGGACAGCAAACTGATCGTTGTTCTCAGGTTGTTGTAAATACGGTTTGAATTTATCATGTTCATTGCAGTCTTTGTAATACTTGAAAGGAATAACTTCCGAAAATCTAGTATATTAATTCTATTAAAACTTTTAGAAAAACATTACATCATAATACATTAAAAATGTAACTGAATTATGAAGAAAACATGGAGGATAAATTACAGGAATGGCACTTGCGAGATATGTTGTGTATGGCACATTCAAAGCATTAAGACACAACCACATATATGCAGTGCTTATTTATTTTTGTAAAATGTATACTGTACTTTTTGCTCTAGATGCAACTCCCAGTCAGTGTCTCACGTGTGTGATGAGATGATGAGCGTGTGCTCAGTCAAAGTCATTGATCCCAGCATCAGGCAGCAGATCTGCTCTCTCTACAGGGTCACCACTTTCCCAGATTCACACAGAGCTCTGTGAGTCTCTCTCCGTCAACCCCCCCCCCCTCCCCCCCCACACACACACCCACACACCAGTCTTCCACCTGTTCCCCTGAGATCTAACCATTGTCCCAGAGGCAATAACAGCATTAAGTGTGCTGCATCCCTTATTGTCTCATCAAGCTCTCTGATTGGTTGAGACTGTGAGAAACTCCAGTCTGACCAAGACCCACACATTCATATGGAGATGTGGGACTATAAATAGGAGGGATGAAGCCAGCAGAGATCAGATTCTCTCTACAGAGACCTCTACAGCACAGAGATCCAGACATGGCACCTACAATCACTGCAGCAATGACCGATTCTCAGGAGCATCTGACTCTGACCCACAAGGTAAATTGAGGATTCAACAAGACTTAAATATTGTTAATGAGACATTGTCATTGTTCATGATAACACTTCACTCCAGAATAAGTTTATTAATGACTTTGTTCTTCTTCCTGCAGCTCAGAAAGCCTCTGGTGGAGAAGTTACGCAGAGAGCGAATCAACAGCAGCATTGAGCAGCTCAAGTCTCTCCTGAGTCCAGAGTTCCTCAAACAGCAGCCAGACTCCAAGCTGGAGAAAGCAGACATCCTGGAGATGACAGTTTGTGTCCTGAGACGGCTGCAGCAGCAGAATCAACAACAGAGAAGACTGCTGAACCAAATCAACAAGCTGCAGTCTTCCTCTGACAACAACCTGAGAGAGGCTGACTTCTCTCTTCTGAGCTCCACAGTCCAGACCAGCATCACCAAAGAGAAGAGTCCAGTCAACAGCTCCGTCTGGAGGCCGTGGTAGACACCTACAGACTGGAGTTACTACCAGACAAACTGAGATGACCATATTGGTCAAAGATTACTGGACTCAAGTCTTTGAAATGTTATGGACTTGTTCTTCTGTTTGTACAGAAGGTTGTAGTTTGTGTTTGTTTTCTTTCTGCAAGACGACATTTCCTGAGGAAATGACATCACCAATATCTTTCAACTTAAGAAAGAGAAGATCTTGTCATGCATGTTGCATGAAGCAAATCTGATTGGATCAGCAATTATTATTATAATACCTCACTGTACTTCATGTAATGTTGGTATAAGCTATGGTAACATTTGTTATCTTTTGATTGTTATTGATCATTTTGATCAGAAACTTTAACTGTCCTTTTTATGGACATATTGTCACCATGGACTTACCTCACTTTAATCTCTCCGATTACTCAAAACTGATCTGTTGTTAGATCCAAATGTTTATCTTTTTTTCTAAAAGGTTTGCTTAATGTCACAATTTTCCTGTGATACTTTTATGACTCACTCCATGTCATGTGTTGATAGGTATTGATGATTTTTAATTGATCAAAATATTATTTGTCCTTTTTATGGACATTTCATCATAATGGGCTTTCCCTCACTTTGTGATTATTGAAAAATGATCTGTTTTAAGATCACAATGTTTATCCTTTTACTGTAAAAGGTTTCTTTAATGGCACACTGTCACAGTTTTCCAGTGACAATGTTATTGTTTAAGATGTAATTGAATTCAGAGGTTACTAAGAACAATGTGACCTGTTGTAAGGTCAGTTTTTACTAATGTTGTCTTTTGTTCACTAAGTGAAAATGTTTTGAACAATTTGGGGGGAAAAAGAAAAAACTGAGTACTGTGTCCTCAAGTAATGTAAATTGTTTGTCTTTTATAAAGACAGTTGTTCCTTTACTCTCTCAGAGTACAGTGTGTCTTGTAGAAATCTACAAGTTGTTGTTGTGATGTATCATCACCTCTAGTCAGAGCTTTCATACTTTGTGGCTCATTGTGCCTTGTTGAATAAACAAATACTGCCAGCTGAAAATGTTGTCTTCTCAAAGTCTTTGATTTTTATTTTTACTACATTGATAGAGGTCTCCATCATCGTTCCTATTTGATTGACAAATCAAGATACAATTCATCAAATACAGTAATTGTTTATCCATAACATATCCGTAGCGTAAAACTAAGCATGGGAATGTGCATTTATTAAGTTTTCTGATTGGGAGAGATCATCAATGTTATGCCTCTCTATTTATATGAAGTAAGTCAAGTCAAACTAAATGATAAAATGGAAGTTTCAAATACATTTTGCTGGACCATTATTTCCGTATAACTACGTTTCAGGTGTTTTAAGGTAAAGTTTGAAGTTAACCATTTTCCTCAGACATTGTATCTAATGAGATGCATAATAAGACACACTTCTATTGTTCCTCCAGTGAAAGCAGTGAAAGGACAGAGTGTGGGAAACCAGAGGAGACTCACTCACAGAGCCCTGTGGGACAATAGATCCAGACCTTTGCCCTGAAGGGACACAGATTAAAAGAGACTCTGGCTCCTCAAATTAGAACTTGTTGTATATTATGCCTCTTATTGTAAATGTTCCTCAGATATTAAATCAGCATCAACACATTTTTATAAAATTGTCATTTCATCTACTGAGAACCCATATTTTTATCATCCTGTTTGAAATCGTTTCTGTCAGTTACTCTATATAAGTATCAAAGAATGTGGTTAATTGGTGTGAATGCTGGAAGCATTCAAAACCTGTTCTTACTGCTCTTTATTATTATTCACTTTTTTTGCAACTTGACTGGTTCCACATTTTTTAACTTATGTTCATGTCTGCTGTTACTTTAAGTGTTTGTATCTTAAATACTTTCTGAAATATTCATGTTTTCCAAGAAATGTTCTCCATTCAAATGAATAGATGAAATGTTCAGAATGAACACATTTTACAACCGTGCAGGCATCTTAAACTCTGTCCACTCATTCAAACTTTCAGCTCAAAACACCATTCAAACTTTAAAATGTTCAAAATATTTCATACATTCTGTATTATTCAACTTTTCAATCCCATGAATACTTTAGTAAAATATGTAACTTAGTTTGAAGGGTTGAAGGGTTAGTAATAATGGAAACCAAGGGGGGGGGGGGGGGGGGGTGTAACTTCTTCAAACTGTAAACCAGTCTGGACACTTGGGACTTTCTACCATCAATTCAACTTTCTCATATCTTTCATGTTTCAGGAAAATCACCGTTCAATTTTTCAACATCCAGCATTCACACCGCAATTTCTTTATGAAATTCCTTTTCTCTAGTTTTATTTATTGTTATGTACCAACTATTCCCTTTAATGGGTCTATTTTTTTTTAAAGGGGCCTCATCCTCCTCCCTTGGTGGCGCACACTTCTTGTGCACAGCATCCTCAAAGATCCATTTGTAGAATGCCACATGCCTCTTTACTGCTAATAGTCGGAGTGTGGGAAAGCGCTGGGGAAAGACTATAATGTGAATGACATCCATCCAACCAGCAGCAGAGTAATTCTCCAAAGGGATTTGGCACACTTCAGGAAACAGCTGCCCCCCCTCCCAGAAAACCTCCCACCCTCATGAGGGCTGAAGTTTTGATCCAGTTAATGGTCAGTAATTATTACAATGTATGACAATGATTGGAAACTGAAAATATGTGAGGATAAATCATGTTGGTGATACTTTATGATAGATTGTTCACCAACATTTCAAATTTTACAGACAGTCAGAGCCAGCCAATGGTGTTCTTTCCCTCCAGATGGCTGATGATGTCAGGCTCTGTTTCTACTACGACACACAGCCAGCATCTGTCACAGAAGCTCCATTCAAAGTCCTTTTGTTGTTCATTGACCACAGCATTCAAGGAGTCAGTGTGGGAAACTGAGACCAACTTTCTACCCACACTGACTACAAGACACAAGTCAGAAGAATGTGAAACATCTGGACAGAAAACTGATTGTTGTTCTCAAGTTTGTAAAAACATTACAGGCAACCCACTATTTTTAATACCTGAAAAGAAATCAAATTATAGAAATATTATTTTCATTTTTGTAACTCATGAAAAAGCCAAATTTAATGAATTGGAAAATGGAAAAGTATTATTAAAATATTAAAGACAAAATTGAGAATAAATTACATCAATGGCACTTGCTATATTTTCATTTAGCAACATGCAAGTTATAATGTACTTTTAACTCTAGAAGCAACTCCCAGTCAGTGTCTCGCGTGTGTGATGAGATGATGAGCGTGTGCTCAGTCAAAGTCATTGATCCCAGCATCAGGCAGCAGATCTGCTCTCTCTACAGGGTCACCACTTTCCCAGATTCACACAGAGCTCTGTGAGTCTCTCTCCATCACCCCCCCCCCCCCCCCAGTCTTCCACCTGTTCCCCGGAGATCTAACCATTGTCCTCACATCAATAAAACCATTCGGAGTGTGGCTTCATTTGTTGTGTCACCAAGCTCTCTGATTGGCTGAGACTGTGAGAAACTCCAGCCAGACCAAGACCCACACATTCATATGGAGATGTGGGACTATAAATAGGAGGGATGAAGCCAGCAGAGATCAGATTCTCTCTACAGAGACCTCTACAGCACAGAGATCCAGACATGGCACCTACAATCACTGCAGCAATGACCGATTCTCAGGAGCATCTGACTCTGACCCACAAGGTAAATTAAAGATTCAAGAACATTTAAATATTGTTAATGAGACATTGTCGTTGTTCATGCTAACACTTTACTCCAGAATAAGTTTATTAATGACATTGTTCTTCTTCCTGCAGCTCAGAAAGCCTCTGGTGGAGAAGTTACGCAGAGAGCGAATCAACAGCAGCATTGAGCAGCTCAAGTCTCTCCTGAGTCCAGAGTTCCTCAAACAGCAGCCAGACTCCAAGCTGGAGAAAGCAGACATCCTGGAGATGACAGTTTGTGTCCTGAGACGGCTGCAGCAGCAGAATCAACCTGTGAACTCAGCAGCTGTTGGTCAGGGCTATTCCAGATGTGTCCAAGAGGTGACACACTTCCTGTCCAAAGAGCAGGTGAAGATCCAGTCCCAGAGAAGACTGCTGAACCACATCAACAAGCTGCAGTCTTCCTCTGACAACAACCTGAGAGAGGCTGACTTCTCTCTTCTGAGCTCCACAGTCCAGACCAGCATCACCAAAGAGAAGAGTCCAGTCAACAGCTCCGTCTGGAGGCCGTGGTAGACACCTACAGACTGGAGTTACTACCAGACAAACTGAGATGACCATATTGGTCAAAGATTACTGGACTCAAGTCTTTGAAATGTTATGGACTTGTTCTTCTGTTTGTACAGAAGGTTGTAGTTTGTGCTTGTTTTCTTTCTGCAAGACGACATTTCCTGAGGAAATGACATCACCAATATCTTTCAACTTAAGAAAGAGAAGATCTTGTCATGCATGTTGCATGAAGCAAATCTGATTGGATCAGCAATTAATATTATAATACCTCACTGTACTTCATGTAATGTTGGTATAAGCTATGGTAACATCTGTTATCTTTTGATTGTTATTGATCATTTTGATCAGAAACTTTAACTGTCCTTTTTATGGACATATTGTCACCATGGACATACCTCACTTTAATCTCTCCGATTACTCAAAACTGATCTGTTGTTAGGTCCAAACGTTTATCTTTTGTTCTAAAAGGTTTGCTTAATGTCACAATTTTCCTGTGATACTTTTATGACTCACTCCATGTCATGTGTTGGCAGATGGAGATGTTTATTACCTCTTGATAGGTATTGATGATTTTGAAATAGTATTTGTCCTTTTTATGGACATTTCATCATAATGGGCTTTCCCTCACGTTGTGATTATTGAAAAATGATCTGTTTTAAGATCACAATGTTTATCCTTTTACTGTAAAAGGTTTCTTTAATGGCACACTGTCACAGTTTTCCAGTGACAATGTTATTGTTTAAGATGTCATTGAATTCAGAGGTTACTAAGAACAATGTGACCTGTTGTAAGGTCAGTTTTTACTAATGTTGTCTTTTGTTCACTAAGTGAAAATGTGTTGAACATTTTTTTTGGGAAAAAGAAAAAACTGAGTACTGTGTCCTCGAGTATTGTTAATTGTTTGTCTTTTATAAAGACAGTTGTTCCTTTACTCTCTCAGAGTACAGTGTGTCTTGTAGAAATCTACAAGTTGTTGTTGTGATGTATCATCACCTCTAGTCAGAGCTTTCATACTTTGTGGCTCATTGTGCCTTGTTGAATAAACAAATACTGCCAGCTGAAAATGTTGTCCTCTCAAAGTCTTTGATTTTATTTTTACTACATTGATAGAGGTCTCCATCATCATTCCTATTTGATTGACAAATCAAGATACAATTCATCATACAGTAATTGTTTATCCATAACATATCCGTAGCGTAAAACTAAGCATGGGAATGTGCATTAATTAAGTTTTCTGATTGGGAGAGATTATCAATGTTATGCCTCTCTATTTATATGAAGTAAGTCAAGTCAAACCAAATGATAAAATGGAAGTTTCAAAGACATTTTGCTGGACCATTATTTCCGTATAACTACGTTTCAGGTGTTTTAAGGTAAAGTTTGAAGTTAACCATTTTCCTCTTTAAAGAGGTCAGACATTGTATCTAATGAGATGCATAATAAGACACACTTCTATTGTTCCTCCAGTGAAAGCAGTGAAAGGACAGAGTGTGGGAAACCAGAGGAGACTCACTCACAGAGCCCTGTGGGACAATAGATCCAGACCTTTGCCCTGAAGGGACAGAGATTAAAAGAGACTCTGGCTCCTCAAATTAGAACTTGTTGTATATTATGCCTCTAATTGTAAATGTTCCTCAGATATTAAATCAGCGTCAACACATTTTTATAAAATTGTCATTTCATCTACTGAGAACCCATATTTTTATCATCCTGTTTTGAAATCGTTTCTGTCAGTTACTCTATATAAGTATCAAAGAATGTGGTTAATTGGTGTGGAATGCTGGAAGCATTCAAAACCTGTTCTTACTGCTCTTTATTATTATTCACTTTTTTGCAACTTGACTGGTTCCACATTTTTTAACTTATAATCGTCATGTCTGCTGTTACTTTTAATGTTTGTATCTTAAATACTTTCTGAAATATTCATGTTTTCCAAGAAATGTTCTCCATTCAAATGAATAGATGAAATGTTCAGAATGAACACATTTTACAACCGTGCAGGCATCTTAAACTCTGTCCACTCATTCAAACTTTCAGCTCAAAACACCATTCAAACTTTAAAATGTTCAAAATATTTCATACATTCTGTATTATTCAACTTTTCAATCCCATGAATACTTTAGTAAAATATGTAACTTAGTTTGAAGGGTTAGTAATAATGGAAACAATGGGGGGGGGGGGGGGGGGGGGGGGGGAGAGAACTTCTTCAAACTGTAAACCAGTCTGGACACTTGGGACTTTCTACCATTAATTCAACTTTCTCATATCTTTCATGTTTCAGGAAAATCGATGTTTAATTTTTCAACATCCAGCATTCACACCGCAATTTCTTCATGAAATGCCTTCTCTCTAGTTTTATTTATTGTTATGTACCAACTATTCACTTTAATGGGTCTATTTTTTTTTTAAAGGGGCCTCATCCTCCTCCCTTGGTGGCGCACACTGCTTGTGCACAGCATCCTCAAAGATCCATTTGTAGAATGCCACATGCCTCTTTACTGCTAATAGTCGGAGTGTGGGAAAGCGCTGGGGAAAGACTTTAATGTGAATGACATCCATCCAACCAGCAGCAGAGTAATTCTCCAAAGGGATTTGGCACACTTCAGGAAACAGCTGCCCCCCCCTCCCAGAAAACCTCCCACCCTCATGAGGGCTGAAGTTTTGATCCAGTTAATGGGCAGTAATTATTACTGGAGGTTCACAATGTATGACAATGATTGGAAACTGAAAATATGAGAGGAGAAATCATGTTGGTGATACTTTATGATAGATTGTTCACCAACATTTCAAATTTGACAGACTGTCAGAAACAGCCAATGGTGTTCTTTCCCTCCAGATGGCTGATGATGTCAGGCTCTGTTTCTACTACGACACACAGCCAGCATCTGTCACAGAAGCTCCATTCAAAGTGCTTTTGTTGTTCATTGACCACAGCATTCAAGGAGTCAGTGTGGGAAACTGAGACCAACTTTCTACCCACACTGACTACAAGACACCAGTCAGAAGAATGTGAAACATCTGGACAGAAAACTGATTGTTGTTCTCAAGTTTGTAAAAACATTACAGGCATCCTACTATTTTTAATACCTGAAAAGAAATCAAATTATAGAAATATTATTTTCATTTTTGTAATTTATGAAAAAGCCAAATTTAATGAATTGGAAAATGGAAAAGTATTATTAAAATATTAAAGACAAAATTGAGAATAAATTACATCAATGGCACTTGCTATATTTTCATTTAGCAACATGCAAGTTATAATGTGCTTTTAACTCTAGAAGCAACTCCCAGTCAGTGTCTCGCGTGTGTGATGGGATGATGAGCGTGTGCTCAGTCAAAGTCATTGATCCCAGCATCAGGCAGCAGATCTGCTCTCTCTACAGGGTCACCACTTTCCCAGATTCACACAGAGCTCTGTGAGTCTCTCTCCATCATCCACCCCCCCCCCCCCCCCCCCCCCCCCCCCCCCCCCCCCCCCCCCCCCCCCCCCCCCCCCCCCCCCCCCCCCCCCCCCCCCAGTCTTCCACCTGTTCCCCAGAGATCTAACCATTGTCCTCACATCAATAAAACCATTCGGAGTGTGGCTTCATTTATTGTGTCACCAAGCTCTCTGATTCGTTGAGACTGTGAGAAACTCCAGCCAGACCAAGACCCACACATTCATATGGAGATGTGGGACTATAAATAGGAGGGATGAAGCCAGCAGAGATCAGATTCTCTCTACAGAGACCTCTACAGCACAGAGATCCAGACATGGCACCTACAATCACTGCAGCAATGACCGATTCTCAGGAGCATCTGACTCTGACCCACAAGGTAAATTAAAGATTCCACAAGATTTAAATATTGTTAATGAGACATTGTCATTGTTCATGCTAAAACTTCACTCCAGAATATGTTTATTAATGACTTTGTTCTTCTTCCTGCAGCTCAGAAAGCCTCTGGTGGAGAAGTTACGCAGAGAGCGAATCAACAGCAGCATTGAGCAGCTCAAGTCTCTCATGAGTCCAGAGTTCCTCAAACAGCAGCCAGACTCCAAGCTGGAGAAAGCAGACATCCTGGAGATGACAGTTTGTGTCCTGAGACGGCTGCAGCAGCAGAATCAACAACAGAGAAGACTGCTGAACCACATCAACAAGCTGCAGTCTTCCTCTGACAACAACCTGAGAGAGGCTGACTTCTCTCTTCTGAGCTCCACAGTCCAGACCAGCATCACCAAAGAAAAGAGTCCAGTCAACAGCTCCGTCTGGAGGCCGTGGTAGACACCTACAGACTGGAGTTACTACCAGACAAACTGAGATGACCATATTGGTCAAAGATTACTGGACTCAAGTCTTTGAAATGTTATGGACTTGTTCTTCTGTTTGTACAGAAGGTTGTAGTTTGTGTTTGTTTTCTTTCTGCAAGATGACATTTCCTGAGGAAATGACATCACCAATATCTTTCAACTTAAGAAAGAGAAGATCTTGTCATGCATGTTGCATGAAGCAAATCTGATTGGATCAGCAATTATTATTATAATACCTCACTGTACTTCATGTAATGTTGGTATAAGCTATGGTAACATTTGTTATCTTTTGATTGTTATTGATCATTTTGATCAGAAACTTTAACTGTCCTTTTTATGGACATATTGTCACCATGGACTTACCTCACTTTAATCTCTCCGATTACTCAAAACTGATCTGTTGTTAGATCCAAATGTTTATCTTTTTTTCTAAAAGGTTTGCTTAATGTCACAATTTTCCTGTGATACTTTTATGACTCACTCCATGTCATGTGTTGGCAGATGGAGATGTTTATTACCTCTTGTTAGGTATTGATGATTTTGAATTGATCAAAATATTATTTGTCCTTTTTATGGACATTTCATCATAATGGGCTTTCCCTCACTTTGTGATTATTGAAAAATGATCTGTTTTAAGATCACAATGTTTATCCTTTTACTGTAAAAGGTTTCTTTAATGGCACACTGTCACAGTTTTCCAGTGACAATGTTATTGTTTAAGATGTCATTGAATTCAGAGGTTACTAAGAACAATGTGACCTGTTGTAAGGTCAGTTTTTACTAATGTTGTCTTTTGTTCACTAAGTGAAAATGTGTTGAACAATTCGGGGGAAAAAAGAAAAAACTGAGTACTGTGTCCTCAAGTATTGTAAATTGTTTGTCTTTTATAAAGACAGTTGTTCCTTTACTCTCTCAGAGTACAGTGTGTCTTGTAGAAATCTACAAGTTGTTGTTGTGATGTATCATCACCTCTAGTCAGAGCTTTCATACTTTGTGGCTCATTGTGCCTTGTTGAATAAACAAATACTGCCAGCTGAAAATGTTGTCTTCTCAAAGTCTTTGATTTTATTTTTACTACATTGATAGAGGTCTCCATCATCATTCCTATTTGATTGACAAATCAAGATACAATTCATCACACAGTAATTGTTTATCCATAACATATCCGTAGCATAAAACTAAGCATGGGAATGTGCATTCATTAAGTTTTCTGATTGGGAGAGATTATCAATGTTATGCCTCTCTATTTATATGAAGTAAGTCAAGTCAAACCAAATGATAAAATGTATGTTTCAAAGACATTTTGCTTGACCATTATTTCCGTATAACTACGTTTCAGGTGTTTTAAGGTAAAGTTTGAAGTTAACCATTTTCCTCAGACATTGTATCTAATGAGATGCATAATAAGACACACTTCTATTGTTCCTCCAGTGAAAGCAGTGAAAGGACAGAGTGTGGGAAACCAGAGGAGACTCACTCACAGAGCCCTGTGGGACAATAGATCCAGACCTTTGCCCTGAAGGGACAGAGATTAAAAGAGACTCTAGCTCCTCAAATTAGAACTTGTTGTATATTATGACTCTGAGTGTAAATGTTCCTCAGATATTAAATCAGCATCAACACATTTTTATAAAATTGTCATTTCATCTACTGAGAACCCATATTTTTATCATCCTGTTTGAAATCGTTTCTGTCAGTTACTCTATATAAGTATCGAAGAATGTGGTTAATTGGTGTGAATGCTGGAAGCATTCAAAACCTGTTCTTACTGCTCTTTATTATCATTCCCTTTTTTTGCAACTTGACTGGTTCCACATTTTTTAACTTATAATCGTCATGTCTGCTGTTACTTTTAATGTTTAGTGGGTCAATGACATGACGCCTACATTTACTGTCCGACTGCATTTTCTCCAGTTAAAAATGGTCTAGATTTATAGAAAAAAAACAATTTATATTTAGTATCTCTCCCCTTTATGTAACCACACTCATTTTTAAAAAATCATATAGCATTTCTAATTTTTTTGTTACTGAAAGTGTCAAAATATCATGTGGTGCGACCGGTCAGGCATGACTTCTATTTTGTAAACTTTTGTAAATTTGCTCATAATGTCTTAAAATGTACTTTTTGCCCTTTTTGCCATAATTTCCAAAGTGTTCTGTAGTCATATAATATTACAGTGCTCTTGTATTGATATTTCTGTCATAATATACACACAAACTTTGTCCGAGTATGCACATTTCATGAAATATCACGCGGTGCGACCATCAAGAAATTCCCATATTTGGATTTTTCATTTTGAATTCCACTGAAAGAAACAACTAGTAGTAGTGAAACACTAGTCCATAGATTTATGACATGACACTACATTTGTTTCAGCTACCAGAGAAGAAAACAGCAGGGAAACATTCACTATGTTAAGTCAAGTGAGCTGCCTGGTAGAGAAAAACAAGCAGAGAGAGAAATGGAGGGATGCATCCCATTCCTATAGAGATAGGAAAAAGATGGTGAATGCTGTATTAGACCTCACACCACCATCTATGGACAACATCCCACCAATTCTGCTTGATGTAGCTATAGCTCCAGAGCCATCCGAAAATGCAGGTCAACCTATCTTAGACCCAGAACCTTTTAATGAGGATTTTAATCCGCCAGTCGCGTCCACGCCAGAGAGAGTTGAGAGGAAGAATACTTCAGCTGAGAAACGTAGCAAAAGACTGCAGAAGGAGAAGGGAACACTAGAAAAGCAGGTCTTGTATCTGAGGAAACAGCTGGCAGAAATGAGAAAACTAAAGGATAAATGTAGAAAGAGAGAGAGGAGATTGATGGCAAGACAAAGTCAAGACCTAAGTGAAAAATTCAAGCAAAGGGGAGGCAAGAAAGTGTCAGCAGAAAGAAAGCAGGCTGTTATCAAGTTTTTGTCCAGAGATGAAAACAGTTTTCTTTTAGCTGGGAAAAAAGACACCATCACCAAAAATAAACAGAAAATACAAAGAAGAGTTCTAACAAAGCCCCTCTCCGAGCTCCACACGCAGTATCAGACTGAGGTCGAACAACATCTCTCCATGTCTTACAGACAATTTGTTCGAAGGCGGCCATTTTACATCACAGAGCCCAAGTCCAGGGACCGAGATACCTGTGCATGTTCAGAACACGAAAACATCCGTCTGTTGGTGAACAAACTTGCCAAGAGAGGGCTTCTGAAGACAACAAGCATCTCAGAGTTAGTGGAAATCATTGTATGTGACCCCAAAAATAAGGAATGTATGGATTGCGTTTGTCCGAAGTTGAATTTCCTGAAACAGACGGTATTACGGTCTCTTGGGAACAATGGGAGCGGGTAACTTCAACAAATGGAGAGAAAACCTTTGCAAATGTTGTAAAGCGCACAGGGCCAATACAGGAATTGAAAGAACTGTTCCAAAAAAAGCTAGAAGCTTTAGCCATACATCAGTTCAATTGGATCCACCAAACAGAGCAGTTTCGATACATAAAACAAAATCTCACTGACTGAAGCGGTTCTTCACATTGATTTCTCAGAGAACTATGCATGCAAGATGAACACAGAGATACAGGCTTATCATTTCGGAGGCAGTCGAAAGCAAGCCACAATCCACACTGCTATCATCTACACTGTCCATGGCACAAAATCATATGCAACACTGTCAGACAGCCTCCGTCATGATGAGCGGGCAGTGTGGGTACACTTGGAGCCCATACTGGAGGAGCTACGGGCAACCTACCCAAAGATTACAGCTCTGCATATTATTAGTGATGGACCGGTTACACAGTACAGGAACAAAGCAAACTTTTACATGCTTAGTACTGTGCCTTTCCTGTCTGGATTTAAGTATGTTTCATGGAACTATTCTGAACGATCCCATGGAAAAGGTGCCCCGGACAGTATTGGTGGTGCCGTAAAGAGGGAGGCCGATCAATACGTTCTACGAGGAGGTGAGCTGCAGACTCCACAGGATTTGTACGAGATGCTGGCCAAAAAGTCAGGATCAAGCATTCATCATCACTGGATAAGCGAAGAGGCAATACAAAAGTATGATGAGCTGATTCCAAGCAAGATGATGGCTGTGAAGGGCACCTTAAAGATCCACCAGGTTTTGTCTTCACAAGCTGCACAGATAAGCCATAGGGAGGTGTCGTGCTTCTGCAAGCATGCAGAAATGAAGACCTGGTTATGCTACCAGCCAATAAAAGTTGACCTGAAGGACACCACGTGCCACACTGAGGATGCGTCAAGAAATTCTGAGCCACCAAAGGAACAAGATAGTCTTCAGGACTTATGTGGCAAATTTGTGATTGTAACATATGATGAGCTTCCATACGTTGCCAGGTCCTTGAGGTTGTGGGAGAGGAAGTCAAGGTCAATGCCATGCGGCAGACAGGAAATAAGAACTTATTCATGTGGCCACAAACTCCAGATGCCATTTTCTACTTAAAGAAGGATGTCCAGTCAGTGACCTCAGAACCTGAGCCAGCAACCTCTCGCTGTTCTAAGTTAAGCAGCAATGACTGGGAAAAGTTCATAAGTTCCTGGGGTTAAAGAAATGCCTATACCCCAATCCCATCAGAATAAGTAGGATTAGTAAAATGAGCAATTTGATGTTTTAAAAATGTGTTGTGTTTGTTGTTCCTGGATTTCCAGGGTAGTTCTTTCCAACAATGGGTGTTGTTCTTTGAATCTTTCATGAAATGTTTACACAATGCCAATCTCTTAAGCGGTTTGTGTTTGTTTAAAAATGAAAATGGTATGTTGTGGAAATGAAAATTAAATGTTTGCCTTCACTTAGATTTGAATAAAACTCTGTTTTTGATTTTTGCATACAATTTATTGCTTCCTAATCTATTGATTTTTGAAATGTGAAATGTTCAGAATTAACACATTTTACAACAGTTCAGGCATCTTAAACTCTGTCCACTCATTCAAACTTTCAGCTCAAAACCCCATTCAAACTTTAAAATGTTCAAAACATTTCATATATTCTGTATTATTCAACTTTTCAATCCCATGAATACTTTAGTAAAAATGTAACTTAGTTTGAAGAGTTAGAAATATTGGGGGGGGGGGGGCCTCATCCTCCTCCCTTGGTGGCGCACACTGCTTGTGCACAGCATCCTCAAAGATCCATTTGTTGAATGCCACATGCCTCTTTACTGCTAATAGTCGGAGTGTGGGAAAGCGCTGGGGAAAGACTATAATGTGAATGACATCCATCCAACCAGCAGCAGAGTAATTCTCCAAAGGGATTTGGCACACTTCAGGAAACAGCTGCCCCCCCTCCCAGAAAACCTCCCACCCTCATGAGGGCTGAAGTTTTGATCCAGTTAATGGTCAGTAATTATTACTGGAGGTTCACAATGTATGACAATGATTGGAAACTGAAAATATGAGAGGAGAAATCATGTTGGTGATACTTTATGATAGATTGTTCACCAACATTTCAAATTTTACAGACTGTCAGAGCCAGCCAATGGTGTTCTTTCCCTCCAGATGGCTGATGATGTCAGGCTCTGTTTCTACTACGACACACAGCCAGCATCTGTCACAGAAGCTCCATTCAAAGTCCTTTTGTTGTTCATTGACCACAGCATTCAAGGAGTCAGTGTGGGAAACTGAGACCAACTTTCTACCCACACTGACTACAAGACACAAGTCAGAAGAATGTGAAACATCTGGACAGAAAACTGATTGTTGTTCTCAAGTTTGTAAAAACATTACAGGCATCCCACTATTTTTAATACCTGAAAAGAAATCAAATTATAGAAATATTATTTTCATTTTTGTAATTCATGAAAAAGCCAAATTTAATGAATTGAAAAATGGAAAAGTATTATTAAATTTTAAAGACAAAATTGAGAATAAATTACATCAATGGCACTTGCTATATTTTCATTTAGCAACATGCAAGTTATAATGTACTTTTAACTTTAGAAGCAACTCCCAGTCAGTGTCTCGCGTGTGTGATGAGATGATGAGCGTTTGCTCAGTCAAAGTCATTGATCCCAGCATCAGGCAGCAGATCTGCTCTCTCTACAGGGTCACCACTTTCCCAGATTCACACAGAGCTCTGTGAGTCTCTCTCCATCACCCCCCCAGTCTTCCACCTGTTCCCAGAGATCTAACCATTGTCCTCACATCAATAAAACCATTCGGAGTGTGGCATCAAAAATGTGTCACCAAGCTCTCTGATTGGTTGAGACTGTGAGAAACTCCAGTCAGACCAAGACCCACACATTCATATGGAGATGTGGGACTATAAATAGGAGGGATGAAGCCAGCAGAGATCAGATTCTCTCTACAGAGACCTCTACAGCACAGAGATCCAGACATGGCACCTACAATCACTGCAGCAATGACTCAGGAGCATCTGACTCTGACCCACAAGGTAAATTAAAGATTCAACTAGATTTAAATATTGTCAATGATACATTGCCTTTGTTCATGATAACACTTCACTCCAGAACAAGTTTATTAATGACATTGTTCTTTTATCTGCAGCTCAGAAAGCCTCTGGTGGAGAAGTTACGCAGAGAGCGAATCAACAGCAGCATTGAGCAGCTCAAGTCTCTCCTGAGTCCAGAGTTCCTCAAACAGCAGCCAGACTCCAAGCTGGAGAAAGCAGACCTCCTGGAGATGACAGTTTGTGTCCTGAGACGGCTGCAGCAGCAGAATCAACAGCAGAGAAGACTGCTGAACCACATCAACAAGCTGCAGTCTTCCTCTGACAACAACCTGAGAGAGGCTGACTTCTCTCTTCTGAGCTCCACAGTCCAGACCAGCATCACCAAAGAGAAGAGTCCAGTCAACAGCTCCGTCTGGAGGCCGTGGTAGACACCTACAGACTGGAGTTACTACCAGACAAACTGAGATGACCATATTGGTCAAAGATTACTGGACTCAAGTCTTTGAAATGTTATGGACTTGTTCTTCTGTTTGTACAGAAGGTTGTAGTTTGTGTTTGTTTTCTTTCTGCAAGACGACATTTCCTGAGGAAATGACATCACCAATATCTTTCAACTTAAGAAAGAGAAGATCTTGTCATGCATGTTGCATGAAGCAAATCTGATTGCATCAGCAATTATTATTATAATACCTCACTGTACTTCATGTAATGTTGGTATAAGCTATGGTAACATTTGTTATCTTTTGATTGTTATTGATCATTTTGATCAGAAACTTTAACTGTCCTTTTTATGGACATATTGTCACCATGGACTTACCTCACTTTAATCTCTCCGATTACTCAAAACTGATCTGTTGTTAGATCCAAATGTTTATCTTTTTTTCTAAAAGGTTTGCTTAATGTCACAATTTTCCTGTGATACTTTTATGACTCACTCCATGTCATGTGTTGGCAGATGGAGATGTTTATTACCTCTTGTTAGGTATTGATGATTTTTAATTGATCAAAATATTATTTGTCCTTTTTATGGACATTTCATCATAATGGGCTTTCCCTCACATTGTGATTATTAAAAAATGATCTGTTTTAAGATCACAATGTTTATCCTTTTACTGTAAAAGGTTTCTTTAATGGCACACTGTCACAGTTTTCCAGTGACAATGTTATTGTTTAAGATGTAATTGAATTCAGAGGTTACTAGGAACAATGTGACCTGTTGTAAGGTCAGTTTTTACTAATGTTGTCTTTTGTTCACTAAGTGAAAATGTGTTGAACAATTTGGGGGAAAAAAGAAAAAACTGAGTACTGTGTCCTCAAGTATTGTAAATTGTTTGTCTTTTATAAAGACAGTTGTTCCTTTACTCTGTCAGAGTACAGTGTGTCTTGTAGAAATCTACAAGTTGTTGTTGTGATGTATCATCACCTCTAGTCAGAACTTTCATACTTTGTGGCTCACTATTCGTTGTTGAATAAACAAAAACTGCCAGTTGAAACTTTTGTTGTCTTGGGTTATTTTTCCTTATACGTGCCTTTTTTATGATAATAAAAATGTGATTCTTTGTGATTCAGCTAACATTGCGAGAGGCAGGTACTGCCTGGAAAGGTCACCAGTTAATCACAGGGCTGACAGAAGCAGACACCCATTCACACCTATCTATGGGTTTAGAGTCACCAGTAAACTTAACCTGGATGGTCTAAATTCGGGAAAAGCCAAGTTCATGCTTTTCAACCGATCACTGCCTACCCATGCCTATCCGATCAGCATCATCACGCTTAGGTGTCTGGTTAGACAGCTCCTTCTCCTTCCAGCAACACATAAAACACCTTCATTCTAAAGTTAAGTCCAGGATTGGTTTTCTATTCTGCAACATGACCTCTTTCACTCACGCTGCCAAACTTCAGTGATGTTATTTATAGAACTGCCTCTAACTCTCTCCTGAAAACACTGGATGTTCTCTATCACAGTGCCATACGTTTTGTGACCAGTGCCCCCTATAACACCCACCACTGCAGCATCTATGGATTAGTTGGCTGGTCCTCACCACACACTCGACACCTAACCCACTGGTACCAACTTATTTACAAGTCTGTGCTTGGCAAAGTCCTGATGTACTTAAGCTCACTGGTCACAATAGCCCTACCAACCCGCAACCTCCGCTCAAACTTTGGTCACCCCAAAATCGCATACCTCCTTTGGCCGCCACTCCTTCCAGTTCTCAGCTGCTAATGACTGGTTGAGCTATAAAAAAACCTGAAACTCAAAACCCTTATCCCACTAACTACCTTTAAAGCATGTCTGACCAAGCTCCTGTCCGATCAATGTATGTGCTAATTGTTCATCTTTCATGTATTAATTTCAAACACCCTATCCCACTGTTTCTGACAAGCCCCATTGCACATTTGCGCATATCAGTTTAAGCGCTTTTGCACCTCATACCTGTCCCGGCATGCAAAACTGTATTTTCTCCCCACCACTGTTGCTACACCTCTTGATCATACGCATTTTTCTTCTTTTTCTGTTGCACATCTACTACCCGTTTCTAAACCTAATTCACCATTCAGACCACGATCTGCACTAACTATATTTTGACTGTTTACTACATTTCAGCATTTAAATATTTCTGTCTTCAAATATATTGCGCTATGCTTGTTCAACATCACTATCCAGTCCACACTTTGCACTAACTGTACATTGACTCTCTACTTCATCTCAGCATTTAACATTCATATAGACTGTCTTTTTACGTATACTGTGTTATTCATGTTTATACCTCACTACCTAGACAAATATTTGCACTAATTGTATATTGACTCCTTACTATATTCAGCATTTTTGACAGACTGTCTGTTCATGTTTACTGTGTTATTACTGACCCACATCACTAACTAGACTGCATCTTGCACCAACGGTATATTGACTTCACTACTTCCCAGCATTCATATAGACTATCTATTTATATAAACTGCGTTATAACTGTTCACAGGATACACATCATTATCTTGCCCACAATTTAATTTTTGCACTAACTGTATTCTGACTCTTACTACATCCCTGCATTGTTATAGACTGTATATTTCACGTATATTATGTTATCACCATACCACTATCGCATATCCATCAACTTCCTTACACCTAACTTTGTGCAGGCTTAAACTGCCTACTTAATCTGTACCTTTGTAGCCTATTGTATTTTGTTTTCTTGCACTATGTTGAATGTGAAACTATATGTTGTTCTGTACGCTTACGCTTTCTTGGCCAGATCGCAGTTGTAAATGAGAACCTGTTCTCAACGGCCTACCTGGTTAAATAAAGGTTAAATTAAAAAATAAAATGTCATTGGACTGTGGGGGGAGCCAGAGCACCATGAGAAAACACACACAGGCACAGAGAGAACATGTAAACTCTAGGGCTGCAACTTACAATTATTTTCATTGTCGATTAAACTGTTGATTATTTTTTTTCAATTAATCGATTATTTAGCTGATCTATAAAATGTCAGAAAATAGGTGAAAAATGTTGGTCAGTGTTTTCAAAAGTCCAAGATGGCATCCTCAAATGTGTTGTTTGGTCCTCACTCAAAGATATTTAGTTTACTGTCATAGAGTGAAAAAAACTAGAAAATACTCACATTTTAAAAGCTGGAATCAGAGAATTAAACAAAATGACTCAAACTGATTATTAAAAATAATTTAATAATTGGCAACTCATTTATTTATCGATTAATCTTTGCAGCTCTAGTAAACTCTACACAGAAAGCCCCAGTCAGTTTGAAAGCCAGAGCCTTCTGGCTGTGAGGCCACAGTGCTAACCACTGCAGCCCCGTGCCACCCCTTAACATACCAGTTGATCTAAATGTAGTTAATTACTTTATATGGTTTCCTATCCATTTATCATGAAATTAAGTCACTTATTTTCAGTAAGTCATCTCATCAGACCAAATTAGAAAATGCAAATTTCAAAATGTTTTAAGACAACATGATTTTAGTAGAACTGTCAGGTGTGGGTGCTTTGATGTAAACTGTTTAAAGTAAATAATTTCTCTCTTTAAAGAGGCCAGACATTGTATCTAATGAGATGCATAATAAGACACACTTCTATTGTTCCTCCAGTGAAAGCAGTGAAAAGACAGAGTGTGGGAAACCAGAGGAGACTCACTCACAGAGCCCTGTGGGACAATAGATCCAGACCTTTGCCCTGAAGGGACACAGATTAAAAGAGACTGTGGCTCCTCAAAACTGTTAAATTCCTAATCTGTTTCAAATCATAGATTAGGCCCAATGTCTTCAACATTTTCTTACTATGATAAAAAATTACCTGGCAAAGTCCTTCATGACGTTTCTTTCAGGTAAATTGTAAAACTAATTTGTTATTGGTAACTTAAAATATAAAACATGTGGTTTGTTTCAGGATTCCAGCCTTATGATATGCCATTAAACACAAGACGCTAGAAAAAAGAAAATTGTTGAGTATTGATACACCACAGGTTTTGCTGACAGAATATGACCACAGCCAAGGAAAAAAATGTGGCCTCAGTGTACAGTATATATTGTTTTATTAACAATACAAGCATTTCCAATATTTAAATAAAGTAAGGGATTTTTGCTCTGGTTTCCAACCCAACTGATTTTTCTTCACATACAGTTTTAAATTAAAAGGTTTGAGCTGTACAATGTAAAGATGAGAGAAACATGAAAGAAAAATATGTCATGGCAAACACACTTTAACAACGGATAATCCAAAGGTCTATTTAGATTTAGGCACACGGCTTAATATCTTTCAATGGACAGAGTGTGGGAAACTCTGGAGATCAGAGTTTAGCATGATTATCAATCTCAACCCCTCCAGCAGCAGATTATTCTCCAAAGGGATTTGGCACACTTTAGGAAACAGCTGCCTCAACCTCCCACCCTCATCTATAGAGCTGAAGTCTCGATTCAGTTGCTGATACAACGGCACAATAATGACTAGATGGTAAAAATGTATGTTATCGATTGGAAGTTGTCAATTTCCAAAAAAAATTAAGCCGGCCCTTCACTGTAACATTTTAATGACAATTTCAAATTTGACAGACTGTCAGAAACAGCCAATGGTGTTCTTTCCCTCCAGATGGTTGGTGACGTCAGGCTCTGTTTCTACTACAACACACGTCCAGTATCAGTCACAGAAGCTCCATTCAAAGTCCTTTTGTTGTTCATTGACCACAGCATTCAAGGAGTCAGTGTGGGAAACTGAGACCAACTTTCTACCCACACTGACTACAAGACACCAGTCAGAAGAATGTGAAACATCTGGACAGCAAACTGATCGTTGTTCTCAGGTTGTTGTAAATACGGTTTGAATTTATCATGTTCATTGCAGTCTTTTTAATACCTGAAAGGAATAACTTTCTAAAATATAGTATATATTAATTCTATTAAAACTTTTAGAAAAACATTACATCATAATACATTAAAAATGTAACTGAATTATGAAGAAAACATGGAGGATAAATTACAGGAATGGCACTTGCGAGATATGTTGTGTATGGCACATTCAAAGCATTAAGACACAATGAATTGGAAAATGGAAAAGTATTATTAAAATATTAAAGACAGAATTGAGAATAAATTACATCAATGGCACTTGCTATATTTTCATTTAGCAACATGCAAGTTATAATGTACTTTTAACTTTAGAAGCAACTCCCAGTCAGTGTCTTGTGTGTGTGATGAGATGATGAGCGTGTGCTCAGTCAAAGTCATTGATCCCAGCATCAGATCTGCTCTCTCTACAGGGTCACCACTTTCCCAGATTCACACAGAGCTCTGTGAGTCTCTCTCCATCACCCCCCCAGTCTAACCATTGTCCTCACATCAATAAAACCATTCGGAGTGTGGCATCAAAAATGTGTCACCAAGCTCTCTGATTGGCTGAAACTGTGAGAACCTCCAGTCTGACCAAGACCCACACATTCATATGAAGATGTGAGACTATAAATAGGAGGGATGAAGCCAGCAGAGATCAGATTCTCTCTACAGAGACCTCTACAGCACAGAGATCCAGACATGGCACCTACAATCACTGCAGCAATGACCGATTCTCAGGAGCATCTGACTCTGACCCACAAGGTAAATTGAAGATTCAAGAAGATTTAAATATTGTCAATGAGACATTGCCTTTGTTCATGATAACACTTCACTCCAGAACAACTTTATTAATAACTTTGTTCTTCTTCCTGCAGCTCAGAAAGCCTCTGGTGGAGAAGTTACGCAGAGATCGAATCAACAGCAGCATTGAGCAGCTCAAGTCTCTCCTGAGTCCAGAGTTCCTAAACCAGCAGCCAGACTCCAAGCTGGAGAAAGCAGACATCCTGGAGATGACAGTTTGTGTCCTGAGACGGCTGCAGCGGCAGAATCAACCTGTGAACTCAGCAGCTGTCAGGCATGGTTATTCCAGATGTGTCCAAGAGGTGACACACTTCCTGTCCAAAGAGCAGGTGAAGACCAAGTCCCAGAGAAGACTGCTGAACCACATCAACAAGCTGCAGTCTTCCTCTGACAACAACCTGAGAGAGGCTGACTTCTCTCTTCTGAGCTCCACAGTCCAGACCAGCATCACCAAAGAGAAGAGTCCAGTCAACAGCTCCGTCTGGAGGCCGTGGTAGACACCTACAGACTGGAGTTACTACCAGACAAACTGAGATGACCATATTGGTCAAAGATTACTGGACTCAAGTCTTTGAAATGTTATGGACTTGTTCTTCTGTTTGTACAGAAGGTTGTAGCTTGTGTTTGTTTTCTTTCTGCAAGACGACATTTTCATGGAAATGACATCACCAATATCTTTCAACTTAAGAAAGAGAAGATCTTGTCATGCATGTTGCATGAAGCAAATCTGATTGTATCAGCAATTATTATTATAATACCTCACTGTACTTCATGTATTGTTGGTATAAGCTATGGTAACATTTGTTATCTTTTGATTGTTATTGATCATTTTGATCAGAAACTTTAACTGTCCTTTTTATGGACATATTGTCACCATGGACTTACCTCACTTTAATCTCTCCGTTTACTCAAAACTGATCTGTTGATAGATCCAAATGTTTATCTTTTTTTCTAAAAGGTTTGCTTAATGTCACAATTTTCCTGTGATACTTTTATGACTCACTCCATGTCATGTGTTGGCAGATGGAGATGTTTATTACCTCTTGATAGGTATTGATGATTTTTAATTGATCAAAATATTATTTGTCCTTTTTATGGACATTTCATCATAATGGGCTTTCCCTCACTTTGTGATTATTGAAAAATGATCTGTTTTAAGATCACAATGTTTATCCTTTTACTGTAAAAGGTTTCTTTAATGGCACACTGTCACAGTTTTCCAGTGACAATGTTATTGTTTAAGATGTAATTGAATTCAGAGGTTACTAAGAACAATGTGACCTGTTGTAAGGTCAGTTTTTACTAATGTTGTCTTTTGTTCACTAAGTGAAAATGTGTTGAACAATTTGGGGGGGAAAGAAAAAACTGAGTACTGTGTCCTCAAGTATTGTAAATTGTTTGTCTTTTATAAAGACAGTTGTTCCTTTACTCTCTCAGAGTACAGTGTGTCTTGTAGAAATCTACAAGTTGTTGTTGTGATGTATCATCACCTCTAGTCAGAGCTTTCATACTTTGTGGCTCATTGTGCCTTGTTGAATAAACAAATACTGCCAGCTGAAAATGTTGTCTTCTCAAAGTCTTTAATTTTTACAACATTGATAGAGGTCTCCATCATTGTTCCTATTTGATTGACAAATCAAGATACAATTCAGCACTGTGACGACTGCTAGGCCTATTAAGTCCCTTTGGTTGCTGGGATCTGGGGATTGGTTAATGAGGACTGATGATTGACACCTGGATCAACTGACTGCTCACATATCCATAAATAGGAGTGCCTGGGCAGTTATTCTGCCTCTTTTTTCGCTCCTCAAGGCTGCTTGGTTGGTTTGGATTTTTGGGTTTAGTCACTTTTGCGTTCTAGCCTTGATACACCTACACCCATCCTTACACTACACACATTACTGATTGACTGATTGCACGTTTATCTTTGTTTATTATAATACATTACATCACATTACATGTCATTTAGCTGACGCTTTTATCCAAAGCGACTTACAATTGCTATATATCAGAGGTCACACGCCTCTGGAGCAACTAGGGGTTAAGTGTCTTGCTCAGGGACACATTGGTTGGTGTATCGCAGTGGGAATCAAACCCAGGTCTCCCACACCAAAGGCATGTGTCCTATCCACTGCGCCATCACCACCCCAATAATACCCCCTAATAAATTGTATTTAATTGAGCAAACGTGTGTTCTCCACCTTTTGTCATACCCTTGAGCCAGGTCGTGACAGCACACACAGTAATTGTTTATCCATAACATATCTGTAGCGTAAAACTAAGCATGGGAATGTGCATTACTTAAGATTTCTGATTGGGAGAGATTATCAATGTTATGTCACTGTATTTATATGAAGTAAGTCAAGTCAAACCAAATGATAAAATGTATGTTTCAAAGACATTTTGCTGGACGATTATTTCCGTACAACTACGTTTCAGCTGGTTTAAGGTAAAGTTTGAAGTTAACCATTTTCCTCAATAAAGAGGTCAGACATTGTATCTAATGAGATGCATAATAAGACACACTTCTATTGTTCCTCCAGTGAAAGCAGTGAAAGGACAGAGTGTGGGAAACCAGAGGAGTCTCACTCACAGAGCCCTGTGGGACAATAGATCCAGACCTTTGCCCTGAAGGGACACAGATTAAAAGAGACTCTGGCTCCTCAAATTAGAACTTGTTGTTAGAACAGTTGCAGAGTTCGCTGGTGCTAGGCTAGCGCAAGTCAACCGTAACTGCTAGCCTTCCATTAAAACCAGTCTTACCCACTCGACAGTACTCCCGAGGCAAATAAATTACAATGCCAGACTATCGATGTAAATGTCTGTTGATAGAATGTTAGAAATAAAACTTCCCTTGCATCGCATTGCAATAGTTATACTTTGTTCCCTGTAGTTGGCAGCATAGACTACAGCAGAGGCTTTTCTGTCAACAATTACTTAAAGTTAGCGGTTAACTCAGCCAGGTATCTACCAAGAGTGTAGCTATACCGTTAGCTCTCCACAATGCATTGAATTGTAACATTATCTCCACTAACGTTGTCAGTCTCAGTCTATCAGTAGCAGCTAGGCTAACGTTATGAAAGAGGCTAGCTTCATTAGCTAGAGTAGCCTACCAAAAGTTATTACCTGTTCATCAGTGGCTGTTGGTGCATCTGGAAAGACAGATGGAACCACATTCGCTGTCAGTGACTTGTGGTCCTTTAGATTGCGGGGTTTTAAAAGTCATCTAGTCTAAAATGATCACTACACATTTGCCACTTGAGTAGAGTCTCCGCCGGTGTCTTGATGTCCAAGCCAGCAGCAAGAAGTTTGGATGAATTTTGATGAAATTTGTGGAAACTTTATGGTGCCCATCTGTTTGATTTATTTTTACAATTTCTAAATGCACAGTGAAACACCATGTTGTCTAGTCCTTAGTTTCCAATCCAATGCTTCAATACCAATGTACTGGGCTACTACTAGGTGTCCCGACTGGAGTGCGCTTCTCTGTTTACTTTTCTGCGCAGTACTACTAACCAGAGCAAAGTAAAATTCCGCTGCTGCTGAGAAACTAGTCCCTCAAAATTTAATGGGATCATTGAGATACAAGGGTATTTTCATTTCTAACATTATTCTATCAACAGACATTTACATCGATAGTCTGGCATTGTAATTTATTTGCCTCGGGAGTACTGTGGAGTGGGTAAGACTGGTTTTAATGGAAGGCTAGCAGTCACGGTTGACTTGCGCTAGCCTAGCACCAGTGAACTCTGCAACTGGAAGGACTGGATGAAAAGTGTTGAAAACTGTCTCCACCGATAAATAACACCCGGGATAACTTGGAAATGAGGTCCTATGTCCATAATTCTGAACCATCCCTTTAATACTTTAGTAACATATTTAACTTAGTTTGAAGGGTTAGTAATGATGGAAACAATGGGGGTGAAATAACTTTGTAATCTGCAACTTTTTCCAACTCAGGAGCTATATTCAAACTGTAAACCAGTCTGGACACTTGGGACTTTCTACCATTAATTCAACTTTCTCATATCTTTCATGTTTCAGGAAAATCGCTGTTTAATTTTTCAACATCCAGCATTCACACTGCAATTTCTTCATGAAATGCCTTCTCTCTAGTTTTATTTATTGTTATGTACCAACTATTCACTTTAATGGGTCTATTTTTTTTTTAAAGGGGCCTCATCCTCCACCCTTGGTGGCGCACACTGCTTGTGCACAGCATCCTCAAAGATCCATTTGTTGAATGCCACATGCCTCTTTACTGCTAATAGTCGGAGTGTGGGAAAGCGCTGGGGAAAGACTTTAATGTGAATGACATCCATCCAACCAGCAGCAGAGTAATTCTCCAAAGGGATTTGGCACACTTCAGGAAACAGCTGCCCCCCCCCCTCCCAGAAAACCTCCCACCCTCATGAGGGCTGAAGTTTTGATCCAGTTAATGGTCAGTAATTATTACTGGAGGTTCACAATGTATGACAATGATTGGAAACTGAAAATATGAGAGGAGAAATCATGTTGGTGATACTTTATGATAGATTGTTCACCAACATTTCAAATTTTACAAAGAGTCAGAGCCAGCCAATGGTGTTCTTTCCCTCCAGATGGCTGATGATGTCAGGCTCTGTTTCTACTACGACACACAGCCAGCATCTGTCACAGAAGCTCCATTCAAAGTGCTTTTGTTGTTCATTGACCACAGCATTCAAGGAGTCAGTGTGGGAAACTGAGACCAACTTTCTACCCACACTGACTACAAGACACAAGTCAGAAGAATGTGAAACATCTGGACAGAAAACTGATTGTTGTTCTCAAGTTTTTAAAAACATTACAGGCATCCCACTATTGTGGGATATTAAAGACAAAATTGAGAATAAATTACATCAATGGCACTTGCTATATTTTCATTTAGCAACATGCAAGTTATAATGTACTTTTAACTCAAGAAGCAACTCCAAGTCAGTGTCTCGCGTGTGTGATGAGATGATGAGCGTGTGCTCAGTCAAAGTCATTGATCCCAGCATCAGGCAGCAGATCTGCTCTCTCTACAGGGTCACCACTTTCCCAGATTCACACAGAGCTCTGTGAGTCTCTCTCCATCACCCCCCCCCCCCCCCCAGTCTTCCACCTGTTCCCCAGAGATCTAACCATTGTCCTCACATCAATAAAACCATTCGGAGTGTGGCATCATAAATGTGTCACCAACCTCTCTGATTGGCTGAAACTGTGAGAACCTCCAGTCTGACCAAGACCCACACATTCATATGGAGATGTGGGACTATAAATAGGAGGGATGAAGCCAGCAGAGATCAGATTCTCTCTACAGAGACCTCTACAGCACAGAGATCCAGACATGGCACCTACAATCACTGCAGCAATGACCGATTCTCAGGAGCATCTGACTCTGACCCACAAGGTAAATTAAAGATTCAAGAAGATTTAAATATTGTCAATGAGACATTGTCTTTGTGCATGCCAACCCTTCCCTCCAGAATAAGTTTATTAATGACATTGTTCTTCTTCCTGCAGCTCAGAAAGCCTCTGGTGGAGAAGTTACGCAGAGAGCGAATCAACAGCAGCATTGAGCAGCTCAAGTCTCTCCTGAGTCCAGAGTTCCTAAACCAGCAGCCAGACTCCAAGCTGGAGAAAGCAGACATCCTGGAGATGACAGTTTGTGTCCTGAGACGGCTGCAGCAGCAGAATCAACAGCAGAGAAGACTGCTGAACCACATCAACAAGCTGCAGTCTTCCTCTGACAACAACCTGAGAGAGGCTGACTTCTCTCTTCTGAGCTCCACAGTCCAGGCCAGCATCACCAAAGAGAAGAGTCCAGTCAACAGCTCCGTCTGGAGGCCGTGGTAGACACCTACAGACTGGAGTTACTACCAGACAAACTGAGATGACCATATTGGTCAAAGATTACTGGACTCAAGTCTTTGAAATGTTATGGACTTGTTCTTCTGTTTGTACAGAAGGTTGTAGTTTGTGTTTGTTTTCTTTCTGCAAGACGACATTTCCTGAGGAAATGACATCACCAATATCTTTCAATTTAAGAAAGAGAAGATCTTGTCATGCATGTTGCATGAAGCAAATCTGATTGCATCAGCAATTATTATTATTATACTTCACTGTACTTCATGTAATGTTGGTATAAGCTATGGTAACATTTGTTATCTTTTGATTGTTATTGATCATTTTGATCAGAAACTTTAACTGTCCTTTTTATGGACATATTGTCACCATGGACTTACCTCACTTTAATCTCTCCGATTACTCAAAACTGATCTGTTGTTAGATCCAAATGTTTATCTTTTTTTCTAAAAGGTTTGCTTAATGTCACAATTTTCCTGTGATACTTTTATGACTCACTCCATGTCATGTGTTGGCAGATGGAGATGTTTATTACCTCTTGATAGGTATTGATGATTTTGAATTGATCAAAATATTATTTGTCCTTTTTATGTTCATTTCATCATAATGGGCTTTCCCTCACTTTGTGATTATTGAAAAATGATCTGTTTTAAGATCACAATGTTTATCCTTTTACTGTAAAAGGTTTCTTTAATGGCACACTATCACAGTTTTCCAGTGACAATGTTATTGTTTAAGATGTAATTGAATTCAGAGGTTACTAAGAACAATGTGACCTGTTGTAAGGTCAGTTTTTACTAATGTTGTCATTTGTTCACTAAGTGAAAATGTGTTGAACATTTTGGGAGAAAAAAAAAGTGAGTACTATGTCCTCAAGTATTTTAAATTGTTTGTCTTTTATAAAGACAGTTGTTCCTTTACTCTCTCAGAGTACAGTGTGTCTTGTAGAAATCTACAAGTTGTTGTTGTGATGTATCATCACCTCTAGTTGGAGTTTTCATACTTTGTGTCTCATTGTGCCTTGTTGAATAAACAAATACTACTGCCACCTGAAAATGTGTTCTCAAATTGTTTTATTTTTACTGCATCATCGTTCCTATTTTATTGACAAATCAAGATACAATTCAGTACACGCAGTAATTGTTTATCTATAACATATCCATAGCGTAAAACTAAGCATGGGAATAGGGAGAAAATCAAATATCACGATATTTTTGACCAAATACCCCGATATCGATACCGCAACGATATTGTAGTGTAGGGCTGGGCATCGATCGTCGATACGTTTATGGCACCGGAAAAAAATTATTTATCTTTCTGTGCCAAATTTCGGTTCCAAAAGCGTCTGAGTGCGTAAGCGCAAGCTTATCTGTCCTCTCTGCATATTGACAGAGAGCGGAGCAGCCGACACACACACATACATATTTACACACACACGCAGAGGTGCAGACGGAGTAATCTACGTCGGCTCTGCAGTTTTGTTGAAGTCACAGCGAGTCACGGCAATGCCGATAAAGTAGTTTCATGTGTGCTTACAGTTTTTCAAAACTGCGTTTTCTGCGATATGATATTAATAGCGAGCCGAAAGCGGTTGCGTGCTGTTGTTTTACACTTCCTCTGAGACGAGCAGGCACAACAGTGGTTTCTGTGCCCTGGTGACTGACTGACAGGCTGAGGTTGTAAAGCAAGGCAACTTTACTTCTACAGCAGCTTTCAGCAGCAAGGCAATTCAGTTACATTCCTTTGCACTTAAGTTAGTTCTTCATTAGTTCAATGTTGACAACAGGGCAGTCACCAAGTTTATTGTTAAAGGTTTGTATCATTATGCAGTTTGCACTAAAAAGTCTTTGTTCGCTACATTCCTTTGCATTTTAGTGGCATAAAGGTTTCTCTTTTTTTGTTAATTTTGGCAAAGTTCGGATTGATACCAATCCTGAGTATCTGACTGGCGCACCCCTATCCAAAAAGCACAACCAGTTTTATTAATAATGTTACTCTGAGTGAGCAGTGTTACCAGAATTTTGTGATTTTGATAACTTAAGGTGAAAAATAAAAGTTTTGTGTTTAATGTATTTTTATTGATGTTGAACCGGTATCGAAACTGAGGTATCGAAATTGGCACCGGATCAAAACATTTGAAATATATGATATTTGAAAACAAACACTATTGTAGTGTTGACTATTGGTGCTTTCACAAAATATTTACACAAGATTTTTGATAAATAATCATCACAGGGTTTGTACACCTTTTCCAAGCACTTTTAAAGCTTTTTCCAGCACCTTACACCACCGTAAAATACATACCAATACATAGTCAAAATTATTATTTAGTGTTTAGTTTTATCACATTAAAAGAGATAATGCTATAAACAGCCAAAATTGTGTTTTGTAAAAGCAGGCTCAGATATTTAAGCAAAACACAAGTTTTATTTTTCAAAATGTATCACTGTCTAAGTAGACTTTGCTTGCTATCTAACCAAACAAAATCATCACTCGACAGGTTCACTTCACTAACCCTGAATTATCACCTTTCAAATGTTTAATCTCTTCAGGGTTCCTAGCATAACATACATTAAGAGGGCTATGGGGAGCAGCACTGAGTGGGAGGGTTTGAGCCAAATGACATGCAGCTGGCTCATTCTGCGTCAAATCAGACTAAAACAGTTGCTGCACAACATTAGATTTTGCTCAAAGTTTATGCTGCCCTTAATGTCACACTTTTTTCCAAATCTAGGGCATGCTGTACAAACTTGTAATAGTTCAGTCATATTTACATGTTTGTCTTCCACCCTACAAAGTTTGGGCTGCCTGTGAATAATACTTTATTATATTAATGTCCAAATATTGCTTTCCAGATGATGTGATTTTCAGGCTGTAAAACTGAAGTAATTTCAAGGGATAAAAATATGAAGTGGTGCTCATAAGTTTATGAACCCATGCTAAAGTTGACTAAAAAGAGGAATAAAAAAAAAATCATCTTTTGGAAATTGGTCTTAATGCCTTAATTAAAAAAGTTAGGAAAAATCCAACCTTTAAGGACACCAATTTTCTTTGTGAATGAATAATGTATCGTAAATAAATAAATGTTCTTCCTTAAAATACAGGGGGCATGGTGAAGGGTATGTGATGATGTGGGGCTATTTTAATTCCAAAGGCCAAGGGAACTTTATCAGGATGCATAGTATCCTGGATCCATGAAATAACTGGCCTTTACAAATAAATCAATTTTCCAAAAGATGATTTTTTTTAGTCAACTTTAGTATGGGTTCATAAACCTATGAGCACCACTGTAGGATTTGAACATATTTTACAGGCCTTGGTTTTGAAACACATCCTTGATAGACAAGGTTTGAACAAAATCTGAGACAACACCAACAACAACCTGCGATTCCATTTTAACCCATAAGACTGACAATGATACTGCATTTTTTTTTCATTGCCAAGACATATACATTTATCTACTGGAATAGAGCAGTGTAAATATTGCATAAGGCCATCCTCAACCTTATAGTAGGCTACTTGTATCGTTGTAGGACAATCCATCCAACAGGATTTCAGGGGCCTGTACTACGAAGCAAGATTTAGCATTAATGAGGTAACTTCAGGTTCAACCCAGGGTTTTCTGTACCACAATGGTGGATTAGTTGTTACCAGGTTCAATTGCCGTGGTAACCTAACCTGGTCAGGAGCAGGTTATGTGGGAGATTAGAGATCAACCGGTGTAAAAGCACCGCCTGCTGACCAATCAATAGGCTACTCATAACGGCGTCACCGTTCTTAGAAGATCCATTGACTGAATGGGTGGAGTTCAGTGAGTAAAAAGAAGAAAAAAAAGAAAAAGCTTGGTGCGCGGAGAGAGAGAGGTGCGCTCTTAAAGGTTAAAACATTTAGAGACCGACAACCCTGTTAACATTCCCTGATGGATATTTTTATGAAAGGTAGGGCCTATAGATTTTCAGTGGAGGGAACGTATCTTACGTATCTTTGTAAACTTCTTGAGCCGTGCGTTGCCAATGCTCGCATCGGTTTGAATTACGTTTTTATATTTTTTATTTGCTCCCATGATCGCTTACCACTGCCAGGGTTGCAAGGACAAGTGTAATATATGGTCAGATCATTTGGCATTGATTTCTCTAAAAAAAAGCATCGATATAAACAAAAAAATAATATTTGGGGGTATGCATCACTTTCAGCTGTTTTAGATTACTTACTTAAATTACTATGTGCCAGGACACCCCTGTACCTAGCGGCGTATTGAGTGGGCACATCACGTGACAGGAGACGAGTGAATGAGCGTCAACGTGCGACACACATGGATGTATTGGCGACACAGCCGACAGCGACACAGCCAAGGCCAGCCCAGCACAAATGCGGTAGCCGGAGGAAAAACCAGAGAAGCGTAAGATATTTTTCACCAGTCAATAAACTCATGGCAAGGTGCCAAGTGTGTGATAAAAAAGTATTTTTTTCCTTTTAGCTTTTTCTACCAAGATTGGTCTTTTTTCTTTTTTTGAGAAATAAGAAAAGTGAAAATGTGTATGTTTTTGTGATTTGTCTTAAATGTAATAATATTTTTACTGACAAAAATTGCCAATAAGAAATGAATGGTATCGGAATCGATATCGATGAAAATGCAAGAAAAAGTATCGGTATCGTATCGAATCCTAAATTGTGGTATCGCCCATCCCTAGCGTTGGCTTTTCTTGCCAGCTTTTCTTCCTGTTTTAGGAAGCAGCGACTGGATTGCTATTTGCTTGTAAACCGTGTCTGTGTTCTTCATATTTATGTAGAATTATAGTTTGCTCTTCTCATGTAAAATATACAGCTCTGGTAGATGTTTGCGATTGGTCACGAAGTGCGAACACCGCCTCTTTTATGTGAACGCACGTCTCTAGATTGGGAAACCCTGGGTTGACTGAACTAGTTGATAACCGCCTTTGTGACAGTTTATGCGGGACCACGGTTGTTAGGGTTAGTGAAGCCGGGTAACTGAAAGAAATCCAGGGCATGTTAAACTTGATTCGTAGTACAGGCCCCTGTTCAGCAATCAACGATTGTTGTTATGTGCTAACGTTTGCAGGTTTTAATTTGCGGGTAGTTAACGTTACAGTTACTTTGGCTATGTTCACTGCATATTCCACAAATGAATGTGCAATAACAGACATGGAATATTAACATTACATTATCACACCAAGTACTCTAAAGGTGTGTCTCAAATCGCGCATTTCCCTTAGTGCACTCAGGGAAGTGCACTTCGTACACTATGTACTTACTTGCACAGTGTGTAAAATTTGACGGGGGAGTGTTGTCTCAAATCACACATTGCCTTATGTACTTACCGGAAATGACGATCACAACATCTCAGTCCTCCTTCTGTGAAATTGTGAATTGTACCCAGGGCAGAGCATTCCCACCACCTATTGTCACTCACGAAAAATACATTACTGCTTTGTTCATCAAAATTAATGTGATTGTTTTTATTGTTGCTTGTATTTGCCCTCTGTTTTATGCAACCATAAACATACCGGTATGATATTCATACTTTTGCTCTTAATTCATTGTAAAAAAAAATAAAAAGGCCATTTTGAGTTATTTTAGCAAAATTGGAGCAATTAAAATGGTGTCTAACTGACATATAACGTTAACATAGAAAATTGTCATATTACATGTTTATATAAGGGTGTTTATTGCAATACCTATTAATTACAGTGACAAGACAAGAGTGAAAGTAGAGGCAACCCAATGGACATTTAAATAGATCCTATTGTTCTATTAATCTTTCATTTCATGTATGCTTGCTACTAGGGCTGAGCGATATGGCCTAAAAATAAAATCTCCGATTTTATTTATTTTTTAAATTCGATTTCCGATTTTTTTCCGATTTTCCCCCCTACTTTTTAAGGAAAGCAATAAGTACAAACGGCAGACAACTTACCGTCTTCTCCACGGTATATATGGGTACCATGTCTTTGGCTATGTGCAAAGCAACAGTTCGGCTACAGTTAGCTGTTTTTTAGCTAAGGTTTGTTGGTCACTGCGGTTTTGTTCGTCTCGGAGAGACTGGCATTTCTCATATTCGGCTGGATGTCTCCATTTCAGGTGTTGGAATAGGTTTGTGGTGCTGCTGCCTTTGACTGCGATGAGCTTTAGGCAAATGTTGCAGCGCGGGGTTTGCTGCTCCACGTCTGTCGCAGAAAACCCATTGCAGTTCCAAACAACAGATGATTTTATTCCTTTCTTGGGAACAAACTTCCCACTCTCACCGGTAGCCATGTTGTCACTTGTTGTTGTTTTGCGTGTGCTATGATGTTGTTGTCTTGTTGTTGGACTTTGGTGAAACTAACGCTACAGAAGCTCCGGAGACCCAAAAATGTGCCATTACACAAAAACTTGATTTACTTATTTTTTAAGTCGCGCTCAACAAAAAATTCGAATGAATTCATTTAATCGATTTTTCGCCCAGGCCTACTTGCTACAGTCATGCAACGCTAACGATAACACATACCATTAAATACATTCAATAACATTTTATTTTAAAAGACGGTGCCATTGCTATGCCCCGGGCCACTGTGCACCGTGCTGTACACAAGACCAGCAGGGAAATCCTCTCTCTCCTCCCCCAGGTCGTTCGCCTTCCTTCAAACCCTGGGTTGACTGAACTAGTTGATAACCGCCTTTGTGACAGTTTATGCGGGACCACGGTTGTTAGGGTTAGTGAAGCCGGGTAACTGAAAGAAATCCAGGGCATGTTAAACTTGATTCGTAGTACAGGCCCCTGTTCAGCAATCAACGATTGTTGTTATGTGCTAACGTTTGCAGGTTTTAATTTGCGGGTAGTTAACGTTACAGTTACTTTGGCTATGTTCACTGCATATTCCACAAATGAATGTGCAATAACAGACATGGAATATTAACATTACATTATCACACCAAGTACTCTAAAGGTGTGTCTCAAATCGCGCATTTCCCTTAGTGCACTCAGGGAAGTGCACTTCGTACACTATGTACTTACTTGCACAGTGTGTAAAATTTGACGGGGGAGTGTTGTCTCAAATCACACATTGCCTTATGTACTTACCGGAAATGACGATCACAACATCTCAGTCCTCCTTCTGTGAAATTGTGAATTGTACCCAGGGCAGAGCATTCCCACCACCTATTGTCACTCACGAAAAATACATTACTGCTTTGTTCATCAAAATTAATGTGATTGTTTTTATTGTTGCTTGTATTTGCCCTCTGTTTTATGCAACCATAAACATACCGGTATGATATTCATACTTTTGCTCTTAATTCATTGTAAAAAAAAATAAAAAGGCCATTTTGAGTTATTTTAGCAAAATTGGAGCAATTAAAATGGTGTCTAACTGACATATAACGTTAACATAGAAAATTGTCATATTACATGTTTATATAAGGGTGTTTATTGCAATACCTATTAATTACAGTGACAAGACAAGAGTGAAAGTAGAGGCAACCCAATGGACATTTAAATAGATCCTATTGTTCTATTAATCTTTCATTTCATGTATGCTTGCTACTAGGGCTGAGTGATATGGCCTAAAAATAAAATCTCCGATTTTATTTATTTTTTAAATTCGATTTCCGATTTTTTTCCGATTTTCCCCCCTACTTTTTAAGGAAAGCAATAAGTACAAACGGCAGACAACTTACCGTCTTCTCCACGGTATATATGGGTACCATGTCTTTGGCTATGTGCAAAGCAACAGTTCGGCTACAGTTAGCTGTTTTTTAGCTAAGGTTTGTTGGTCACTGCGGTTTTGTTCGTCTCGGAGAGACTGGCATTTCTCATATTCGGCTGGATGTCTCCATTTCAGGTGTTGGAATAGGTTTGTGGTGCTGCTGCCTTTGACTGCGATGAGCTTTAGGCAAATGTTGCAGCGCGGGGTTTGCTGCTCCACGTCTGTCGCAGAAAACCCATTGCAGTTCCAAACAACAGATGATTTTATTCCTTTCTTGGGAACAAACTTCCCACTCTCACCGGTAGCCATGTTGTCACTTGTTGTTGTTTTGCGTGTGCTATGATGTTGTTGTCTTGTTGTTGGACTTTGGTGAAACTAACGCTACGGAAGCTCCGGAGACCCAAAAATGTGCCATTACACAAAAACTTGATTTACTTATTTTTTAAGTCGCGCTCAACAAAAAATTCGAATGAATTCATTTAATCGATTTTTCGCCCAGGCCTACTTGCTACAGTCATGCAACGCTAACGATAACACATACCATTAAATACATTCAATAACATTTTATTTTAAAAGACGGTGCCATTGCTATGCCCCGGGCCACTGTGCACCGTGCTGTACACAAGACCAGCAGGGAAATCCTCTCTCTCCTCCCCCAGGTCGTTCGCCTTCCAGCAGAGGAGGACTTCCCTCAAGTTGGCAGCATTGACGGCTGCCACGTCCGTGTCCCTAACGATTATATAAGTCAGATCAGGACAGAAACAGCACTGTTAATACGTTATAACATAGCATACATTAACGTACTGTAAAATTACTGCTAACGCTCGCAGCTTACAAGATCACACATCTAACGCTAAAATCGTCTACAGTGAGGACAATAGTTTAACACAATAAACAACAGTATACCACAACACATATAACGTTAGCTAGGTTATAACTCATTAGCCAGTGGTTAAACCAAAGAGTACCGGTAACTTCTATACTCTTTGGTTAAACTGTGCCGCTGTTAGCTAGCTAAGGTTAACTAAAGCTAGCTTGATAGCACGTCAAATTATGGTACAAATAATTGCGGTACAAAAATCATCACCGACAGCAAAATTAACCAAATATACATAAACAGGTGGCTTATATGTTATACAAGTACAGCAAAAAGACTAATGTTCAACTTACATTTGTATTGTTCCGTCGGTCTCGCTGTCGTGTATATGGCCGCCATTATCCAAAGTTTTTCACTTTTTGTTAGCTCTGCCCCTTCCGCTACGTAGCCAAGATGGCGACAGCTGAGTGTGGAAAGTGTGCATCGATCCACGCTCAACTTTTTGACCGTTATGAGTGCACCATCTGGGTACTCGTAGTGCACTGCATTGACCACACTTCGACGAGTGACACTTTGAGTGCACTCAAATAGTTAGTATAAGTACAGAAGTGCGCGATTTGGGACACACCCTAAGTCACTTAGCCTGTGAATTCCTAGCTAGCAGTTACTAGCATAAACAAATAGGCGCTAACGTGTACAGTAGGCTACTTCAGTTGGCTTACTTCAAACTTACTTCATGTGACTCGAGAGCGCAGACTCGCCCATTGTGAAAAGCTGCACGTCTTTTTTGCAGACTTTACAAGAGGCAACTCGTGGAGTTTGTCCCAGTTTAATCCATAATTAGTATTTTTCATCTTCCAGCCAACGTTCATTGAAACGACAACCTGCCGGCAGCAGGTATTATGAATCCCACTATGGCCACACCAAGACCCGCCCTTCAATAGCATTTACAGGAGTCCATGCTAACCACCACTCAAGGTGAAATGCCTAACCCCAACCAATCGAGCTGCTTCGTAGGGCGGGACTTGGCGTAGTGGCAGATCGCAGTCACACATGCACAAGCGGACAGGTTTCATTTTAGGCTCTGCAACATTTTATTTCTCCATTTAATAAACAAACTATTCAGTAAGTTAGGTATTTGTTGTGAAAGAAATACAGTTACAATTTCAAGCATTTTATCCACAAATTCAAGAACTTTTCAAACCTTGAAAACACAACATCAAATTTCAAGCATTTTCAAGGATTTCAAGCACCCGTACGAACTCTGTCATCAGTAATGTGTAGGGCTACAACTAACCAGTCGCTCCAGGACTTTTCCGCAAATTTGACCAATAACCTGAAGTTTCCCGTGACTTCAACCAATCCCAGTAGTGTCTCCCACGTGCACTCTGTGAGCCACCGACCACACGGGAGTGAGAACGGGTTGATGATAATTTCCTTGTTTCTGATATGAAGACGAGACATGTGTGACTCAAACATCTCACATTTACCAACAAAACGTACAGCCAAAGACCGTGCAAAACATTTCAGACTGTCCTGCCAACCTGTACATTTTAACATCAATGCACGCTGCAACGTTTTTTTCACTCTAGAGTCGCTGAAGCTGCTGCTGTTTCAATCCGGTCGGCTCTCTGCAGCGGGCAGGGCTGCTGCTCAGTTCCCTCCGCATCTGACGCGCGCACACACACACAAACACACACACACAGACACACACAAACACACACAGTGGACGCAGGAAAAACCGGAGATGAGACGTACACGATGAGGACAGCTACGCTCGTTATTGTAAGTGCAATGATAAGTTAAAGTCCAATAAGTACTTTATCAAACCGTATGAATGTGTGTCCCAGGCCAGGATAGGAGATTAACTAACAATGTAAAGATCAACAAGCCACTGACAGATATGTTCAAATTTGATTCATTCAATAAATTATTTTTTGTCTTAAATCCACCAGCTATTTACATATTATACCAACATTTGCAGCATCCTGGGCCTTTTTGGTAAGGTTACTAGGAAAACTCAGCCCTGAGTAATGAATTATTAGTAATAATTATTATTCTCCCAAATCAAGTTTCCTTTTTATTTTTAAAGAACTATACAAAAGAAATTGCAACTTTTATCGAAATTTTTTCATCAAAATCAGGCATTTTGGGCCACAACAATCTCAAAAAGACTGCAAAATCCTGGAGGGACTGGCCTTGTGTGTTTTTTCATGTGTTATGGTTCGCATTCACCAGTGTTTTTGTTGTTGTTGAGCTGTGCATAGGCCACTCCTGATTTTGTCAGTCATCTCATCTCTTATATGCAGTGGCATAAAGAGCCAACACCGGGGCCCTATGCATGATTATCAAGGCGGGCCCCCCTACTACAGCACTTGATGACGCTGCAATGTCCACGAGTAGGCTACGATGAAAAGGACAGGATAGGATCAGAGAGACACAGCAATTCCTGTTTTTCACCTTTATGAGGCAAAAAAAATCTGGCTGGTAAAAAGTCACTGTGGCAGGTGGATTTAAAAATCCACCTGCCACAGTGGCTGGTGGTCAAAAAAGTTAACTTCATGCCCTGGTCACAGCGTGTACAAATAACAACGTCAGCTCTGCTCAGAGCTGCAGCATATCACTCCGCCCAAGTAGCACTGCTTCCCTTTCTGAGAATATAGTTCCCAGTTTATATATAGTTAGAAGATGGCTGTGTCTCAAGTGACGTTATTTGTACACGCTGTGACTATATAAATCACAACATGTAAATAGGAACATGTTGCCGTTATTTTGTCACTTATTTGGAGCAGTAGGCTAGTTGGAGCCGGTTACCTCCAGGATCTGTGCTAAGCTAAGCTAACGGTGAGCCGTCAGACAGAGTTACGACACGCACGGAGAAGAGAAGGGTATGTATCGACTTGTCTAACTCTTGGGGTTACGGTGAATAAGCTAATGTCCCAATAAGTCGGCGTGTTCCTTTAATCGTTGCAGCTCTAGTACCGTAATGTGGAATGACTAAGTGGGTAAAGGCAAATAATAGAACAGTCTGGTAAGTTGAGAAAATGACACAACTTTACTGTAATGCAGCCTTTAAAACCAGGAAAAGACAACACTTATACCATATTACTATATTACGATATCCAGATATCTAGTCTCATATTACGATATCAATATTATATTGATATATGTTGCCCAGCTCTACATGGGAATGTGCATTAATTAAGATTTCTGATTAGGAGAGATTATTAATGTTATGTCACTCTATTTATATGAAGTCAAGTCAAACCAAATGATAAAATGTACACTTCAAAGACATTTGCTGGACCATTATTTCCATATAACTAAGTTTCAGGTGTTTTAAGGTAAAAAGTTTGAAGTTAACCATTTTCCTCTTTAAAGAGGTCAGACATGGTAAAGTGATGAATAATAAGACACACTTCTATTATTCCTCCAGTGAAAGCAGTGAAAGGACAGAGTGTGGGAAACCAGAGGAGTAGGGCTGAAACGATTCGAGTTACTCGAGTAACTCGATTACAAAAATTCCTCGAGGCAAAAACTCTGCCTCGAAGCCTCGTTAAATTCCTATGACACGCACAATACACGCAGGGATCTGATTGTTCCACACGGACCGTTGTTTAGGAAGCACACCACTAGCGCGTGATACATTTGATGGCGGAGAGTAAAGATGTCCAGAAACGGCAGAGAATGTCTAAAGTTTGGGATCATTACATACTAAAAAAGAAAGAGAACAAGGTGTAATGTGTCTACTACTAGATATGATGTTTTGCAAGAGAGTATAGCCTAAAAAAAGAACCCCTTCACACACACACACACACATGCACCCTCGTCTCTCTCACTCTTCCTCACGCACGGCACATGTGCGCACACACACACACACACACACACACACACACACACACACACACACACACACACACACACACAGGTTGCTAGTTTACCATAGCAAATAGGCTCACCCCGGAAATTATATATTATTTGTTGGTAGCCTAATGGTAAATGCTGCAGGTGTAGAAATCTACATAAAACAGATATTTACTTTGATGTCAGGGCTAGATTACAGCATGAAACTTAAATGAAATTGCCAAATGTTGGAGTTGGAATAAATACCTCTGTTCTTTTGAGAAATAAAAGCCAAATGCTTGATCATTTTACAGCCACATCATTTTCGTTATGCATTATTTCTTTTGGTTGTTTAAAAACGCAAAACAAATGTATCCGATTAATCGATCGATAAAGTGCTAGAGTAATGTTCAACCTCTTCCAACTCAGAAACTTTATTTAAGCTGTAAACCAGTCAGGACACTTAAGACTTTCTACCATTACTTTCTTACATCTTTCATATGTTTCAGGAAAATCACCGTTTAGTTTTTCAACATCCAGCAATCACACAGCAACTTCTTAAAACGTTGCCTCTTTTATTAATTGTTACCAAATATTCACTTTAATTGATAATTACTATTTTAGGGGGGGGCTCACCATCTTCCCTTGGTGGCACACACTGCTTGTGCACAGGATCCTCAAAGATCCATTTGTAGAGGGGCACATGCCTCTTTACTATAATAAGGCGTTTTCCCACCGGAGGGATTTTTGCAGTTCCTAGAACTAAAATGTTCCAAATTTGGGGATTGTTTAGTTCCTCTGGCCGTATTACGGGACTTTTTTTAGCTCCTACTTCAGAGCAGGGTCTTTTCCCTTTTCCCTTTTCTTAGGTCTACTTGATTGGTCGAACTTATAAGTCACGCCCACTGCCAACCCAGATCTTGCAGTGCGCCGTCTGTACTTGCAGACAGAGCAACAGCGGGACATTTTTAACAATTTTCACCATCTTATTCATCATTAAAGTCACTTCTGACGTTTTAGGTGAGAAATGAACTGTTTAGATTTCCAATATAGGCAGTCTTCCGAAAATCGTTGCCGAATTGACAATTTGCTTCAAAGTTTTCGGAGTTGAGAAGCTCCATAAAGTAAAGGGACTGCCAGCTGGTGGCGGCCGGATCGCTTGTTCGCTGGTCGGCCTGTCATCCTGTCATCCTGGGACACCCCGCTGTAAACTAGCGGACTCTCAGACCGCGGTCTCGTAAATAAGAGGCTTTTATTTCACCATTGAGGGATTGTTTGTTCTACCATAAACACATGTCCATCATAAGATTAAAGGGAACGTGTGGTTAACTGCCTTTTTACTATTAAACTCCACAAGCGCCTGGTCCGCCGTCGCACGCACACACACACACACACACACACACACACACACACACACACACACACACACACACACACACACACACACACACACACACACACACACACACACACACACACAGAGAGAGACCCGTTTCTCTTCGGGAGACTTGTTTAAATTATGACAGATTTGGACATTAGATTTATATAGTTTGGCGTATTTCTCTTCTGATTTTAATTAAGACCGTTGCTGTGCTTGCATCACTCCCTTACCCCTCCTACCAGTCCCTGTGGTCACTTGGCCAGTGCAAATGCAAATGGAAAAAAAAAAGATTTATTTTTCTTTATTGTCTGTGTTTCTCTGTTATGTACTCCAGCCTAGTCTTTAAACGCAGCCGTTCAACCCCCTTATGAGGATCCCAGCAAGACACAACAGGAACATTGGGGGTGGCCTCTAGCTCACCCAGTAAGAGCGTTCACCCCACGTTGGCTGAGTCCTGCAGCGGCACAGGTTCAAATCTGACCTGCTGCCCTTTGCTGCGTGTCATCCCCCATCTCTCTTCCCCTTTCCCGCCTATCCACTGTCACTCTATAATAAAGGGAAAAGCCCCCAAAAATTAATCTTTAAAAAAGACACAACAGGAACATTCTGATGTTCTCCTCCATCATGCTGCTTTGTTGTTGTATGTGGTGCTAAGGTCTAGTGACGATGCTATGAAGACCGTTGCGGTGCTTGCGTCACTCCCTTACCCCTCCTACCAGTCCCTGTGGCCACTTGGCCGGTGGGAATGCAAATGGTGAAAAAATGATTTTGGGGGAGAGTAGTTCTTAGAGCTGCTTAGAAGTGGACTTTTCCCCTAAAAAGTACAAGTACTATCCAGTGGGAAAACGCCTATAGACATATTGTGGGAAAGCGCTGGGGAAAGAATTGAATGAATGACATCCATCCCACCAGCACCAGCGTAATTCTCCAAAGGGATTTGGCACACTTCAGGAAACAGCTGCCCCCCCTCCCAGAAAACCTCCCACCCTCATGAGGGCTGAAGTTTTGATCCAGTTAATGGTCGGTAATGAGTCATGATTACTACTGGTGGTTCACAATGTATGACAATGATTGGAAACTGTAACTATGAGAGGATAAATCATGTTTATGATAGATTGTTCACTATCAATATTTCAAATTTTACAGACAGTCAGAAACAGCCAATGGTGTCCTTTCCCTCCATATGGCTGATGGTGTCAGGCTCTGTTTCTATAGCAACACACAGCCAGCATCTGTCACAGAAGTCCCTTTGTCGTTCATTGACCACACCATACAGGGAGTCAGTGTGGGAAACTGAGCTCAACTTGTTACTCACACTGACTACAAGGCACGAGTCAAAAGACTCTGCAACATCTGGACAGCAGCATGATTATTGTGTTGAGTTTATTTCAAGTGCCATGAAAGGAAATCACACTTATTTCTAAAATCTTATGACAATTTTTACAAAATGGTGCATTTTTCATGAATATTTTAGGTATATATCACATTTAAAAAAAATCGAATTACATATCTATCTGAGTTATTATTTCAGAACAACGTGATTTTACCTGCTATGTTATGGGTTGGCTCAAGAAAAGCAAATGAACAGAACCAACTTATCTTATCTTAAACATAATTCAAACATTAGGCTACACCATGACGGTTATTCCCTTACTAGTGTGATGGGATGTTAAGCGTGTGCTCAGTCAAAGTCTTTGATCCCAGCATCAGGCAGCAGATCTGCTCTCTCTACAGGGTCACCACTTTCCCAGATTCACACAGAGTTCCCCCCCACCCCCAGTCCTCCACCTGTTCCCCTGAGATCTAACCATTGTCCTCAAATCAATGAAACCATTCGGAGTGTGGCTTCATTTATTGTGTCACCAAGCGCTCTGATTGGCTGAGACTGTGAGAAACTCCAGCCAGACCAAGACTCACACATTCATATGGAGCTGTGGGACTATAAATAGGAGGGATGAAGCCAGCAGAGATCAGATTCTCTCTACAGAGACCTCTACAGCACAGAGATCCAGACATGGCACCTACAATCACTGCAGCAATGACCAATTCTCAGGAGCATCTGACTCTGACCCACAAGGTAAATTAAAGATTCAACAAGACTTAAATATTGTCAATGAGAAGTTGTATTTGTTCATGATAACACTTAACTCCAGAATAAGTTTATTAATGACATTGTTCTTCTTCCTGCAGCTCAGAAAGCCTCTGGTGGAGAAGTTACGCAGAGAGCGAATCAACAGCAGCATTGAGCAGCTCAAGTCTCTCCTGAGTCCAGAGTTCCTAAACCAGCAGCCAGACTCCAAGCTGGAGAAAGCAGACATCCTGGAGATGACAGTTTGTGTCCTGAGACGGCTGCAGCAGCAGAATCAACCTGTGAACTCAGCAGCTGTCGGTCAGGGCTATTCCAGATGTGTCCAAGAGGTGACACACTTCCTGTCCAAAGAGCAGGTGAAGACCCAGTCCCAGAGAAGACTGCTGAACCACATCAACAAGCTGCAGTCTTCCTCTGACAACAACCTGAGAGAGGCTGACTTCTCTCTTCTGAGCTCCACAGTCCAGACCAGCATCACCAAAGAGAAGAGTCCAGTCAACAGCTCCGTCTGGAGGCCGTGGTAGACACCTACAGACTGGAGTTACTACCAGACAAACTGAGATGACCATATTGGTCAAAGATTACTGGACTCAAGTCTTTGAAATGTTATGGACTTGTTCTTCTGTTTGTACAGAAGGTTGTAGTTTGTGTTTGTTTTCTTTCTGCAACAAGACATTTCCTGAGGAAATGACATCACCAATATCTTTCAACTTAAGAAAGAGAAGATCTTGTCATGCATGTTGCATGAAGCAAATCTGATTGTATCAGCAATTATTATTATAATACCTCACTGTACTTCATGTAATGTTGGTATAAGCTATGGTAACATTTGTTATCTTTTGATTGTTATTGATCATTTTGATCAGAAACTTTAACTGTCCTTTTTATGGACATATTGTCACCATGGACTTACCTCACTTTAATCTCTCTGATTACTCAAAACTGATCTGTTGTTAGATCCAAATGTTTATCTTTTTTTCTAAAAGGTTTGCTTAATGTCACAATTTTCCTGTGATTCTTTTATGACTCACTCCATGTCATGTCTTGGCAGATGGAGATGTTTATTACCTCTTGATAGGTATTGATGATTTTTAATTGATCAAAATGTTATTTGTCCTTTTCATGGATATTAGTTTTAAGATCAATATGTGTATCCTTTCACTGTAAAAGTTTTTTTATGTCACACTGTCACAGTTGACAATGTAACCTTTTGAGAATCAATTGAATTCAGAGGTTACTAAGAACAATGTGACCTGTTGTAAGGTCAGTTTTTACTATTCTTTTGTTGTTCACTAAGTGAAAATGTTTTGATCCATTTGGAAAACAAAGTCTCAAAGTACCCTGAGTACTGTGTCCTCAAATATTGTAAATTGTTTGTCTTTTATAAAGACTGATGTTCCTTTACTCTCTCAGAGTACAGTGTGTCTTGTAGAAATCTACAAGTTGTTGTTGTGATGTATCATCACCTCTAGTCAGAGCTTTCATACTTTGTGGCTAACTATTCTTTGTTCAATAAATAAAAACTGCCAGCTGAAACTTGTGTTGTCTTGGGTTATTTTTCCTTACGTGCCCTTTTTATGATAATAAAAATGTGATTCTTTGTGATTCAGTTAACATTGCGAGAGGCAGGTACTGCCTGGAAAGGTCACCAGTTAATCACAGGGCTGACAGAAGCAGACACCCATTCACACCTATCTATGGGTTTAGAGTCACCAGTAAACTTAACCTGCATGTCATTTCGGTTAAGTCTTGTTAAGACTAGAAAATACTATATAAATACAGTCCATTTACATTGGACTGTGGGGGGGAGCCGGAGCTCGAAAATGAGAAAGACACACACACACAGTTTTCAAAAGTCTTCAATAGATGGCGTCCTCAAATGTGTTGTTCGCGCCTCACTCAAAGATATTTAGTTTACTGCCATAGTGAAAAAACTAGAAAATACTCACATTTTAAAAGCTGGAATCAGAGAATTAAAATAAAATGACAAACTGATTATTAAAATAGTTGGCAAATAATTTAATAATTGGCAACTCATTTATTTATCGATTAATCTTTGCAGCTCTAGTAAACTCTACACAGAAAGCCCCAGTCAGTTTGAAAGCCAGAGCCTTCTGGCTGTGAGGCCACAGTGCTAACCACTGCAGCACCGTGCCACCCCTTAACATACCAGTTGATCTAAATGTAGTTAATTACTTTATATTTTTTCCTATCCATTTATCATGAAATTAAGTCACTTATTTTCAGTAAGTCAAGTCATCAGACCAAATTATAAAATGCAAATTTCAAAATGTTTTAAGACAACATGATTATGGTAGAACTGTCAGGTGTGGGTGCTTTAATGTAAAACGTTTAAAGTAAATAATTTCTCTCTTTAAAGAGGCCAGACATTGTATCTAATGAGATGCATAATAAGACACACTTCTATTGTTCCTCCAGTGGAAGCAGTGAAAGGACAGAGTGTGGGAAACCAGAGGAGCCTCACTCACAGAGCCCTGTGGGACAATAGATCCAGACCTTTGCCCTGAAGGGACACAGATTAAAAAGGTGCTGTAAGCGCTGTTGGGTGACGTTACTTCTTGTTGACGTTCGAAGTATTGTCAAACAAAACGGAGGCTAGCTCGCCCCTCCCTCCTCCCGTCCCCTCCCCCTCCCTTCAGTGTTTCCTGAAACACTCTTGAACGCATTGTGGACTGATTGTGGAAGTAGCCTACGTGCTAACGCTGCTGCCGTGATGGCTCAACCAACTCCTTCTTGTCGGTTATTGGCTGGAACACTGTTATGTTTCGTGGTGAAGGTTGACGCAGTTTGCTTTTGTTGCCGTTTGTGGAGCCTGGGCTGTCTACAGAGGCCGTGTTTTTTTTTTACAGTGTGTTCAAGGGACAGGCAGCTAGCAGATAGTGAGGAGATGTTTGCTGCATGTGACAAAAAAATGTGTAGCCTAAAAAACGCATGACATTGCTTAGAGCACCTTTAAAAGAGACTCTGGCTCCTCAAAACTGTTAAATTCCTAATCTGTTTCAAATCATAGATTAGGCCCAAGGTTTTCAACATTTTCTTACTATGATAAGAAATTACCTGGCAAAGTCCTTCAAGACGTTTCTTTCAGGTAAATTGTAAAACTAATTTGTTATTGGTAACTTAAAATATAAAACATGTGGTTTGTTTCAGGATTCCAGCCTTATGATATGCCATTAAACACAAGACGCTAGAAAAAAGAAAATTATTCAGCATTGATACCACACAGGTTTTGCTGACAGAATATGACCACAGCCAAGGAAAAAAATGTGACCTCAGTGTACAGTATATATTGTTTTATTAACAATACAGGAATTTTCAATATTTAAATAAAGTATGGGATTTTTGCTCTGGTTTCCAACCCAACTGAATTTTATTTTTATACAGTTTTAAATTAAAAGGTTTGAGCTGTACAATGTAAAGATAAGAAAGAAACATGAAATAAATACTATATCATGGCAAACACTTTAACAACGGATAATCCAAAGGTCTATTTAGATTTAGGCACACGGCTTAATATCTTTCAATGGACAGAGTGTGGGAAACTCTGGAGATCAGAGTTTAGCATGATTATCAATCTCAACCCCTCCAGCAGCAGATTATTCTCTAAAGGGATTTGGCACACTTTAGGAAACAGCTGCCTCAACCTCCCACCCTCATCTATAGAGCTGAAGTCTCGATTCAGTTGCTGATACAACGGCACAATAATGACTAGATGGTCAAAATGTATGTTATCGATTGGAAGTTGGCAAAAATAATTTGCTAAATGTTTTGAGCCGGCCCTTCATTGTAATATTTTAATGACAATTTCAAATTTGACAGACTGTCAGAAACAGCCAATGGTGTTCTTTCCCTCCAGATGGTTGGTGACGTCAGGCTCTGTTTCTACTACAACACACGTCCAGTATCAGTCACAGAAGCTCCATTCAAAGTCCTTTTGTTGTTCATTGACCACAGCATTCAAGGAGTCAGTGTGGGAAACTGAGACCAACTTTCTACCCACACTGACTACAAGACACAAGTCAGAAGAATGTGAAACATCTGGACAGAAAACTGATCGTTGTTCTCAGGTTGTTGTAAATACGGTTTGAATTTATTGTGGGCATTGCAGTCTTTTTAATACCTGAAAGGAATAACTTTCTAAAATATAGTATATATTAATTCTATTAAAAGTTTTAGAAAAACATTACATCATAATACATTAAAAATTTAACTGAATTATGAAGAAAACATGGAGGATAAATTACAGGAATGGCACTTGCGAGATATGTTGTGTACGGCACATTCAAAGCATTAAGACACAAAAATATATATGCAGTGCTTATTTATTTTTGTAAAATGTATAATGTACTTTTTGCTCTAGATACAACTCCCAGTTAGTGTCTCACGTGTGTGATGAGATGATGAGCGTGTGCTCAGTCAAAGTCATTGATCCCAGCATCAGGCAGCAGATCTGCTCTCTCTACAGGGTCACCACTTTCCCAGATTCACACAGAGCTCTGTGAGTCTCTCTCCATCAAATCCCCCCCCCCCCCCCCCCCCCCCCTGTTCCCCTGAGATCTAGCCATTGTCCCCCAGGCAATGACAGCATTAAGTGTGCTGCATCCCTTATTGTGTCACCAAGCTCTCTGATTGGCTGAGACTGTGAGAAACTCCAGCCAGACCAAGACCCACACATTAATATGGAGATGTGGGACTATAAATAGGAGGGATGAAGCCAGCAGAGATCAGATTCTCTCTACAGAGACCTCTACAGCACAGAGATCCAGACATGGCACCTACAATCACTGCAGCAATGACCGATTCTCAGGAGCATCTGACTCTGACCCACAAGGTAAATTAAAGATTCAAGAAGATTTAAATATTGTCAATGAGACATTGTCTTTGTGCATGCCAACCCTTCCCTCCAGAATAAGTTTATTAATGACATTGTTCTTCTTCCTGCAGCTCAGAAAGCCTCTGGTGGAGAAGTTACGCAGAGAGCGAATCAACAGCAGCATTGAGCAGCTCAAGTCTCTCCTGAGTCCAGAGTTCCTCAAACAGCAGCCAGACTCCAAGCTGGAGAAAGCAGACATCCTGGAGATGACAGTTTGTGTCCTGAGACGGCTGCAGCAGCAGAATCAACAGCAGAGAAGACTGCTGAACCAAATCAACAAGCTGCAGTCTTCCTCTGACAACAACCTGAGAGAGGCTGACTTCTCTCTTCTGAGCTCCACAGTCCAGACCAGCATCACCAAAGAGAAGAGTCCAGTCAACAGCTCCGTCTGGAGGCCGTGGTAGACACCTACAGACTGGAGTTACTACCAGACAAACTGAGATGACCATATTGGTCAAAGATTACTGGACTCAAGTCTTTGAAATGTTATGGACTTGTTCTTCTGTTTGTACAGAAGGTTGTAGTTTGTGTTTGTTTTCTTTCTGCAAGACGACATTTCCTGAGGAAATGACATCACCAATATCTTTCAACTTAAGAAAGGGAAGATCTTGTCATGCATGTTGCATGAAGCAAATCTGATTGCATCAGCAATTATTATTATTATACTTCACTGTACTTCATGTAATGTTGGTATAAGCTATGGTAACATTTGTTATCTTTTGATTGTTATTGATCATTTTGATCAGAAACTTTAACTGTCCTTTTTATGGACATATTGTCACCATGGACTTACCTCACTTTAATCTCTCCGATTACTCAAAACTGATCTGTTGTTAGATCCAAATGTTTATCTTTTTTTCTAAAAGGTTTGCTTAATGTCACAATTTTCCTGTGATACTTTTATGACTCACTCCATGTCATGTGTTGGCAGATGGAGATGTTTATTACCTCTTGATAGGTATTGATGATTTTTAATTGATCAAAATATTATTTGTCCTTTTTATGGACATTTCATCATAATGGGCTTTCCCTCACGTTGTGATTATTGAAAAATGATCTGTTTTAAGATCACAATGTTTATCCTTTTACTGTAAAAGGTTTCTTTAATGGCACACTGTCACAGTTTTCCAGTGACAATGTTATTGTTTAAGATGTAATTGAATTCAGAGGTTACTAAGAACAATGTGACCTGTTGTAAGGTCAGTTTTTACTAATGTTGTCTTTTGTTCACTAAGTGAAAATGTGTTGAACATTTTTTTGGGAAAAAGAAAAAACTGAGTACTGTGTCCTCAAGTATTGTAAATTGTTTGTCTTTTATAAAGACAGTTGTTCCTTTACTCTCTCAGAGTACAGTGTGTCTTGTAGAAATCTACAAGTTGTTGTTGTGATGTATCATCACCTCTAGTCAGAGCTTTCATACTTTGTGGCTCATTGTGCCTTGTTGAATAAACAAATACTGCCAGCTGAAAATGTTGTCTTCTCAAAGTCTTTGATTTTTATTTTTACTACACTGATAGAGGTCTCCATCATCGTTCCTATTTGATTGACAAATCAAGATACAATTCATCATACAGTAATTGTTTATCCATAACATATCCGTAGCATAAAACTAAGCATGGGAATAGGGCTGGGCGATATGGAGAAAATCAAATATCACGATATTTTTGACCAAACACCTCGATATCGATACTGCAACAATATTGTAATGTTGACTATTGGTGCTTTCACTAAATATTTACACAATGAGATTTTTGATAAATAATCATCAGTAATGTGTAGGGCTGCAACTACTGAGTATTTTCATAGTCGATTAATCTGTTGATTTTTTTCTTGATTAATCGATTAGTTGTTTGGTCTATAAAATGTCAGAAAATGGTGAAAAATGTGGATCAGTGTTTCCCAAAAGCCCAAGATGACATCCTCAAATGTCTTGTTTTGTCCACAACTCAAAGATAGTCAGTTTGCTGTCACAGATGAGAGAAGAAACTAGAAATATTCACATTTAAGAGGCTGGGATCAGATAATTTTGACTTTTGTCTTAAAACATTACTCTTATGTCAATACTTATGTCATATTACTATATTAAGATATCCAATATCTAAGATGATATCTAGTCTCATATCACGATATCGATAAATCAATATATGTTGCCCAGCTCTACATGGGAATGTGCATTAAATAAGATTTCTAATAAGATTAGGTGTCTGTGTCCCTAAAGAAGCGTGTATCTAACAGTAGTTCCGGTAATGTTAGCTCTGCTAGCTAACATAGGCAGTCAAACAAACATCAGTGATCCAGTGTCTTGTTGATAATCTACAAGTTTTTCTTGCAATAGCCTTTCTACAATAAACCGTGCTAAAAGTTACCATAATCTTATCAAGGATACGCAGACAGATTAGCTAGCTAGTTGATAAGTTGTCTAGCTACTTCCACTTTATAAACAGCTAGCCATAGCAGCTAACATTAACATTAGCGGTCTACATCCCTGCTAGAGCGGTCAGCTACTTTAGCGATGTTTAACGTTAGCTACATAACGTTAGCAATATATCTTGTGTAGAATCCAGTAGCAGCAGAGCAGAGGGAAGTGTCAGGGAGCAGAGACAAAGTATTTAGATGAAGTGAGCTGGTTTGACCATGGAGATAGATACGGTTAGTTTGACCAAAGTCATGTCAGTGGCCATGCTAGTACTAGTGGGGTAAGGTCGAACTCGAAGGGCGCAGGCTATGAGGTCGAGGGATGTGGCGATGACATCATCGATATGCACGTATGCGACTTCGCCGTCCAAACAAAGTCGAAAGGGTGCCGTTTTTGAATTTTTTCACCCTGGGACCAGGTTTTAAAAAAGTGCGTTTTCAGGCAGTGCATACAGGATTCGTTTGGACGATCGGCCCAAACGATGCAAAACATGTAGGGCCTACGTTTGCATCAAAAAGCGTCTCCGTGTGGATGGCCCCTTAAAGAGACTCTGGCTCCTCAAATTTAAACTTATTTGAAATAATGCCACTGGTTGTAAATGTTCCTTTGATATATAATCAAGCATCAATACCTTCTTATAATATTGTCACTTCATCTACTGAGAACCAAAGTTTAGCATGGTTATTAAAATGGTTTCTGTCAGTTACTCTATGTAAAATAATGTCATTAATTGGTGTGAGCACTGTATGCATTTTATACATGTTATTCTGTTAGGTTATGCAATTTATTATTAAACTTATTCATCCGCCATTTTGTTTACAACTTAACTAGTTCCACATTTTTTAACAAAGAATCTTCATGTCTGCTGTTACTTTTAGTGTAATATTCATGTTATCCAAGACATTTTCCCTAATCAAATTAATGGATTTAATGTTTAGAATTGACAGGTTTGCAGGCATTTTAAACTCTGTCCACTCATTCAAACTTTCAGCTCAATACCCATTCAAACTTTAAAATGTTACAAATCTTTCATATATTCTGGGTATTAATCAACTATTAAGACCCATTAATACTTTTGGAAAATATTCAACTTTGTTTGAATGGTTAGTAATAATGGAAACAATGGGGGGGGGACTAAGTAATGTTCAACCTCTTCCAACTCAGAAACTTTATTTAAGCTGTAAACCAGTCAGGACAATTAAGACTTTCTACCATTACTTTCTTACATCTTTCATATGTTTCAGGAAAATCATTGTTTAGTTTTTCAACATCCAGCAATCACACAGCAACTTCCTAAAACATTGCCTCTTTTATTAATTGTTATGTACCAAATATTCACTTTAATTGATAATTACTTTTTTAGGGGGGGCTCACCCTCTTCACCAGGTGGCACACACTGCTTGTGCACAGGATAATTACCTCAAAGATCTATTTGTAGAGGGGCACATGCCTCTTTACTATAATAGACAGAGTGTGGGAAAGCGCTGGGGAAAGAGCTGAATGAATGACATCCATCCCACCAGCACCAGCGTAATTCTCCAAAGGGATTTGGCACACTTCAGGAAACAGCTGCCCCCACTCCCAGAAAACCTCCCACCCTCATGAGGGCTGAAGTTTTGATCCAGTTAATGGTCAGCAATTATTACTGGAGGTTCACAATCAGGGATGTAGTGGAGGCTAAACACACGTAAACGCCGTTTAAGCACCTCCCAAAATTCGGAAATAGCGTTTACCCACCTCCAAAGTGTGTTTATCCACCTCTAAATTGTGTTTATCCACCTCTAAATAGCCTATAGTTCCTAAGCCATTTTAAATTAAGCTTATGTCGTTTTAGTTTCATATTTTTCATTATTAGTTTCATAGATTGTTAAACCTAAGACGAAGTCTTTCATACTGCGCTGCTTACTGTCAGTGTTGACCAATCTCTTGCAGTGTTTGTTAAAGCCCACAACGTCGCCTTCCAGGCAGCAATGCCTGGCAGGCACTAGGATTAGGCAACAGTTATAGGTGCTGTCACTGCACGATGTGAGTCTCAACACGATCTGAGTCACGTCGAGTTGCGCATGCTCAGATTTAAACAATGTACGGCAAAACGACAATAACGGAAGATGGGAACAGCAATAATCGAAGATATAGAAGGTGGAAAGTTACGTGTTAGTTATCAAATGCTATCTATGATTGTCTGATTGCTAACGTTAGCTCAAAACGCCATTCAAGTAACAGCCGTTGTTGTGTTTGATTGCCAACTTGTAGCCAGCAGTGAACCAACTTGGTCATGTAGCTCCATTTTCACTGACTTTTTTTTATTTTTTATTAACTGACGTGAGGGATCATGCCGTGAACATGTGATGTGTTACGCTAAATAATATATTACTGCCATTTCCATCTTCCATATCTTCGATTATTGCTGTTCCCATCTTCCGTTATTGTCGTTATGCCGTGAATTGTTTAAATCTGAGCATGCGCAACTCGACGCGACTCAGATCGTGTTGAGACTCAGATCGTGCAGTGACAGGTGCCTTGATTTAAGTCAATGGTCGCAGCGCTGCCTTGAAGTCAACGTTGGGGGCTTAAAACACCATCGAGCATCTCTTGCGTAGAGAGCAGGAAGCAGCAGACTGCATCAAGATTCATCAGTTCTCTTAATACATCCATGGTCACTAGCCCAAACTAGCCTACATGTCTCATGTAATAAATTGTAAAAATAGATGTCCGGCAATTTTTTAAACGGCGTCAAGACAGCAGCCCTTCTCCTGATGCCAGCAAACGGCCTCGGCTACAAGCCCAAAGTGAGTGAGCTCGGAAAACAGTAGGCTACTAAACATGTTTTTTAGGTTAATTTGATTCACAGTAGATTCATGCCACTGACTCAACAAGTCACCTCTACCTTTTCCCATTAGCCCATGTTACAAGTAAAATTCAGGATACATTATCAGATAAATAACTGGATGTAATTATATGCATTCTCTGACATTTAAACCACTGGAAGTTTGTGACAACAAGCTCTCTTTGCTAGTCACCTAGCTAGTTAATGTTATCGCTATAGCCGTTCGCGGTTTTGCGGGTACGGTAAACGTTTCTATGGAAACGGCGAGTTGAACCAATCAGAGGCGTCGCTGTTAAGCTTAGGACTATGGGTAGTGTAGTTTTTCTCCATAAGATTGCGGCTAAAAACGTGTTTTTCTAGTGACAAGGTTGATTTCATACAGACCTCTAGCTTCTACAGGAGCAGAAACAAAATGAGACATTTGAGAATGTCATCCTGGGCTTTTGGGAAACACTGATCCACATTTTTCTGACATATTATAGACCAAACAACTAATCGATTAATCGAGAAAATATTCAACAGATTAATCGACTATGAAAATAATCCCAAATCCCTAATCATTATGTACAAGTGCATTGCATTGGAAGTCCTGGATATAAGCCTCCCTCTCTATCTCTTAAATATTTTTGTTCTCTCTGTTTTGTCATTTAGTAAACTTTATAGATTTCAACCCTATTATTCCTTCTTGAGTCTCTTTAACAAGAGCTTAGATTAATGTATGAATTGAATAGTGATTGTGTGACCTATGATGAGGAAACAACCAGTGATACCCTTGGTAGTACCATCAAATGATAGCCTATAGCGATGTCATCAGGATACACATACACTGGTAGGCAGTGGCCCACCTTAAAAGGTGACCACGTCGTGGTCCACCAGAATTTATAGTTTACCCACCTCTTTTTTTACCACTACACCTCTGTTCACAATGTATGACAATGATTGGAAACTGTAACTATGAGAGGATAAATCATGTTGGTGATACTTTATGATAGATTGTTCACTATCAATATTTCAAATTTTGCAGACAGTCAGAAACAGCCAATGGTGTCCTTTCCCTCCATATAGCTGATGATGTCAGGCTCTGTTTCTATAGCAACACACAGCCAGCATCTGTCACAGAAGTCCCTTTGTCGTTCATTGACCACACCATACAGGGAGTCAGTGTGGGAAACGGAGCTCAACTTGTTACTCACACTGACTACAAGGCACGAGTCAAAAGACTCTGCAACATCTGGACAGCAGCATGATTATTGTGTTGAGTTTATTGCAAGTACCATGAAAGGGAATCACACTTATTTCTAAAATCTTATGACAATTTTTACAAAATGGTGCATTTTTCATGAATATTTTGGGTATAAATCACATTTAATGAAAATCTAATTACGATATGTATCTAAATTATTAATTCCGAAAAGAATGATTTTACCTGCTATATATTAGGGGTTGGCTCAAGAAAAGCATTTGAAAAAAACTACTTTTTTTTTAATGTTTCTTTCTTATTATCTTAAACATAATTCAAGCATTACACCATGACGGTTATTTCCTTACTAGTGTGATGAGATGTTAAGCGTGTGCTCAGTCAAAGTCATTGATCCCAGCATCAGGCAGCAGATCTGCTCTCTCTACAGGGTCACCACTTTCCCAGATTCACACAGAGCTCTGTGAGTCTCTCTCCATCACCCCCCCCCCCCCCCCCCCAGTCTTCCACCTGTTCCCCAGAGATCTAACCATTGTCCTCAAATCAATGAAACCATTCGGAGTGTGGCTTCATTTATTGTGTCACCAAGCTCTCTGATTGGCTGAGACTGTGAGAAACTCCAGCCAGACCAAGACCCACACATTCATATGGAGATGTGGGACTATAAATAGGAGGGATGAAGCCAGCAGAGATCAGATTCTCTCTACAGAGACCTCTACAGCACAGAGATCCAGACATGGCACCTACAATCACTGCAGCAATGACCGATTCTCAGGAGCATCTGACTCTGACCCACAAGGTAAATTAAAGATTCAAGAAGATTAAAATATTGTTAATGAAAAGTTGTATTTGTTCATGTTAACACTTCACTCCAGAATAAGTTTATTAATGACATTGTTCTTCTTCCTGCAGCTCAGAAAGCCTCTGGTGGAGAAGTTACGCAGAGATCGAATCAACAGCAGCATTGAGCAGCTCAAGTCTCTCCTGAGTCCAGAGTTCCTCAAACAGCAGCCAGACTCCAAGCTGGAGAAAGCAGACATCCTGGAGATGACAGTTTGTGTCCTGAGACGGCTGCAGCAGCAGAATCAACCTGTGGACTCAGCAGCTGTTGGTCAGGGCTATTCCAGATGTGTCCAAGAGGTGACACACTTCCTGTCCAAAGAGCAGATGAAGACCCAGTCCCAGAGGAGACTGCTGAACCACATCAACAAGCTGCAGTCTTCCTCTGACAACAACCTGAGAGAGGCTGACTTCTCTCTTCTGAGCTCCACAGTCCAGACCAGCATCACCAAAGAGAAGAGTCCAGTCAACAGCTCCGTCTGGAGGCCGTGGTAGACACCTACAGACTGGAGTTACTACCAGACAAACTGAGATGACCATATTGGTCAAAGATTACTGGACTCAAGTCTTTGAAATGTTATGGACTTGTTCTTCTGTTTGTACAGAAGGTTGTAGTTTGTGTTTGTTTTCTTTCTGCAAGACGACATTTCCTGAGGAAATGACATCACCAATATCTTTCAACTTAAGAAAGAGAAGATCTTGTCATGCATGTTGCATGAAGCAAATCTGATTGTATCAGCAATTAATATTATAATACCTCACTGTACTTCATGTAATGTTGGTATAAGCTATGGTAACATTTGTTATCTTTTGATTGTTATTGATCATTTTGATCAGAAACTTTAACTGTCCTTTTTATGGACATATTGTCACCATGGAATTACCTCACTTTAATCTCTCCGATTATTCAAAACTGATCTGTTGTTAGATCCAAACGTTTATCTTTTGTTCTAAAAGGTTTGCTTAATGTCACAATTTTCCTGTGATACTCTTATGACTCACTCCATGTCATGTGTTGGCAGATGGAGATGTTTATTACCTCTTGATAGGTATTGATGATTTTGAATTGATCAAAATATTATTTGTCCTTTTTATGGACATTTCATCATAATGGGCTTTCCCTCACTTTGTGATTATTGAAAAATAATCTGTTTTAAGATCACAATATTTATCCTTTTACTGTAAAAGGTTTCTTTAATGGCACACTGTCACAGTTTTCCAGTGACAATGTTATTGTTTAAGATGTAATTGAATTCAGAGGTTACTAAGAACAATGTGACCTGTTGTAAGGTCAGTTTTTACTAATGTTGTCTTTTGTTCACTAAGTGAAAATGTGTTGAACAATTTTTTGGGAAAAAGAAAAAACTGAGTACTGTGTCCTCAAGTATTGTAAATTGTTTGTCTTTTATAAAGACAGTTGTTCCTTTACTCTCTCAGAGTACAGTGTGTCTTGTAGAAATCTACAAGTTGTTGTTGTGATGTATCATCACCTCTAGTCAGAGCTTTCATACTTTGTGGCTCATTGTGCCTTGTTGAATAAACAAATACTGCCAGCTGAAAATGTTGTCTTCTCATGTCACTGTGTGTCACTTTTACCCTTTTTATAATGATGGAAGACAAACTAACTATATTTATTTATCATTTTAACTTATTTGATAGAGGTCTCATCATCGTTCCTAACTTTGATTGACAAATCAAGATACAAGTTAGTTAGCACACACAGTAATTGTTGATGAATAACGCATCTGTACTGTTAAATTAAGCATAGAAATATGCTGCAATTAAGATTTTTGATGAAGAGAGATTGTCAGACAATGTTATGTGACTGAAGTCAAACCAAATGAGAAACATTTTCAATTTAAATTTTGATGCACCATTACTTTGGTACAACTGTAAATTCCAGGTGTTTTAACGTAAAAAATTTAAAGTTAACCATTTCTCTTTTTAAAGAGGTCAGATCTAATAAGATGCATAATAAGACACACTTCTGTTGTTCCCATAGACTACAGTCTATGGTTGTTCCTCCAGTGAAAGCAGTGAAAGGACAGAGTGTGGGAAACCAGAGGAGACTCACTCACAGAGCCCTGTGGGACAATAGATCCAGACCTTTGCCCTGAAGGGACACAGATTAAAAGAGACTCTGGCTCCTCAATTTGGAGCTTGTTATGAATTAGGCCTTTAGTTGTAACTGTATCTCTGATTTTAATCAGCACTAACTTTACCACTTTAGAAATAGTGTAATTCCATCCATGAGAGCCCATAGTTTGAGCACCGTGTTTGAAAATGTTTCTGCCAGTTATACAATATGTAAATTCAACTAAAAATGAGGTTCATTTTTACTAAATGTTGTTTCTCAGAACTACAACCTCGTGACACTCGACCTTTGAACAGCTAACACGTTCATGCTAAGAGGTTGTTTTCAGAGATGGGAAGTAACGAAGTACAAATACTTCATTAGGCCTACAAATAGTAATGCATATTTAAGAATTTAAGTTAAGGAAAGTACAAATACTTTGTTACTGTACTTAAGTAGATTTTTCAGGTATCTTTACTTTACTATTTATTTTTGTGCCGACTTTTTACTTTTACTCATTTTTAACACAAATACCGGTACTTTCTACTCCTTACGTTTTACAAAAGTGGCTCGTTACTTACCCACTTACAAAAGCGCGATGATACGTAACAACATTGTTTGTGACAGAACGTTCTCATTTTCACTCATACATTCACCCCGTCTGTGTTGGGAAGCTCTGACATTTGGACCTTGGGGGCTTCCGTGGCCCTGGATCTGACGTGAGGTCACTTAACATTACTAAGCAACAACAAGTTGCATTCTTTGCGCGGTCTTTCCTTTCTCGCAACTAGTTACCTAGAGTTTGAACAAAGTTTTATAAGTAACGAGATTTGAAACGTTACTAAACAGACCTAAATAACACTACTTCAGTATTTTCTGAAGTCTGTCCCTGAAGCTGCTGCCACCAACGTTACTGTTACCTGGGAAGTGAGAGTAGCTTATATGATACCGCGTGTGTGTGTGTGTGTGTGTGTGTGTGTGTGTGTGTGTGTGTGTGTGTGTGTGTGTGTGTACCTGCATCTGAGTACAGCAGTAAATAGAATACCATGTTTATATTTCCTTGTTTCAGATGATGAGAGAGACAGTGAGAACTCCTGGCCTTCATAAGGTCAATGACTATGCAATATTAGAGTAAATTCTTAAATATGCATTACTTTACACAATTAAATTACTATATGGTAATGTTAGTTAGCAATGATCAGATAATTAACTAAAATAGAAAGAGTGGAGCTTTTTTCTCCTTCAGTCTGCTTTTTATGCATTTGTTAGCCATGGTGTTGAAGATTGTAAACAGTTTATTAAATACTTTTGAGTAAATGTAGGGCCTTATCAGCAGATTTTATTGCTAATCGATACAAAAGTTGTATGATGATGCTAATTATTAGTCATGGTTTTGTGTGGCAGTGGGGGGGTGTCGGTTAAACGGCTTATTTGTGTGATGTGATGTCCTGTTGCGTTCAGGTTCGGTTGCATTTCTAAAAAAGTTAAATCTGTCTTATCTTTTGTCAACTCTAAGTGTTGTTTTTCCAAGACTTTAAATAAACGCCATCAATACTTAAACGTCTTTTGCCTGTGTACAGTTCGTATTCAGAAACGTCACAGTACCAACTGTCTGGGGTGTCGCTCTGGGACAGGCGAGTATGAGGCTGGGAGGGGAAATTCACAGTATACTCACTACAAAAAAATAGACTACACCACTGGTTAGTTGTACTCTAAAAGTATGCAGAACTTGCATGTAGATTCCTTTAAATGTTAAGGGGAAGATTAAAATAGAACTGGATCTGTGAATTATTACAGAATCACAATTGAATTCATATCTTGCTACTCAGTCAGAATCTTATTAACCTGGAGTCCCAGTCTCTGTCACAATAATCATATATGTGATGTTTTAGGCCTTTTGGCAGACATCCATTTAAAATGTAGACAATGGCATATATACATAAAGAGCCTTTTCTCCATGTCTGCTGAAGTTTCTCAGCTTGCACTCTAGTAACATTTGTGGTCCAGGTAGCTTTGCATAAAAAATGGTTGTCATTCGCAAGGCTACTTTTACTTTTACACTTTAAGTACATTTCCAAGCCTGTACTTTGTTACTTTTACTTGAGTAAATAAGTTAAATCAGTACTTCTACTTTTACCAGAGTATTTTTTAACACAAGTATCTGTACTTCTACTTAAGTATGAGAAGTGAGTACTTTTGCCATCTCTGGTTGTTTTACACAGAGAAATATCTAGACCACAAGCCATAAACGACGTTGAGCACAAACAAGAACTAACAAAGAACTTAACGTTACACAACTAACTCAAGCAACAATACACTTCAGAGACTAAAGATACTCCTCGCCCATATTTACAACATATTACTGTCTTATTAGCTAACGTTACATCCATTATTCAACACCACGGACAGCGACATTTTTACATAAGTCCCAAACAGAGGAAGAGACAACAAAGCTATGCCGACAGTAAAAAAATAAGCATTAGCGTTAACTTACAGTTACTCACCAGAAACTTGAAGGGAGGAGGTAGCTAGGTATGGTGAACCGTCTTAGTTACATCCTTTCAGTTTACTGTCTCTTTAGATGTGGTTTCTCTCAAAGGCCCGCTGCTGTCCGGTTCTTCAGTTTGGTCCATCAATGTTCAGTGAAACATTTCCAGTGTTAAGCTAACGTTACACTTTAGGTTACATTACGTTACAAAAGTTTTAAAGACTTCATGGTGTTTCTTTCTTTTACCCTGACGTTAGATATTGTAATTTTCTTTTGTAAGCCATTGACGTTCACTGTTGAAACGGCTTTGACATACAAATCGATCTCTGTTCATCTGCCTTTTGTGTAAATGGACAGGGTAAAGTTTTAGATAGACCTGCGTGTCAACATCTTTTATATACTGTCTTTGGTCAACATAAGTCCACAAATCACCGGGAATGGTGGTAACGTTAGGAGTCCAACAGAGCAGGGGTTCCAGTCTTTTTTTTAGGGGTGTTGGCTTCGCTGCCGCTGTGGCTGAATGTCTTCACTTGTTATATTTGCCTCGTCCTTTTATGTTTCCCCAGGTGCTGTATTATCTGTCCTCTCTACTACTTGTAGTAACAAACCGTTTCAAAGACCATTTTCTAACGTTCGAGTTAGCTATCTTAATTTTGGCGCGAACGGTGAACATGCACTTCCTGTCACATTAATTATGACCTGAGTGGACAAATGAGACAGAATGAGAAGTTCCGCCCTGATGTTCAGACCCCAACCCTATGCCCCGACCAAGTAGCCTACACAAACATGACGTGTAGCATTTTATCATATTAATTAATTAATTAGGCTGTTTGTAAAATGTGAAGGCATGTCTTTTAATTTTGACATTGCTTAAGTAGGCTACCCACTTTTCACTATAATGGGTTATAGGGCTGGGCAATATATTGATTATATATCGATGTGCTACAAGATTAGATATCGTCTTAGATTTTGGATATCATTATATTCTAATATGGCATAAGTGTTGTCTTTTCCTGTTTTTAAAAGCTGCAGTAGAGTAAATTGTCATTTTCTGAATTTACCAGACTGTTCTATCTGTTTTATGATTTGCCTTTACCCACTTAGTCATTATATCCACGTTACTGATGAGTATTTGTCAAAAAATCTCATATGTAAATATTTTGTGAATGCACCAATAGTCAACCCTACAGTATTGATATCGAGGTGTTTGGTCCAAAATATCATGATATTTGATTTTCTCCATATCGCCCAGTTCTAATGGGTATTTGTTTTTTTGCGGGTATTTGTTTTTTGCACACCCTCTTCACCAGGTGGCACACACTGCTTGTGCACAGGATCCTCAAAGATCCATTTGTAGAGGGGCACATGCCTCTTTACTGATAATAGACGGAGTGTGGGAAAGCGCTGGAGGCAACAATTGAATGAATGACATCCATCCCACCAGCAGCCAAGTAATTCTCCAAAGGGATTTGGCACACTTCAGACATTTTGATCCAGTTAATAGTCAAGAATAAAAGGCATAATTATTACTGGAGGTTCACAATCTATGACAATGATTAGAAGTTGCAAATATGAGAGGATAAATCATTTTTGCTACTTTATGATAGTAGGCTAGCAACATTTCAAATTTTACAGTGAGAAACAGCCAATGGTGTCCTTTCCCTCCATATGGCTGATGATGTCAGGCTCTGTTTCTATAGCAACACACAGCCAGCATCTGTCACAGAAGTCCCTTTGTCGTTCCTTGACCACACCATACAGGGAGTCAGTGTGGGAAACGGAGCTCAACTTGTTACTCACACTGACTACAAGGCAGTCAAAAGACTCTGCAACATCTGGACAGCAGCATGATTATTGTGTTGAGTTTATTTATGGAATACTGTTTTCTAACATCGTATGATCTGTTTAAGAAATGGTGCATTTTTTATTAAGTGAAATTTAAGAAAAAAAGTAAAAAAGAAAATGAAATTATCTGACTAAATTGTCAATTAAAGATTGGTTGAGATTTCATCTGCTACATTCTAGGTTTTGGCTCAAATAAAGTGTTAGAAAAGTAAAATAATCATTATATATTATATTATTGTTTATATATATTTTTTCATTCCATATAATTCATACATTACTCCATGACTGTTATTCCCAGAAGTGTGTGATGGGATGATGAGCGTGTGCTCAGTCAAAGTCATTGATCCCAGCATCAGGCAGCAGATCTGCTCTCTCTACAGGGTCACCACTTTCCCAGATTCACACAGAGCTCTGTGAGTCTCTCTTCATTATTCTCTCCCCCCCGTCCCCCCCCCGTCCTCCACCTGTTCCCCTGACTTGTAATTATTGTCCCCCAGGCAATGACAGCCTTCAACATGTTGCTGCTCCACATCCCTTATTGTGTCACCAAGCTCTCTGATTGGCTGAGACTGTGAGAAACTCCAGTCTGACCAAGACCCACACATTCATATGGAGATGTGGGACTATAAATAGGAGGGATGAAGCCAGCAGAGATCAGATTCTCTCTACAGAGACCTCTACAGCACAGAGATCCAGACATGGCACCTACAATCACTGCAGCAATGACCGATTCTCAGGAGCATCTGACTCTGACCCACAAGGTAAATTAAAGATTCAACAAGACTTAAATATTGTTAATGACAAGTTGTCTTTATTCATGCTAACACTTCACTCCAGAATAAGTTTATTAATGACATTGTTCTTCTTCCTGCAGCTCAGAAAGCCTCTGGTGGAGAAGTTACGCAGAGAGCGAATCAACAGCAGCATTGAGCAGCTCAAGTCTCTCCTGAGTCCAGAGTTCCTAAACCAGCAGCCAGACTCCAAGCTGGAGAAAGCAGACATCCTGGAGATGACAGTATGTGTCCTGAGACGGCTGCAGCAGCAGAATCAACAGCAGAGAAGACTGCTGAACCACATCAACAAGCTGCACTCTGACAACAACCTGAGAGAGGCTGACTTCTCTCTTCTGAGCTCCACAGTCCAGACCAGCATCACCAAAGAGAAGAGTCCAGTCAACAGCTCCGTCTGGAGGCCGTGGTAGACACCTACAGACTGGAGTTACTACCAGACAAACTGAGATGACCATATTGGTCAAAGATTACTGGACTCAAGTCTTTGAAATGTTATGGACTTGTTCTTCTGTTTGTACAGAAGGTTGTAGTTTGTGTTTGTTTTCTTTCTGCAAGACGACATTTCCTGAGGAAATGACATCACCAATATCTTTCAACTTAAGAAAGAGAAGATCTTGTCATGCATGTTGCATGAAGCAAATCTGATTGCATCAGCAATTATTATTATTATACTTCACTGTACTTCATGTAATGTTGGTATAAGCTATGGTAACATCTGTTATCTTTTGATTGTTATTGATCATTTTGATCAGAAACTTTAACTGTCCTTTTTATGGACATATTGTCACCATGGACTTACCTCACTTTAATCTCTCCGATTACTCAAAACTGATCTGTTGTTAGATCCAAATGTTTATCTTTTTTTCTAAAAGGTTTGCGTATGGTCACAATTTTCCTGTGATATTTATATGCCTCACTGTACCTCATGTGTGGGCAGATGGATATTTGTATTACCTTGTTTGGTATTGAAGATTTAAAAGAAATCTTAATTATCCTTTTTATGGACATTTTCATCATAATGGGCTCATCACTTTGTGATTATTGAAAAATCTGTTTTAAGATCACAATGTTTATATTTTTACTGTAAAAGGTTTCTTTACAGTTTTCCAGTGACAATGTTATTGTTTAAGATGTAATTGAATTCAGAGGTTACTAAGAACAATGTGACCTGTTGTAAGGTCAGTTTTTACTAATGTTGTCTTTTGTTCACTAAGTGAAAATGTGTTGAACAATTTTTTGGGAAAAAGAAAAAACTGAGTACTGTGTCCTCAAGTATTGTAAATTGTTTGTCTTTTATAAAGACAGTTGTTCCTTTACTCTCTCAGAGTACAGTGTGTCTTGTAGAAATCTACAAGTTGTTGTTGTGATGTATCATCACCTCTAGTTGGAGCTTTCATACTTACATAGTAATTGTGATTACTCAAAACTGATCTGTTGTTAGATCTATATCTTTATTCTTTTTTTTTCTAAAATGTTTGCTTACATAATATTACACTGTCACAATTTCGCAGTCACTGTCATGTTTTCTTTGCAGTTCTTAACCTGCTTTCATCACAATGTGATAATAACAATCTGATCTGTTTTACGGTCAGCTTTTGCTGTTTTGCAAGTGATTGTTTTTGTTTGAAAATAATACTGATGAGGAGTTTGTAGTCTCATGTCAAATGTTTTTTTTTTTCAAAGGCAGCTGTTTCTTCATTGAGTACATTGTGTCTTGAAGTCTATGGTGTGAATCTATAGTCAAAGCTATTGTTGATGTGGCTCTATGTGCCTTTTCGAATAAACAAAAACTATCAGTTCAAATTTTGAGTTCTCATGTTGTTTTGTCTTCGTAAAAGCCTCGTCATAATGTTTCTGCAGCTCGGCTCCTATTTCATTACTTTAAAATAAATGTAGAAGTAGCACTCTGCATGTCACTGTTGCTGCTACTTATTACATTAAAGGTCCAATATGTAATATTTGTACTGTAATAAATCCAAAAATGACACCAATGCCTCATCAGATATTAAGGAAACATGTTAGGCTGAAATACTATCTTTTCTGACAACAATGCTAAAGTCAGTATTTTTTCTTTTTGAAATTTACGATCCGTGACGGAATTTATGTTTATGTTTTGGTTTGTGGGTTGTTATCAACTGCCCAGTTTGACAGCCAGGCCGGCTTGCCAGATATACCTGTAAACACGTAAACCAGCACGCAGCAGCTGTTAATGCAACAAACAAATGAATGGGATCAACAGAGATAGATTATACCCGACATTAAAAAACAGCATGTTTCTAACAGTTGCTTGACCAGAGACGTAACAAACCCCGGGTTAATATTGGAGATGTATTTGAAAGATGGAGACAGCTTAGAACCCAAAAGGACGCTGAGTTGGCTAATTTCCTCCTGAACAGGTAAGTGTAGAGAGGACGGCGAATTTCGTTGTGTTTTTAGCGGTTCCTACTGTAGCTAATTCTAAGCCGAAAAAGTGTGTGTGTCAGTTGGGTACAGAGCTCCGTGTGAGCACGGGCTTTTATGACTGTCAATATAGCCAGCATCTAACGTTAGCTACTCCGCTGTGCTGTGGAGTAATGTCTGGCTATGTGAGACAAGCGTCTAGCAACATTGTTGGATGCTCTGGTCTCAGCCTGGCAACCTCCGTGAGCTTAGAGTCTGGGGAGGAGGGGCGGGGGAGACGACTCTCCAGTATTTTGAATTTGTACTGCAGTAACTATTTTAAGCTGTCAGTATTACATATTGGACCTTTAACAGTAATACATACATTGTTTTAATTGAGTTTATTTAGATACAGTTTACATGACAAAAACACAGTATTTCTAATTCCAATTAACCAGCTCAATGACAAGTAGCATCAACCAGTGCATTAGTGTCTTAATCAACCTCCATCAATCCAAAGCTAATGGAGTTTCATCCATGTATATTGTTCCTCGTCTAGGAAAACACACACACACACGCACACACACACACACACACACACACACGCACACATGCTGCTTTAATCCTTTAATCATGTTTTTAAATCTGTGTGCAGCATGCAGACTTAAAATCCACCCACTGAAGGACGTGTTTTATGTCGTTTATGCTTAGAGCTGATGGTACATATAGGTAGGTGATACAGGTCAACTCATGAAGCCAGAGTTTACTATCAGAAAATTGCATTTTTGATTGAATGTTCATTATCATTTATTATAGTCATTAAGTTGTGATGAATTGTGCCACAGACCATTATATCTCATTCCTGTCAGACACCTAGAGGTCAGATTATTTATGATCCTTTAAAGTTAAATTAAAAAAAAAAAAGTTAGCTAAATTGTTTGTAAGATTATTGGTTTTCCAAGCAGAATCATAAGCATTCTTACAATATGACCACTGACATGGCATATTTTCTTTTTTCTCCTTTACCAAATCCTTCTGATGCACATTAGTGCATGGATGAGAGAGGGTTATAAATTATGTTTTCTTGTCGGTAATTAAGGTGTTTTTCAATTTTTCTCCATCATCCTCTGCGAGCGCAGCGAAGGTAACTGCAAGCTGATGTGCAATCATGTTCAGGTGGGTTTACTTTCCTCCATCTGTCGGTGTGTCTCTCTGCTGTCTGTGTATAGGGGGGCTCAGGTTTCCCACTTCCCCTCCTCTAAGCTCCCACAGCTCCCTGCACAGGGCTGAACGTGCCCCGGTCACACGCCCTCCTCCCTCTCTGGAGCTTGGAGCCACGGCGACACACGGCTTCCCACACTTCTGAATGCAGGCTGCTCAGCTGCACACACAATAGAAGTGTGTCTGCTCCCACAAAGCCTCAGGCCTGTTCTCAGGCAGAAAGCCACTTCACAGACAAACCATCTGCTTTAGCTGCTGAGACACACAGTCAGAAAATATAACTTTTAAACATTATTGCAGCTTTTGGATAATATTTTGAAGAAAAAAAAGAATGTGTTTAGTTATATGGTATTGGGGTTTAATGGATTTTTTATTAAAAGAGGTTATTCAAAGTTTTTTGTAAAATAAAATAAACATTAACATTACTTTTCAATACGAGACAGGACATTTGTTGTCTGACAGTTTGCTGACGTCATTGATACATTGCAATGTTGTTTGTGGAAAATATTTGATATTTGGTATCTATATAATATTTCATGTACTATTTTGTATGTATATTTTCAATTCACATTCCATTCCACATTCTTTGCTATGTTACATTAAAATCAATGTCCAGGCCTAAGCATCAGAAAAGAATTTTCTTTCCCGTGTCCACCTCAGGAAAACCACTTTCCCACTGACCTCACTGATGTATGGCATTAAGATAAAGCATCCCACCTGTTCTGTGTGACAGGCATTAAATTCGCTCTATTGTCCTGAGCTCCGAGCCTCCTGATTGGCTGCAAAAGCAGAAAGAGCGCAGGATGAACAGCATAAATGCCGAGCGGCAGACGCAGATGTCAACAGAGACTTCCTCCGAACCTTCTGAAGCAACAGCAGAACTTCCCGCCACAAGAAGCAAACCTTGAAATGGCTCTCTACGCAGATCTCGCCCTTCAAGACAGCGTGAAGGAACAGCTCTTTAGGTAAGCCAACGCTACAGTTCTTCAAACTCTCAATTATAAATACATCTTCCTTGTGATTGTTTAATTTCTGTGAAATTGTTTATTAAGTATTAAGTTCCTTTGCACTAAACTAAATGACTTTGTTTCTCTCAGGTGTAAACTCCACATGTTGGAGAGGAAATGCAGCACCGGAGTGGAGAAGCTGAAGGCTCTGATTGGAGAACACCTGCAGAATGGGATCCCTGTTTCAGACATCCTGGAGAAAACAAAGTCCTTGCTCACATTGAGAAAAGCCCTGCTGTCACACAACGGCTACTCCAAATATTCAAGGGACATTTTACGTCTGTTTCCTGAGGAAGAGGACGACTTGGCTCCACTGTGCTTTTAAAGACAAAGAGGAATGGACTTTTAGGAAAAATGCCAGTTAAAGAATTGCAGTTTATCGATTTGTGAACTGCAGATTTTAGTGATGCCAGCTGCAATGCGTTATTTGCATTTTGATGAGCAGATCTACAGAACCTTCGTATGATATGGTCTCATTTAAGCTTCAACGAAAGCAGGAAGAAAGAAAGAAAATTGGATTCAGAGGCAAAGGTGAAGAGGTCACCGGCTGAGTCCGTAGCTGACCTGTTCAAACATGTGCTGCTATTTGTGAGATTTGTGATTCTCGCGGTTGTAGTTTTTCTTCAAACAAGATCACAGAAGACAAAACCCGGTCTTTTATCTACGACCAAAATGTTTAAAAAAATCTATATTGATTAACTGCAACAAGCAATATTAATCTATTCCTCCTGTGAAAATACTGCACAGGCTAATATTGTGTGAATGGAGTATGCATACAGTGTCTTACTGCCTTGTTTCAAGGTATAATGTATCATATCCTTAAACGCCAACCTTTCTTCTGAAAAGGGATTTGTTATTGTTTTGTGTATGCCATGTATGCATATTTTGTTTTATTCACCTTTTGTGTTTTTATTCATCCAAAGTGGATTGAAATTTGTTTTGGTGCTTTTGCAGACTTCAAGAAAATAAATATATAAGAAAATCAAGTCTTTTCATGTCATCTAATTCAAATCAATGTTGGGGAATACATTATTTAAACTCATGTTCAAAACTGAATCAGTGCAGCCATGTACATACAACTACATAGGGGGGGGGGGGGGGATTATTATTTTCATAGTTCAAGTTCTTTAGTGGAATGAACAGTAGCATTGCCAGCTCCATGACAGACCCTCTCTGCTAACTGTCACCACCACACACAATTAATTTCTGTGGGTCGTCATGATTAGGTACCAGGAAGTACATCAAATAAGGGCGACAACAATGAAAAAAGGAAAGAAAAATCAATTTCAGAATTTCATCAAAATCAGAGTTTCATCAGAATTCCATCTCTACTTTTACATACTATGCTTCCCTCAATACCTATTATTGACTATACCGACCCACCCCTACCAACCCACCTCCCTTCCCCCTACCCACCCTACCATCCGCCCACCTCTCCCACCCCTGCCCCCATTTACCCCGCACATTGCTGGTCCTCATTCAAGACAGGTCCCACATGCACACACACACGCACACGCACACACACGACAAAAAAAAAATGCTCTAGAGGGCATTATAAATTTGTCTCCATTGGCTATCAAATTGTTACTTTTTATTTTTGTCCTCTAACATTGACCTTTCAATACACAGGTAATACTTCATTAAAGCCTTCCAGTTCTCTATTGAAGGTGCTTCCTTATTGTTCCAGTTTTGCAATATTAGTGTTTTAAAGATAAGAGAGGAAAAAAGTGTCTGCCAGCTAGTTGGATATCTTATTCCCTCTATATCTTGAAAAATACACATTCTTGGAGAGAATATGATTTTTCTTCTTAATTCCTTTGCAGTACCAAAAGGCTACATTTTAAACTATCTGATGATGTGTTATCAAACTTGCTTATTTTATCTCTAGTATAATATATTCTTGTCATTATCTTAAACTGTATTAGTCATATTTGTATGTTAGTGAGCCCTAGGTCTTCAATCCATTTATCATATATGCTTTGTAATAGTGTATCACTGCTTTCCATGCTTATCAGTAAATCCGATCAGCCTCCTCTTTTTGTTGACGTTTCAGGGCTGATGTTCTTTCCCAAGTCAAAATTGCAGGTAATCCAGTTGCATTTACCTAAATAATTCTGTATCTTTTAGGTTATGTTTGCTTTTTAATTCACTGAATGGTGCAACAGTGTCGTGGTTTGTGACATCTGACAACTACTGGATTCCACCTTTTATCCATGTTTCCACACACAGGAAAAACCTGAACAAAAGATCAGAGAAACATAGTGAATTCAGATACTTGCAAAAAGGCAAAGATGGTTCACTGAATAATGAGTGTGAAAATACATCGTACACTGTGGCATTTGCATTCACCAGATCTCAGCCCCGTTTGGGTGACTGACGTGTTTCCAGTACTATAGTCAAAACACCAAGTCAGGCTGTATCTTTCAAAAGAACACTGTTCATTCCACTATAGTTACACACAGTGGTGGAAGAAGTACTATTTTACTTAAGTAAAGGTAGTAATACCACAGTGTAAAAATGATGTGTTACAAGTAAAAGTCCTGCATTTAAATCTCACTTAAGTGAAAGTAGTGGCATCAAAAGAAACGTAACTAACAAAAGTGAAAAAATACTCCTTATGCAGAATAATATATATTATATCACTGGATTATAATATTGACTTACCAATGTGTTTATCACTTTAATGTTGCAGCTGGTAAAGGGGAGCTAATTTCTCAACTCAACTCAACTTAATCTATTTAGTACCTTCCATGCAAGCATGCAGAAAAACCCCAAAAGAAAACAAACAATGAAAAATTAAGCAAGACTAAAAATTACAACAATAACACAATAAAATGTTAAAAAGTTAACTAATAAAACCAACAGAATAAAATGAACGACAGGGTTAAACAAATGATTTAAAAATGATTGACTGCTTAGCACTTACAAAGTAATGCTATATCATTACTCCAAATTTAAATGTCATCTACTTCATACGGCCAGATGGCTTAATTCATAGTAGTAGTTCATAATACATTAGCTGATTTATATTTTGTGTTGCTATTCTGAATCTGCAAAGTAACAACTGATGTTTTCAGATAAGTGCAGTGGAGTAAAAAGTGGAGTGTATTTGCTCCAACATGTAGAAATGTTGAGAAAACTCAAGTATCTGAAAACTTAAGTACAGTACTTGAGTAAATGTACTTAGTTACTTTCCACCAGCGATGGAATTGTTGGGTCTTTGTAAATTAGTGTGGTCCAGACCTACTCTATCAGTAAAGTGTCCTGAGACAACTCCTACTGTGATTTGACACTATAAATACAATAAAATTGAACTTTGTAACAAAGACAAAAATGCTCTAATCACTCCCTGACCAGGCGAGGAGTGGTCGGTTTTACCAAAAGGGGATGTTACTGAAACATTTGGCTCAGCTATTCATTCATACATGTCCTGTTTTAAAATACATTTGGTAATATGCAGAAGCTTATGTTCAGTACTTTAGATAAGTAGGTGATAGAAATGAGAAAACTAGCTTTTTTTTGTTTTGTTTTTGTGATTGTTTTATTTCGCATCACTTGGCTTGAAGAGATACATTCATTTTGAGACATTTTCCAAACAACAAGGCCTTCATTGAAGGTATGAGTGCTGTCACTCACAGAGTTACAAAGCAGCACATTTGTCTTAATGAACACACAAAACTCATCTGCTAAAAATGCAGACAATGGAGATGTTTGAAGATAAACCAGATAGGACATTTCAATAAACAGAATACGTGAATATCACATATAGATCTGAAACATGTTCAGCATGAATAACTGTGTCTCCAAGATGGAGAAAAAGTACATGCATTATTGTCAGTGACACTGACAATATAGAGGCATTCCCATTCGGAACAATAATGTTTACTTCACAGAGTAACATTTGAATCAGAAATAAGCGACTACCTTTGAAATACAAAATAGCCAACCTGCAAATATCACAGAAATACACAATATGACCTTTACAAAAGGTAATACAAGTTAAACATTGCGGATCTCAAAATGAGACTACTACAAGAATGAGGACGAGGTTAAATGTCCAAGAGTACAAATACAATTGCTCGCTCGCTCATGAGCTTCACTTTTGTACAAGTTCTTGGGATGTCTACCACGGCCTCCAGACGGAGCTGTTGACTGGACTCTTCTCTTTGGTGATGCTGGTCTGGACTGTGGAGCTCAGAAGAGAGAAGTCAGCCTCTCTCAGGTTGTTGTCAGAGGAAGACTGCAGCTTGTTGATGTGGTTCAGCAGTCTTCTCTGGGACTGGGTCTTCACCTGCTCTTTGGACAGGAAGTGTGTCACCTCTTGGACACATCTGGAATAGCCCTGACCGACAGCTGCTGAGTCCACAGGTTGATTCTGCTGCTGCAGCCGTCTCAGGACACAAACTGTCATCTCCAGGATGTCTGCTTTCTCCAGCTTGGAGTCTGGCTGCTGTTTGAGGAACTCTGGACTCAGGAGAGACTTGAGCTGCTCAATGCTGCTGTTGATTCGCTCTCTGCGTAACTTCTCCACCAGAGGCTTTCTGAGCTGCAGGAAGAAGAACAATGTCATTAATAAACTTATTCTGGAGTGAAGTGTTATCATGAACAAAGGCAATGTCTCATTGACAATATTTAAATCTTGTTGAATCTTTAATTTACCTTGTGGGTCAGAGTCAGATGCTCCTGAGAATCGGTCATTGCTGCAGTGATTGTAGGTGCCATGTCTGGATCTCTGTGCTGTAGAGGTCTCTGTAGAGAGAATCTGATCTCTGCTGGCTTCATCCCTCCTATTTATAGTCCCACATCTCCATATGAATGTGTGGGTCTTGGTCTGGCTGGAGTTTCTCACAGTCTCAACCAATCAGAGAGCTTGGTGAGACAATAAGGGATGCAGCACACTTAATGCTGTTATTGCCTGGGGGATAATGGTTAGATCTCAGGGGAACAGGTGGAGGGCTGGGGTGGGGGCGGGGGGACTCACAGAGCTCTGTGTGAATCTGGGAAAGTGGTGACCCTGTAGAGAGAGCAGATCTGCTGCCTGATGCTGGGATCAATGACTTTGACTGAGCACACGCTCATCATCTCATCACACACGCTGGAGATTGATAAAAAAAAAATCATGTCACATTTTCATTTTTCTAAAACTGAACATGCATATATTTCTGTTTTATATAAAGCAAACGTATCAAATGTAATTATCTAATGCATGAACAGTACTCATCTTGCTTGATTGGTTTCTTTTTTAACTGGGTGGTCTGTTAATGTTGCTGAATCTGCAGTTATCCAAAACTTTCAGAAAGTAATACAATCTTGGATGCAGTGGAACCTATTTAATAGTTTTCAAACACAAAGCACCATATCCATAGCTGGATTAAGATGGTTTGCTCATGTTTTAAATCAAATTTGATTGCAGGCTATTACAAATAAGATTTAACATCAAATTCATAGTCTCCTTGCACCATAACAATTAATAATTCAGGAATAGACACCCTTTTATCCTTCCCGTCAAAATAAACAGCCTGGAATGCAGAGGAACAATTTGAATCCAAAAGAGGGAGGGGGGGGAGCTTTTGAATGTTCATTAATCCTAAACACGTCTGCATTCCTTGTAGACATTTTGCAAAAGCCTGGTAATGATGAGTCTTGATGACAGGAATGTCCATTCAGAAGCAGTGGGACAAAACTCGTAAACTGACTCCATAATTAATGTGATGTGCAACCAGACACACTTCTTTTGTTCTTGGGAGCAGTGAATGGACAGAGTGTGGGAAAGCAGGGAAAACTCACTCACAGAGCCCCAGTGGGACAATAGAGGCAGGCCAGACAAAGACGCCTGAAAGGGTGGGGGAGGAATTCTTCTTTACTACTGAATTTTAAATGTTTGCGTTTTTTCTCTCACATTTTTTATATTGATATATTTTTAAAATTTGAAAGTGACCCACTGTGAAAATAAAACATGTGAAGGATTTGTCTTTTGTTGAAAGACATTCCATAAAATCTTAATTCAAATACCATGGTGCTGAGTTATCAAATCTCTTTTATATAATTGTATCACTATGCTATTATAGTTATCTATTTTTAAAAGGTACATTCTTTTCATTGGGCACCCAATTGTGAAGGCTGGCGTACAAACAGAAAATATATAGATGATAATACTGTTGAGTAAAACATATTTATATTATTTGTAAGAATGTCAAATCTGTCTTTACAGGAGACATAATACTGTACATTAATAAACACTTCAAAATGTTCTTTTGTTTTCTACAACTACATTATAGTGTGTTAAAAAACATGTATTAAATGTTTATACTATTTATTAAAAAATAAATGTTTAAAGTTTACATGCAACAAGGAATTCTGCACCAGAATGACAGATGTAGTTGACTGGCTGTTAGATTTCATTCCCAGTCAAAATGTTTGTTTGTTTCTCCTGCTCTCGTCTCCTAATTGAAGATTGTGTCGAAACAACAAACGTTACCCTCAGGGGAGAGCTGGGAGCTGCTTGTGTGGGGATGAATTAGCATTTAACAAGGCACATGTCTGTTGTTAAGTGGGAGCTCTGTCAATGGGCCGAGTGTGGGAAAGCCGTGAGAGCAGAGTCACAGATCAGTGTGATTAGCATCCTCAACCCCACCGGCACCTGACTATCCTCCCACGGGAGTTGGCACACTTTTTCTCTCCTTATTCTCTTTTTTTTCTGTATTTCATTCACTGTGTGTCTCTCTTTGGACCTAACTCTCTCACTTTTGCCAACTTAATTTCTCCTCTGTTTATCAGCTCATTATTTCACTGTAGTCTTTTTTATTTATTCTATTGATTGATGCCAAACTGCCAGTGCAATGTCCTTACAACAAGGGTCTTTTTACGACTTGTTTCATGTTTGGATATACACCTTTGTCTAAATTTCATGTGTTTTAAGAACCCTCTAAATTAAATGTTATCTAAAAGACAAAAGAGAGGGAGGACAGATTTTTGCTGGACTTTGTTTTAGGAAAAAATAATTGGTATTCCTTTAATTAATCAATTACCTGTAAGCAATTTTCCATTTAAATCCCCTTCACTTTTGGACATCAAAACTTAGGCAGTGTCTTGTCTTTGTGTTCCTCCAGATGGTTTTTGGCGCCAAGTTCGGCCCTTTGATCAACACAGGGCCTGCAGCCGCCAGCGAGGCATTCAAACTTCTTTTGTGGTGCACATGATCGCAGCTCTCAGTGTGGGAAACCCTGACTAACTCGTAACTCACTGGAACAACTTATCACCAGACAGAAGGCACATCTGTTTCATCTGGACAACTTTCTGCTGAAGTTTGCTGACTTACTCAGTGATTGTATAAAGCTTGTATAAACTAATCACAATTGTGATTACTTGCAAGATGTAACTTGTGTTTGCTTGAAAAAACACTTGTGGTACCTGTTCAAAATAATCTAAGATGTTGGCTTCAACATAAAAGATGCTTTTTAAAATCATGATGTTTTCAGTTTTTTTTACACAGTCAATATATCAAGGACTGATATTTGATTGCAAATGCAACAATACTTGAAACTATAAAGGTGTTTTTAATGTCAGTGTCTCACGTGTGTGATGAGATGATGAGCGTGTGCTCAGTCAAAGTCTTTGATCCCAGCATCAGGCAGCAGATCTGCTCTCTCTACAGGGTCACCACTTTCCCAGATTCACACAGAGCTCCCCCCCCACCCCCAGTCCTCCACCTGTTCCCCTGAGATCTAACCATTGTCCCCCAGGCAATAACAGCATTAAGTGCGCTGCATCCCTTATTGTCTCACCAAGCTCTCTGATTGGCTGAGACTGTGAGAAACTCCAGCCAGACCAAGACCCACACATTCATATGGAGATGTGGGACTATAAATAGGAGGGATGAAGCCAGCAGAGATCAGATTCTCTCTACAGAGACCTCTACAGCACAGAGATCCAGACATGGCACCTACAATCACTGCAGCAATGACCGATTCTCAGGAGCATCTGACTCTGACCCACAAGGTAAATTAAAGATTCAACAAGATTTAAATAATGTCAATGAGACATTGCCTTTGTTCATGCTAACACTTCCCTCCAGAATAAGTGTATTAATGACATTGTTCTTCTTCCTGCAGCTCAGAAAGCCTCTGGTGGAGAAGTTACGCAGAGAGCGAATCAACAGCAGCATTGAGCAGCTCAAGTCTCTCCTGAGTCCAGAGTTCCTAAACCAGCAGCCAGACTCCAAGCTGGAGAAAGCAGACATCCTGGAGATGACAGTTTGTGTCCTGAGACGGCTGCAGCAGCAGAATCAACCTGTGGACTCAGCAGCTGTTGGTCAGGGTTATTCCAGATGTGTCCAAGAGGTGACACACTTCCTGTCCAAAGAGCAGGTGAAGACCCAGTCCCAGAGAAGACTGCTGAACCACATCAACAAGCTGCAGTCTTCCTCTGACAACAACCTGAGAGAGGCTGACTTCTCTCTTCTGAGCTCCACAGTCCAGACCAGCATCACCAAAGAGAAGAGTCCAGTCAACAGCTCCGTCTGGAGGCCGTGGTAGACACCTACAGACTGGAGTTACTACCAGACAAACTGAGATGATCAGTTATTATCAGATATATTATTCTGAAATAATAGAGGTGTCTGTACAAAATGTTTTAATTCATCTAAAGGTCGTATTGGACTGACATTTCCATGTACTTTTGGGAATATGTTTTCAAAGAAAATGAAATCCTATATTTGTGAAAATATTGAGTATAGGCCAAAATTTTATTCTATGAATGCCATATATTCTCTTATTGATTTATCAATATAATTAAATGTTTGGCCAGCATTATCAAGCCTGCATCAAGATTGATGCAGCGATAGGAATAGGCAAATGTCAGCTACTTTCTGGTAGCATGTTTTCATCCTTTTGGATGTGCTTGATCAAGTTTTTACTTTGTAAAAGATTATTGACCCATGTTGGGTCTGAAGTCATCTGTTCTGTCATCAACATTTTCTGTTGTATGTCTAAAAAATGTTGTTTCTCTCTCATCTTGCTTTGTTTAGCTTGTACTAAATAAAATCCCTGTGTTTTGTGAAAATACTGAAGCTGTTAACTCTACTCTTTTTGAGTACATTGTCTTGGACTGCAAGTTTTTGCTGTGATGTATCATCGCCAAGTGCCTCTATGATGTGACCCATTCAATTTATTTTGAATAAAAAACATCAACTGAATCTTGAGCTGTGTCATTTCATCATTTACACTGACAAAAATGTAAAGTGAATAACATTATCTGACTTACATTAATTATTAGGCTAAATTATACTGGATTACATTTGTTTGTATAGCTGTTGATATTGTCTTCATCCGAGTGATGAAGAATGTAGAATCTATTATGGCTGACCACTACCCTCTACTGGTTAGTTCATGTATGTGCACTTGAACCAAAAGAAAACACATAATAGCTGCATGATTTACTACAATTGACCCATTTACATACAATTTTCCTCTTTTACCCCCTTTAAGGTTGGTGAAAACCTTCCTTTTCCACAGTAGCCTATTACATAGGCCTACTGTATCAGCTTGTTCCAACTTTTCATTGAAACTTTATGACGTTATTACTGAGTGAAAATATTCAAACTTCAAGACTTTCTATTTTTGGTTGCACCATTCCATCATCAAATGGAAATATTTTACCCATCTTGTATCTTTCATCATTTACACAAATTTCCCCCAAATTCAGCCTGACATATTTGTAAATTTTTGGAAACTTTAGGATCTCCACTAGAATTTAAAAGTTCTGTGGGTTTCAACAAAGTGGGGCTGCACAGCATACAAGTAGGCTACTGACTAACCAACCTATATGGTGCTGCTTGTTAGTCGGGTTAATGTTCAATAGTCAAAACAACTTAGCTACAATAATACTATCTTAGTTGAGAGAATTTGGCAGTGGCTACAGTAGTTGTTACCTCTAAGTCATTTTTCAGAAGGCAAAACCTAAATAAGTGGTTTAGTAAAACAATATTTTTAAAATAATTTTTTAGTCTATGGCTGCCACAAATTTAAAGAATTATTAGGATCAAATTCACAACAATAACACTTCATCATCCATTATTTCACATCATATGTCTTTTTCAATCATTTGTGATAGATTTTAGTAGGCGTGCAAACAACGTGCATTAAATGTTTAATCTTGTCTTCAGATATAATATGAAACAAGTTGTTAAAACAAAAGTATTTGCTATGTTCATATGTTCATGATAATACTGAAATGTTAACAGGACAACACACACACACACACACACACACACACACACACACACACACACACACACACACACACACACACACACACACACACACACACACACACACACACACACACACACACACACACACACACACACACACACAAGCAGTGATTTGTCTGGAAACCCAACTAAGATCTCACACACAAACCTCACGCTGTACGTGGATGCTGATTGGACGACGAGGGGCACGCACGCAGCGTCAAATCGTTGTCGACCATGGCGGAATTTGTTCGAGTTGACAGCAGCACAAGTGGTCATACCATGGATAAAAGCATTACTCTTCCTCCTGACGAAATATTCCGCAATTTGGAAAACGCTAAGCGATTCGCAATAGACATAGGTACCTGGGAATATAAAAGTTGTCTTTATTTCTTCAGCCTTTTTTGCGGGAACGTAGCTCACCTCCGTGTCTATAGACCAGCTATGCCGCAGCCTGATACTATAACGTTAACAACACATGACTTTAAGTGAACGTAAATAAGACCAAGCTAACGTTAATCCTGTTAATGTCGTGTCTAATTTGAGTTTGTTTGAGAGCAAGTCTGTTTGCCTCGAAGATGAAAGTCTAATGAGGTTTCAAGCTGATCTTTTTTCTTGTGTGCCAAACAAACCTGGCCAACTTTGACAAGTACCGCAGCGTTGACGTTAGCTGCAAGCTAGCCTGTGTTAATGTTCTGTTGTCCGTGTTTAGCTAACGGTACAGTTTCACAGTTCTTTACCCGTTAGTTTCAATCCAGTGTGTCACTTGTTTAGCCGCTGTCTCACGGCTTTCTTATGGGACTTTATCCATGCTGTTTTCCATTGCTTGAACAGGTGGATCTCTCACAAAGCTTGCCTACTACTCAACTGTACAACACAAGGTAGCCAAAGTACGATCCTTCGACCACACTACAAAGGTAACTATCTGTTTTATCATCAGTTTCTGTAAAAGCTGTGGTGTCCTGGGAAGTGCCCCGTTTTCCTACATCCCACTAAGCCCAGACGTCATCGTAGCCTGCATTTTCTCTGTGTCAAAATACGTAGCAGAGGAAATGTCAATAGCAAGATGTAATGAAGTATTCCACCTACGTTATTCCACTTTTCTCCTCTGTGTTTCTGTCTAATTTGTGTCCCCAGGAGGCTACCGGTGACAACCTCTATGAAATATCCGTGCAGGAAGAGGTCACTGCACGCCTGCACTTTATCAAGTTTGAAAATGCTTACATTGAAACATGCTTGGACTTCGTCAAAGACCACCTGGTCAACACGGAAACCAAAGTTATCAAAGCCACAGGTGGAGGGGCGCACAAGTTCAAAGAACTCATTGAGAGGAAACTCGGACTCAAGTGAGTATACAGACCAACTGTGAATAAAGCCAAGGAACTGTTGTTGTTACTGCATGTGCAAACAGAAAGAGAGGCTAACATCTGCCATATTCCAGATGACTAAATTGGGCCCTCTGCCCTTGCTGTAACCCTATTCACAGACAAAGCAATATCCTGTCCTCTACCTGTGAATCATAAGATTAGCTTGACTCTTTATTGGCTTGTAAACTGTGGCAGCTACTTTGTTTGCTAACTAAACACTGTGAGATGGCAACAGAGAATATGGCATTAGCATTGACAACCATATGTGATATGTGATGTGATTCTTTTTTTTTTCCAGTAAAATGTTTCTCTTTTAATTCACTTTAGAGAGAGAGGGATTAATCTGTGGAATCAGCTTCATGTATTTATTTGACTGCTTATGTGGCTCTGAACACACACACACACACACACACACACACACACACACACACACACACACACACACACACACACACACACACACACACACACACACACACACTGCTCTGTCTAGAAAACTGTAAATATCTGGTAATATTGTTAAAACAAAGGAGATTCCACATTATACTTAATGATTTACCAGATGCAGGACGACAACAGTTAATCTTCTGCTCTGGCTGAGGATGATTTATTCTAATGGGGTCTTTTTGTGCTGCGTTGTGGCAGAGTGGACAAAGAGGATGAGATGACCTGCCTCATCAAAGGATGTAACTTTGTGCTGAGGAACATACCCCACGAGGCGTTCGTGTACGCCAAGCATGCAGACTCGGAGTTCCGCTTCCAGACGACTCAACCAGACATCTTCCCTTACCTGCTTGTAAACATCGGCTCCGGGGTGTCCATAGTCAAGGTGATAACTGATGAGTCACAGTTTTGTAACTGGTTTGCGAAAGGCAGTTTCCCTGATTTATCAGTTAGTTGAGTAGAGCTGACACAAATAGTCAGTTAACTGGTTGGTCCAGTGACAGAAGATGAATCAGTAGTTATTTTGATAATACATTCATTGTTGAAGCAAAATTACCAATCACTCTCTGGTTTTAGCTTCTCCAATGTGATGATTTGCTTTTTTTCTTTTCTTTACATATTAAACTGAATATCGTCTGGTTTTAGACTGACAAAACAAGACATATAAAGATGTCACCTTGAGCATTTTTACGTACCTTATCCTTTGACATTTTAAAGACCAATCGGTTAATACAAAAAAGTCTGATTAATCTATAATGAAAAGAATCGTTAGTTTAAGCTAATCAAACGCTAAAGCATATTCCTGTCTTTGTTAAGATATGAAGGGTACTGCTATGTTTATTTTTTATATTGTATTAACAGTTTTAGGACTTTTTTATTATTATTATAGAAAAGCCCTTCAATAGAAACAAAGTAGTGGTTGTTTCAACTGAAAGATTTTCAATCAACTAACTAAGCCCAAACTTAGCGATCAATTTGGAAATTTCAACAGTAGCTTCTGATACCAAAGTGACATTGACAGCTCATCACAGGTATATTTGTATCAGCATAGATATTAGCCGATTTTTAAAAGAGATGTCTTGAATACACTACCTCTAACATCCAACAATTCAGTATCAGTTTGGCTCTACACTTTGTCCTTTTTATGTAGCTAGGTTATATATTATACACCGTTTACATAAAATGGTCTAGGTTTGATTGCAAGTTATGTCTTTTTCTACTGTACAGTATAGTAGTTGTAATTAGTGCCCTTGGTATAAATAGGAACCAGTCTTTGGTTCCTTGGGTGCATCCCGGAAAAACACACACACACACACACACACACACACACACACACACACACACACACACACACACACACACACACACACACACACACACACACACACACACACACACACACACACACACATACAAGCAGTGATTTGTCTGGAAACCCAACTAAGATCTCATAGTAATAAATGGAACCAATGGTTTTAACTGCAAATATGACTTGGACTTTCATTGATCAAAAAGGTAAAAAAGTGCGTCAATTACTCTACCCGTGGAACAGCACCTCGGGGGTTAAAGCTTGGGCTTAGCCTCTACAGTAGTGTATGTAAAAATGGCGGACCTAGTAAAAGTACTTGGCTTTATTGTGCAGGTTTGGCTTTTCTAGATGATTAACCCGTTTCTTCTTCTCTCACTATATTTGATTCATACAAAAGTCAATGTTCCATTCTCTCCCTCTACAACAGGTTGAATCCGAGGACAAATTTGAGCGAATAGGAGGAAGCTCAATAGGTGGAGGGACGTTCTGGGGCCTTGGAGCCTTGCTCACCAAAACTAAGGTATCCTATATGTGTTTCTCTAGTTTAACTGTCTGACTGTAACAGTCCTGTTGGCTACTCAGTGCAATATTTTGTTCCCTTAAAGCCTCGTGAACTTGACCGTTTTTCTCTCCTGTAGAGATTTGACGAGTTGCTACAGTTGGCCTCAAAGGGGCAACACACAAGTGTCGATATGCTCGTCAAAGATATCTACGGAGGATCTTATGGGTCTTTAGGCTTGACTGGAGATCTTATTGCGAGCAGTTTTGGAAAGTCTGCAACGGCTGACAAAGGTGACACATGGGAGGGACCAAGTGTGTGCACATCCAGACAAAATACTCAAGTGCAAGACAAAAAATACTTAACTGCAGGGCACAAAGGAGGTCTGCACACTGTTAGGCTCCAAATCAATTATTGATTTCTCTCAATTTCGATGAGGATCTTGTAGATTTTAGGTTAGTGTAATGAACGATTTTATTCTTTCAATGAATTGGATCAAAACATACCGTACATTAAAGCAGTACCACAACCATCTTTTGAGTATCAAAACACTAGGTGGACTCGAAAGGTGGCTGCCAAAGGTTTGTAACTTCATTTGCTTACTTTGGAAGGCCAGCAGCAACTGCAATCAGTGTTGATTCAGTACTTATATATATATATATATATATATATATATATATATATATATATATATATATATATATATATATATATATATATATATATATATATATTTAAATGGTAACCCAGTTTCACAGTGAAGAAAGGATCAACATTTCCATTGCAACTCAAACCACTCCTGCACAAACCACATCTGGATGCTCAGAATATTGCAGACAGTCATACTGTAGTTTCCCCCAATATAAGGCCAAACACACTACTTCCATTTCAATCCTCACACGTCACTATTGGAACTGGTTGGAACCTCTTTGAATCCACGCTGACTGAGACACTGCAGGCTACAAACTTGACAACCGGAAGGTGGAGTTTGGCTTTAAGTGTAAATGAAATAAAAGCCACAAAGTCTAATTCTGTTTTCTTTGTGATGTCATCTTGGCAAGGTAGACGTTAATATCCAGTTTTATTGCAAAATCTGTGTCGACATGAACTGATGACCTCTCACCCAGTTCTGATACAGTTTTGTTCTCTGTTAGCTGTATTTGTAACTAGACTCGACAGAAATTCACAGCCTTTTGTTTGGTTATTACAGCAAATTCTTGCAGTCATTGAGTAGTTTATACAGTTTCATTTTGAAAATATGGAACAGGATTTAGATATTGATACCTAATCGTCCTAATGCTCATATGAGTTTGTTAATCTGCCACTGAACAGAAGGAAGTTAGTAAGACGCTTCCTAATTTGAATACTGAAAAAGTGTTTTGAACTACTGAAGGAGTTCTAAAGAATTGCTGCTGTTGTCTTGTCCATATATTATTGGCAGTATTTCAATATTCAGATGTCAGTCTTTTAAAGCCCCTTTAAGCAGCTTTTCAGTCTTGTGATGTGGATATTGCCCGTATGTTTATATAACTCTGTTCCAAATTTGTAGAGTTCTCTAAAGAAGACATGGCCAAGAGCTTACTCCATATGATCAGCAACGACATCGGGCAGCTGGCCTGTCTGTATGCTAAACTCCACAACCTCTCCCGAGTGTACTTTGGAGGCTTCTTCATTAGAGGACACCCCGTCACCATGCACACGATCACCTACAGCATCAACTTCTTCACCAAGGCAAGGCCTCTTCCTCTGCTGACCTGAAAACAAACTAACCCTAATCAGTGTCTCCCCTAGGTCCGCCCCACAGCACCTATTTAAAAAAGAAAATGTCTCACTTTTAATGCTGGTTCGCTTTAAAACATTTTTAAATTTTAAACAGAGTCAGGGACAGTGCTCACCACACATAAAACATTACATCACTTCCAGCAAACTTCACAGAGAACAATGAGGGCAAAACAGCATCACCGATCTGTTATAACCGAATATTCTCTGGTCCAGCTCAGCTAAAAAAAAAACACAACATCGAATCCGTCAGCACGTTAGCGCGTCGTTCACTACCGAGCCTGTTTGTGACCTGTAGGCTAACATTACCGACAACGTTTCAACTGATTTAGCAGTTTAGATAACATGACGGTCCTGCTGTTACAGATGTGAACTAACCACAGACATAATGAAAATAGGGGAAACACAATGGATATTTGGCGTTATTTCTGGCATTGAAATTTTTTTTTTTTCTGGCCTGTAGTGGCTTGTACAGTTATAGGGGAAACAGTGCTATTACATAGTGATCACAAAGTGTCTTGGTGCTCTACAAGAGTTCCTAATAGTTGGTCTTTTTTTTCTTGGTATCACTGATATATCTGTTTGGTCCTGAACTTGGCAGTGTTTCACCTACAACCCAGACTTTTTATGTCATTACCATTGCCTTATTTGTTGTTGTAGGGTGAAGTTCAGGCCTTGTTTCTAAGACATGAAGGATATCTCGGAGCCATTGGAGCATTTCTTAAAGGAGCAGAGGAGGACAGTAAGGAGAAACCTACAAATGCACATTATTGTCCTCAATTTGGCGTCAACAGGGTTATTGTATATATTGATATATATATACTATTAGGCTGAAAGATAAGAATGTCGTGTGTGTGTGTGTGTGTGTGTGTGTGTGTGTGTACTTGTGCAGATACTTACTAGATGACTTCAGTTGTGAAACTACTGAACCTCCAATTTGTGTGTCTGTTTATCTTTCACATAACCACATAACTAACTTGCTGCCATGGCAGAATATAGAAGGATTGCTATAGGCAACAATGCCAGAGCACAAGGACCAATGACTTTGTATTGAATTGAAATAACTATATTTGTATTGAAATAACTAACTAACAAGATTTAATTGGAAATCATTTTTTCCCTTTAAATTCTGCTAGCTAGCTTGGCAGAAGTATTTTATAAATACTAACCTTAAATAATAATAATAAAATGCACATTTATGCCAATGTTATACCATAGATGTATATAATTGCGTCTCGTACCCCTCTAGATCCAAACCAGTACAGTTGGGGTGAGAACTACGCGGGAAGCTCGGGCCTGATGAGCGTGTCTCCAGATATGAATCCCATGCAACGTGCTCGTAGTGGAACAGTGAGTCTGCAGAGGAAGCAGAGAGTGGTCAGATACCAAGTCTTGAAGCTCGCTCATGTACCACACGTCGCTTTTTTTATTTTAATTTTTTTATTTCACCCACCAAATTATGATGATTTTGAACTTTTATTTCCCATTTTATGTTATGTTTATGTCCTCACTGAATCCATAGACATCATTAGGGATGCACCGAATCCAGATTTTTTGGGTTCAACTGGTTAAGATTCTGCCGACTACTGAATCCTACTCCCGTCCTCAGTGTGACTGTCCTTCCTTTGCTCTACCTGAAGTTGCTGCATTTTGGCTGCTGTCTGTAGATTCCTTCATGCACAACTCGTATTCTCTCGGATGTTTCATATGCAAATGTTTTAACAGCGGCGATGTTGTGTATTGTTTAGGGTCCTCGCCACCACGAGACAAATCGGCATTGCTAATTGAACATGTAGCTGGACTTGAACGGCCTTTTTTTGACTGAAAGTACTGCCAAACTACACTTTTTCTGCTCACCAGTTCCATTTTTACTTTCTCACAGCCTACTGCATTGACCGGTCCACCTACGTAAACACCTTCCCGTAATCAGCGGTGGCGTCATTACGTCGACCAGCGTAGAGCAAGCGTAGGGTTCAGTTCGGTGGGAAAAAATTCTAAGGTTCGGCAGAAACCGAACCCCGTCAAAAAGCCCAATATTCGTCCGAATCCTGGATTCGGTGCATCCCTAGACATCATACTTCTGACGTTCATCTTTGACCATCTTTCTTTTCATTTCCTCTCCACACACTCCTCTGTCTACCTAACCCTCTCCTTCAGTTTTCCGTAAGTACCTCCGTCGGCTTTACTTGTGTGCTCTGGTGTGATGACGCGTGGCTCCTGCTTACAGTGCCTTGTTCTCTAGCTGTAGACGCTCGACTTCAGTATTTAGACGTGTCCGACATTCACTTTGTTCACTTATGCGATGACAAGCGAGACCTGAGAGCAGCTTTCTTTTGACTTTGCCTAATCATATATTGGTCAAATCATTCACTATAAAGTTATGGTTTGGTTCCCTATAAGGACGCCTAGACGACCAGTTATTCTTCCTGGGGTCCAAACCAACGTTAAATCAGACAGTATTAAAGCAGCTCATGACAAATACAGGAAAAGAAAAGAAACCTAGCAAACACTCACAAGTATACACAAAATAACAAGGGAAAGAACCAGAAAAAGCCAAGAAGAAATGATTTTAAAAAACAAAATTACGTTAAACTGTATTACACAACATGACCCATGGGTTTAGAGCTAACATCTTGGTAGCTCACAAAGACAAAGAAAGAGAACCAATATTTCTTACAACAAAAGAAAATACCTCAAGATAGATGGAAGATGGAAATATGGAAAATGACTGTAATAACGGATGTTTTTGACAGCTGCTTTGCTTTTTGATTCCTCTGTGTGACACTCTGAGCATGGTGGTCTTCATAGAGCATCAGGAGCTGTTAACGTTAGCTGCCCTAGAGTCCCCTGTCACCACTCTGCCTTCCTTACTGCATCTTCCTCTGCATCTTTGTTGTCTTAACAAAGACAAAAATACTAACTAAGAGTGAAACCTTCCACAGTGTTGATAAGAAAAAAGGAAAATATTATGGAAAATATGTCCTATAATAAAAGAGTGATAGCTGAAAGATGAAGCAGTCTCAGTTAATGAACAAGAGAGACAGCGTGTATCTTGTCTGTCTTTGCTTGTGTCTAGTTTGACATGTTGGAGATGGACCGTCTGGAGGGGAAGCTGGTGAATCTGCCTCTGCTGCAGGACGCTTCGTCTTACATCCCCGACACTGTGGACCTCACCGAGGACGCTCACGCCCGCGAATACTGGCTCTACTGCTTCGAAGAGGCCCTTGACGGGGTAGGACGGCGGTTTGTGTTTTGGAAAACGATAGCAGAGAGTCAGAAATCAAGACGTAATACAGACGATGTTCGTAGACCTTTTCTTGAAGGAGAAGATCTAGTAAGAGAAAAAATGGGAAAAAAAGCAACATAAGGATGAAAAAACATCAATTTCATAAAGCGACTGAGCAAGTTTATAACCTTGAATCTGCAATGCAATTTTCGTGTGTGTCAAAACTGTAATCTCTGCCTCCTTCCATGAATTTGTCTGTGTGATTGTAAAACAGATGAACAAAATAATTGAAAAAAAAGCTCTTTAACAGATTGTTCTCGCACCAAAATTTTGCACTGATGATTGATAGCTTACAGTAGAGTTTTTGTTATCAAGCTACATTGTATTTGCACCATAAAGAAAAAAACACGGTCGCATCATCTATATGAGACAATATATATATATAGATAGATAGATAGATAGATAGATAGATAGATAGATAGATAGATAGATAGATAGATAGATAAGACAAAATAATCCCAGAAATGGACGGTGCATTTGGTGTACACAGGTCCGTTTCTCATACGAGATGAATTGGTTTAGATTTTTGTCATTTTCTTTCCCACTCTGTGCTTGTGCTCAGCAGAGGTTGTGAACACGGCTGATTATACATTGTTCTTGCAGGTGGTCAAGAGAGCTGTAGCGAGCCAGCCTGACATGCCGGAGGCAGCCGAGCGAGCCGAGAAGTTCCGCCAGAAATACAGACACAAGCTTCAGACCCTCCGCCACCAGCCTTTGTAAGGGAACTGTTTTTTTTGTTTTTGCATGCAAGGCCTATCTGTTTGACCGAGAGGTTGCTTTTAGTTAGACTAAACCTCAAGTCTGCGTCTGCGTTAGTTACATGTCTTCATACCTGCTGCTAACGTGCTTCGTCAGTGGAAAAGTGAAATCTTGGATGTTAAATCTGTTTACTTGTTTCAGGTTTTTAGGAGTCAGGGGCACATAAGAATTCCGGGTGTAATGACACATCAATCTGGATCGTTACATCGATCCAATATCATCGATGCAAAGTCAAAACATCGCTACATATCATCATCTTTAAGATATACCTTTATTTTGAAATCCCCGTGGCAATAATGTGAAGGTCATCAAGGGATAAAAAAACATTTGCATGAGAAATGTGGCACTTTGTAGCGAACAACAGGAGGTTTTCATTTAAATGTCTGGAAGAGCTCAGTTACAAAAGTTGTGGAATCAAATTTGAGTTGCTTTTGTAAGTTGATATAAATGTAACTGATTGTGTTGAATGGGCTTATGATATCGTCTTATGATAACGATCGCAGACCCCTGAATTGAATCTTATGGGAGTCGTATCGTGGCAGACTTTGTGATATCAGCAAATATCGTATAGTTGTGCAAAGAATCAATTTAATACGGTATCGTAATTAAACTTGTGATTTACACCCCTAATAATTATGTGTCAGTTGTATTTAAAGTTTTTAAAAGATCAGTTTGAAATGAAAATATGGGTAAAACGTACTCTCCGCCGAGCGCCCCCAGCCCCGTTGTGTGAATGTTTTTCTCTCTGGCTAACGTAGAGTGCTTCTCTTCTCACCTAGTGCTTATGGATCCCTCACTGTCAGAAGTCTGTTAGACACGAGGGAACACTGTTTAAACGAGTTCAACTTTCCTGATCCCTACTCTCAGGTCTGAGTGAAATCTATCAACCTTTTGTTGTTTCTCTTTGTGTGTGCTACACAGCTGCTTTTTCCCCTCACTGATCCAGTGAAGTTTTCATACACTGTCATGTTATCACACACACACACACCATTTATTTCCACCTCATACTGTAAATTGGCCCTAGCATATAGGCAAATCTTTTAATATATTCTCAAAATCTCATCTCTGAATGCTTCGCATTGCCAATCCTTTATTTCCCGCCCTGTTCAAACAAAGTGCTCCCCATCTCTGTTCTCTTGTAGATTAAACAGAGGGAGAATGACATGGCTCTCAAGTACTACCAGAAGGCAGTGACGTGCCTGGACGAGTTGAGCTGGGAGGAGAGGCAGTACGCCCTGGTCAGGGGCGTCCTGGCTGGGAATGTCTTTGACTGGGGAGCCAAGGCCGTGTCAGAGTGAGTGGAGTTAATGGATGTCGTATATCCTGTGAGCAGCCTGGTTGATTGTTTGCTCTGTTCTGCCAGAGTGTGGGTGGTGGGAGAGGCCCCCCGCTTGCATGTCTTGTAGTTTCATACAGTTTTGAAAAGGGAGTTTTTCCACCGCTGTGGTAGTGTGTTTGGCAGTAGGGCTGCACAATTAATCACAATTGTATGGATATCCCAATATGGACTAGCGCAATATCCAAATCGCAGGGGGGCGCAATATTTGTTAATGGCAAAACACAGTATGTGTCAAACCATTCCCGGCCTACAAATCATATCCTACAGACTAAAGAAAAAGAATCTTTGTTTGGTACAGATCCTGACTATTGGCTCACTATAAATCACACTATAATCATTTTAATTTCTTTCAATGTTAATAATTTCCAATGAGAATAATGATACAAAAATGATCATTCCCTCCAGTATCGTAAATCATATCGCAATCGCAATATCAGTAAAAATAATCGCAATTAGATATTTTCCTCATATTGTGCAGCCCCTATCTGGCAGTGTTTAGAAAGTTATCCAGACCGTAAACGGCCGGCAGCATGGATTGAAAGTAAACGGAATAAAACAAAAAAATCAGTGAAAGTGCTGCTTACCATCCATCCCAACAAAGAATGTAACTGCATCCCAGTTCTGTTGACAGGCAGGCCCAATAATCGTGTCTTTTGATCAGCGATGGGCTGCCCGTCTCTTTAAGAAATGAATTGATAAGGGTTGATTTGAGATGGCTGGTCAATTCAAAATATTTTAGTTTCAATCTCAATGTTTGGAAAGTTTGGTGTTGGGATTTTTTTTTTTTTTACACTGTGATCCAGATTCCTGTCTGACCTTGTGCATGTTTTTGTTTTGATGTCATGCAGCGTCCTCGAATCTGACCCTGAGTTTGGGTTTGAGCAGGCTAAACGACAATTGGAAGGTATCCAAAGATTTTCATGTTGTTGAACCATTTGACTCCTGCACAGAGGAAGGCCCTAAGACTGATTCTTTTTCATTTCTTTTTTCTCCTCAGAGCGGCCATGGCTTGTCGATTCCTATGACCAGTGGTTTGAGAGACTGAAGGTCAGGCTCTTTCTCTTCTTTCGCTATCAGAGCCAATTTATTTATTGAAGCATTATTGGTGGGGGAGAGGTTCGAAGTTTTACCAAAAGTACTTGGCGGTACCACACGCTGTGTAGCACGGAAACAACCCCATAACTCAGACACGGTCGGTGCCAGGCACAGGCATGTTTTGATTAACCACAAAGAGAAAACACAGATAACAGCCTTTTAGTGCTCAGTAACATTTCCTATACTTGTAGATAGTGTGTCTGTGTTGTTCACTCGTGATGACGAGTGCTCAAATACGCTCCATCCTGTGTTTTTTTTCTCTTGCAGGGTCCTCCCCATAAGTGTGCCATGTTTTTTGTAGATAATAGTGGAGTAGACATCATTCTAGGGGTGATGCCTTTTGTCAGAGAGCTTCTCTCCAGAGGAACAGAGGTAAGGAACTCGGAACAATTTCAAAAAATCATTTATTTGATAAAATGCTAATCCAACTCTTCTCTCCATCCAACCTCAGGTTGTTCTGGCCAGCAACTCCGGTCCGGCTTTAAATGACGTAACGAACGGTGAACTGCAGATATTGACCGAGAGCATCGCTGCTATGGATCCGGTGATTCAGTGAGTATTTATGAGCGTTTTTAAAAACACATATACAAAATACATACAAAATATAATCCTCTACTGTCACACCAAGAGCAATATGTAGAGTCAACTGACACTACTTATTTGTAAGTAATGACATGCAGCAAAGGGCCGCAGGTCGGACTCTAACCCCGGGTCCGCTGCGTCGAGGAGTAAACCTCTGCTCATGGGCGCCCGCTCTACCAACTGAGCTATCTGGGCGCCCATCTATATTTTTTACACAAGGTGTGTGTGACCCTTTTACTCAAAAATGGATCAAACAGTGTCTATATGTCTTTTAAATTAAACTAGCGATATTCAATGAACGACTTAATGACTGTCAATGAGCGTATTGGCAGTTTTGTTTTGAGAGTTTCTGCTTTTCTTTCTTGTTTCCCATCACCTGCGTCCTCTGATAACAGCTGACAGTAGATTGACGTTTCACGGCGCTGTGCCGACTCCAAAAACTGAAGAAGCAACAACAGTCCCAAAGCAAAAGCTCAGCGTCTCGCCTGTGACTCTCACAATGCTACGCCGTTAGTGCACAGAAGGTGTAGCAGGTTAAAAAAAAAAGATACATAGCAGCACATACGCTCCACGAACTGTCCGCATACGTCACGCGTAAGCCAAAAGCCAAAGCCTAAGACATAATGTTCTGTGTGATTTCACACCTGAAAAGCTTTTTTAAAGCAGTTGAAGAAGATCTTTTGTGACCTGTGGATCGTTGTGTAGGGCCGGTCTGAGGGAGGACAGGTTGACGTTGGCCCAGAGTGGTTCCAGTTCACCCTGCCTGGATCTGAGGTTGGTTCTTTGACATTTTTTAGGAGTACTAATAAGCCTGTGAAATACCTAGAATTATGCGTTCCTTCTGTGGTAGATGCAATTTATTACACCCTAGTGGGAGGGTAGACTTTGGGCTGCACATCTATACTTTTTAAAAGCCAGAACTCTGAGCACCCTGTGAAGAGTTTATTAGATGAACTGTATTAGTGCAGCAAAAAATGTTTGATTCTCTGCCCAGTCGTCTAGACAAAGTGCTGGCGATGGTGGTGCGGGAGCGAAAAACTGACCTGGTGATCATCGAGGGAATGGGCCGAGCCATTCACACCAACTACTACGCCATGCTCAGCTGCGAGAGCCTCAAGATGGCCGTCATCAAGAACTCGTGGCTGGCCGACCGCCTGGGAGGAAAACTGTTCAGCGTGGTCTTCAAGTACGAGGTACCGGCTACCAGCCAACTCTCTGCAGCTCTGACGCACTCATGAGAGCGCCGGAGACTCGCGCTTGAGCAGGACAGACCGCCGCAAGTCAAGCAACCGCAACGGATAAGCTCTGAATGTCAAGATGATGGCCGTATACTGTCGCTAAGTGAATGGCCGGTTTCAAAAAAAGAGAAGAGTTTTAAAGGTGATCATCGACAGGGAGCTTTTACATTTCATTTTAAAACATTGTTGATTTTAGTTCTGGTTTCATCAACATGATTGCTTTTTTTGCAGGTCGTCCAATGTCCTGCACAATCACTTAATTTGCTACTATCATTACTGCCTGTTGATCTCGTTCAGCACCTGGAGTATGTCTTCATGTGAAGTCATCACTGGCTGTTAGGTCAACTTTAACAGACTGTTATGACAGATGAGATATTCAGCTTGTAGAAAAATCAATTTTGCATCAGGACATGCTACCCAACACAACACTGTGCACCCATATGGGCGAATGCGATTCTTTGGCTGGTGTGTGTTAGAGAGAGAGAGAGAGAGAGAGAGAGAGAGAGAGACGCAGGAGTAATTACAGCTTTCAGCAGTACCACTTTTGACATAAAGTGTGTTTAATGTGCCTTGAGGCCAATGTGATAAAAGTAGCATTCACTCAGACTGCTTAAAATCCCACACAAATGTCTACTTTTGTTTCCCAGCAATCTAACGCCATAGACTAGGAAGAGTCTCCTGTTTTTCTTTTGAGAATGAATTGAGATTAAGAAACGAATCATTGTCACTGTCACTTGTGTAGCTGTTGAGGTGGCATCAGGGAAAATGTTTGATCAGCGGGAGAAGCAGTCACAAAGAGATCTGGTCGTGCTCCTCCACAAGGTGGCAGTATTCTACTGCGACGTTTTTTCCTTTTGAATGATTTCTCAAATCTTTCCCAAGGTGCTTGGTGTCAAAACTAACACTACATATTTCAGGTTAAATATTCTAACTGTCTCTGATTAAAGCGCCACCATGGAATTACTGTAATTAGCTTGAATGTACAAGTGCAAGCTGTAATCAGAAATGCAACAGTTTGAAGGCAATAATACTGCAGCACCTATTTAGTTGTAACGATCATCAAACACTGTGGGATTGTGACGTGGCTGACTGCATTGGTGAGTTCATCGTAAATATCTGAATTTAAGGCAGTATGTGATTTTAAAAGCCTTTCCTTGGTGTGAAAATGTTTCCCAAAGTGAGAGTTGCTGGACATGAGGACTCACATTGCAATATTGTATTTGTCATACGTACTTATATGTGATATACAAGTGTGTGTGACTGTGTATGTTTATATATATATAAAACTAATTTGCATCACTTCAGTTAAGCACACCAAGCACAACTGTGTGTGTTATTCTCCTGACAATCGATGATTTGATTTTAATTAAATGGTGAAATGTGTGTGTGTGTGTGTGTGTGTGTGTGTGTTTTACTATATTCGTGGGGTCCAAAAACTGGAGAATCCAGTATACTTGTGGGGTCTGCACAGCCTTGTGGGGTCCAAAATGCTGGGGGGGGGGGGCTTGCAGCCGTGTCGAGGAATAGGGAGCGTTGGAAGTTGTCCCATATTAAAGAAAAAATTTGAATTAAACCAACCTGCCCCTGGCGGTGAAAAAGCTTGACACCCTGGTATGTGGCGGTTGATGCCTGCTGGGGAGCTGTGGGCTGATAATGCGTGAGGAGGCCTGGCAGGGGGTCCGGCTGCTCTTCCTCTTTTTCTTGCAGTTCTGCAAGACGCTCTAAGCTGGTTTTATATGTTCTTTTCTTACTGTAAAATATCCTACGTGGACATGAATGTTTCTGTCCAGCATCAGTACACTCAAGACATTTTATGAGGCGATTGCCCCCCCCCCCCCCCCCCCCCCCCTCCCGCGCACCCCCTCTTCCTACATGGGAGCATGACAACCACACTAAAGAGTCATCTTTTTTTTAGTGACATTTTGAAGGTGAACCAGAACTCTCAGGTGCTGCACATGAAGCTCACACCCACACTGACAGTGACACTCAGCACAAATACTTTCCCTTTCAATACACAGAGCACGTGACCAGGCATAAAGTTCCAGTTTGAATAGACTTGTCTCAGACTGCAGCTGCAGTGGGACAAAACATAACTTTCCAATTACAGGCAAATCTCATAAAACTCTTGATACCAACAGGCCCTGAGAAAACAGTGCAGCATTGACCGTAACTGTTTGCATAACACTAATTATTGTAGTTACAGTAAACATCGATTTCAAAAGGTGTTTTTGTTTTTTCTCGAGCTTTGAATTCAACCCGCTGTAGCTGAACCTTTTGTGGATTCTAAGTAACAATAACATCAATTTGATTGGTCCTGGGACCTAAAACGTACAACACGCTACTTTGTGTATCACCACTTCTTTAGATACATAAAAGTTCCTCTTGTGTCTCCCGGCTAATTTGTAGTACCTGTTTTCCTTACCAATGTTATTTGCAAGGGATTTACTCAAGTTAATGTGTTGGAAGGATGGAGCTCAGTGTACTGGGCCTGCAACATATCCTCATACAAAGGTCTGTATGATATCTTACTAGGGCATTCAAAAATGTCTAAGAGTTATAAAACATTAAAATCCTCTTTAAATAGGACACATTCCTCTGGCTCTCCGTGTAATATATATTGCAGTGGTTCCCAAGCTTTTTTGTCTGACGTACTTAATGTTATTAAACTTACATAAAAATGGATAATGTTACAATTATACAAGACTCAACCACCCTGGAGTTGTTGGTCTTTTTACTCTTTAATCTCTTTCTACTTCTGATGGCTTTCATTAGTTTTCATGCACTCTCTATTTCAGCAGGTGTTAAGCCTCACACCAGTTTGTAATCCTGTTGGTGTGTTTATTTTCCTCCAAAACGTAAAGGTAGCTTGGATGTTTTGAAGTGGAGTTGTATGAGGTACTCATCTATAGTATATGGCGGTTGGCATGCCCCCAATTTCGGAGAAGCAGGCAGGAGTCCAGACATAGAAGTTAAGCAGTGTACCGCTGTGGATGGGGCGGCCGCTAAACATATTTTAGCCACCTAAAAAAAAAAAACTATCCCATATTAGATGTTTTCACAGCTTTACCTTGCCATCAGACAGCTCAGTGTAAGTTTAGGAAGCACTGAATGTATTATCTGTGCTGTTTTCAAAGCCACCAGACTCAATTAACAAAAACTGTAATTTTACCTGGCAGAGAATGGAGGTTTGTAGTCTACCGCTGCTTCCTTAAGTTTCTTTGTTAGTTTTGACAGGTCATAACCCTTAAAAACACCAAAGTCACACAATAACACAAACACATTAACCGATCGAGGCAGCGGTAGACCAGCTACTCCTGTGTTCTGTGAGGTAAAATCACTGTTTTTTTGTCAAAGGATTCTGGTAGCTTTGACATGAGCATAGAACAGCTTCAGTTCCCCCGTTTAAACTTAAACAGATCTGTCTGTCGGCAAGGTAAAGTGGTGAAAATATTCTTAATATAGCATACACTTAAACTGAAATTGATGTTTTAGGCCTACAGCTTCAGTGTCGGACTCCTGCCTGCTTCTCCAAACTGGGGGCGTGCCGACCACCATTAATACACTGACTATGGATAAGTACCTCATACAACCCCTTTTCAAAAGATCCAAACTATCCCTTTAAATATGTGGATATTTTATCAGTATGTGAACGTTTTTAGGTTAGTTCAGTTACTCCCAAATGTTTCCACGTTAACCCCCGGGTGGGAATCACTGATCTATTGCAGCAAACTCCACCCATCTGCATTTCCGGTGGAGAGTATCTGCGTTACCTGCAGCTGGGCTACAGTTCATACCTGGCGGTGCTGCAGAATCCAAACTTGTGAGAATACGTTGGTTTTGATCCTATGTGTGCCACTGACACCGACTCCCATCATTATCTCTGAAAAAGGCTTTTTCACTCCCACAGTAGGCACACAGGAGCAACAGGGGGTCCATTCAAATGCCATGAGCTCTTGATAACGTGCTCAAATTTGCCTGACGCAGACTGCGAGCATGAAGCAATATGAGGAAATCTCCACTTGAAATAGAAGCCAAAAAAAGTGTTTTTAATGTGTTTTTAAGTACCAAAAATAGTCGCTGTAGCATTGTCGGCATACAAACTTCTTTACCCAGTAAACACAATATAAATACGTAGACAAATAAACAGTGGAGGAAGAAATATTCAGATCATTTAAGTAGAAGTACTAAAACCACCCTGTAAAAATACTCTGTTACAAGTAAAAGTCCTGCATTGAAATCTTAAGTAAAGGTATGTATCATCAGAAAAATGTACTTTAAGTGTCAAAAGTACTCACAATTTAGATTAGGTTAGATTCAACTTTATTGTCATTGTGCAGAGTACAAGTACAAAGACAATGAAATGCAGTTTGTGTCCAACCAGAAGTGCAAAAAAAAAGAAAAGTGCAATGTGATATTCAAGTATAGACGGGTGGTGCATAGGGACAAGAAATATATTGCAGTGTTACAAGAGCAGAATAAATATGGTTATGTAATATGAACAATATATGAACAACATGTACAGATATGTGTAACGTAGTAGCAGTGACATTATACTAGTAGTAAGAATAATATAGATATATGCAGTGTATTCACAGAATATATAATAAGAAAAACAGAATAAATCTGGATATTCTGTGTGAGCCATATAGACAGATATGTACAGTATGTACAACTATGTGCGGTGTGGTAACATGATTGAGTGATGATGAGTAGTAAGAATAGGTGTATGTGCAGGATGAATAGTATGAAGATCAGTAGAATATGGCTATGTATAGGTGTAATTAGACAGTATGTACAAACTGTATTTAGAAACTGGAAACGATCCAAACTGTTCTGTCAGTCAACTAAGTGTTTAATGGTCTAATCATTTCAGCTGTACCTGTAGGTCTTTATACTGTTGGGTAATTTAATTCTTAATAAAACATTGTATTTGACATAACTACATGTGTTTTGTGTGTAAAATAATTAACTTGTTGAGTACCTAGTAACTAAAGCTTTCAGATGAATGTAGTGGAGTAAAAAGTACAATATTTCTTTCTGAAATGTAGCGGAGTAGAAATAGAGAGTGGCATGAAAAGAAAAGACAGGTAAAGTACAAGTACCTCAATTTTGTACATTCCACCACTGTAAATAAACATGTATTATACTGTATGTATGTCACAGATTCAAATAAACCCACAGTGTGCATGTTTTATACACAGGGCATGCATGAATTCACTCATTAGGATGTTTGAGCACTCATTTCTAAAGGCATTTTAAATGTTAGTCTGTTATCTTCCTTCAGCAGACTCAGTCTCTGTGTGTTACACTCACACTTCACTAAGTGGCTTGTCCGCATTGTTTGTAGTCAAACCAAATGAGTATAAAGCTTGTTTCATTGGGGGCAATAATGCTAACAAGCATTTTCTTTTCAAACTAAATGAGAGACTTGAAATTTTAAATGTCAACCAATTCCCTCAAGTGATTTGTGCACAATCATTCTCCAAATACAACAGCATTAAATCTGTCGACACACAACAGGCTCCTATAGTGTAGATTTACAATTAGTCTTGCTGGCAAGCTCAGCAGTCAACTGACTTTGTATGACCAAGACAGAACCAGCCATTGAAAAATGGAGCTACAGGGTTTCACTGCAAACCAAACTCACCACTGAATGTTATTGAATTTGTTGATGCAGGTTTCTAGGGGCTATTTCTCTATTTGAGGGAAAAAAACACCAGGTCACGTTTATTTTTCTCTCAAACAGCTCAAGATTTATGTTCTCTACCGACGCCTAACGCTATCGGTAGCTGCATCCTTCGGTCACACGGACAAATGATGTACGTCATTCCTTGAACCAGAATCAGAATCAGAATCATTTATTTGTCATTGTAAAACATTGTCACAACGAAGTTTAAGTGCTACTACTTCTGGTGCCTAGAAGTATACATTCATACGCACCCGCCATACCCTTCCACAAATCATACCCTCACATACACATAACGGGACAGGTGCTTCTAGTGCATAGTAGTATACATTCATACACTTACTCACACCGTACTCTCACACCAAAAAAAAAATCTTTTTTCTAAATGATTTTTACAGTACTGGAAAAGTGCAAATGCAGTGCAAAACAGGCAAGATAAGTATTCAGCATGAAGTCCTATTTCTGTACCCGTACTGTGTTTGGTGAAAGTGCTTTTAAAGTTTTTGCTCCGTCGTCTTGGTGTGAGCTACAAAGTTACCTTAATCTAGATTATTTAATTAGCATGGACGATTTTAAAAATAGGATACATGACTTCCTGACCACTGAATGTACATGTCCTGTTACAGAATTCAGATTTTCTTAGTGTTTAATGTCATTTTTCTGTCTTGCATTAAGTCTGTTGCTTGCTGTTTGTTACTGTATGTTGAGACTTTTATGCTGCTGCCTTGGCCAGGACTCCCACGTAAAAGAGATTCTGAATCTCAATGGGATTATTTCCTGGTTAAATAAAGGTTAAATAAAAGATTAAAAAAAAAAAAAGATTGAAGTAGAGTTTAGAAAAGAAAACCTTTCAGTTGTGGTCTGTCATACACTGCGTGGCCAAATGTACAGTATGTGGACACCCAAGCATTACACATATGTGATTGTGGAACATCTCTTTTCCAAACTATGGGCATTAAGCGGCTGCTATAACAGCCTCCAGTCCTCGGTGAAGGCGTTCCACCAGATCTCGGGAACTGGCTGCAGAGATTTGCTCCCATTTAGCCACAAGAGCTAGTCTGGCTATCACCAGACCACGTTCAATCTTTTAAGATTGAACATTAGTCTGGGGAGTCTGCTCTGTATTTTCTCTGCACGAGAGGCGTGATCAATGGGCATAGTTCAAATGACTCTGTATGATTGGATAGTCCTTCAACCAATCAGACCAACGATCCGGGTGACGTAGCAGCGACAGCGGCATCAACGGGTTGCTACGCTTCAGTGGCCGGCTTGTTGAATGTAAACAAGAAGCTGTTTGGTCGCTTCTCTGTCGTCATTGTGTTAAACCCGCCAATAGCGCGCCAGGTGGATAAGCCAGTTTGTGATTGGTTCCCGCATATTTGTAACGGAAGCAGGATAGATAAACGTACAGGTTTCCAGCCTGAGCTGCAGGGCGAGTTTACCCAGTCTACACAAGAGCATTAGTGAGGTCCAACGCTGATGTTAGGTGATGAGATCCGGAATCCCACTTCATCCCAAAGGTTTCAGGGCCGTCACTACAACTGAGGACACTCATTTATTTTGGGAATTTGCGGGTTTGAGCTATTTGAATTTTAATTCAGGTAGTGTGGAGAAGGCTTCGAGACACCATTTTGACCAGGGGTGTTAAACTCATTTTAGTTCAGGCGCTACATACCCCTAATTTGACCTCAAGTGGGCCAGACCAGTAAACCACTCCAGAAAGATCAGAAACTTGATCTGCCACGGAGTTTCTTGTCAGCTTGATGTTGGCAAAGGCAAGTTGCTTCTGTGACGACAGCGTTGTAAGGCCATTGTTGGAAAAAAAAAAGTATGTCATGGACCCTGGAGAGAGGGGTAATATTCCAAGAAAAAACTCAGAATTTCTAAGATTAAAGTCGTGAAAATTAACGGAAAAAGAAGAAGGATATTCTCTGAGATTAAAGTGGTAAATTTGGAATTGGAATTCATTTTCACATTTTGCAAAGTCATCCAGTGAGCCTGATTGGACTCTTGTTTGACACCCCTGATTTAGACCTTTATGAAACAGAAATTGAACAGTAGCCTAATTGAATCAATGAAATATGAAAATACCAGTAATTCAGTGAACGTTTTTTTGGTTCCAATCCAGACTTTCTGAGAGTGGTGGTTCTAAAATCTTCTCTAAGGCCCTGGTTGTACTGGATTCTGAAGTTCTTTATCACTGCAACAGCGGTCAAGTTGCATTGTGGGTAATGTAGGCGCCAAGTTTTGACAAGAAAGAAGAATGCGGGGAATAAAAAAAAACACAAAATCTGTTTCTGCTGCATGGATTTAGATCTTTTTCCTAAAACTTTCTAAAAGCTAAATTGGTGGATAACTCTTTTGAGAACTAGCCTAGATGATGCAGCTCAAGCCATTAAAAAAAGAGCCCCAGACCAGACAAAATGTGGACTTTTGGCTATTTAGAGAAAATGATTGTGGGATAAAATCGAACAGTTCTTATTGGACCCGGATGAAGGCATTTTGGACATTCAGAAAGCCTGCTGTGGATGCCTGATGATGTTTGACAGGCTGCAGGAAAATTATGATGCATCACTTGTGAAAAAAAAAAAAAAAAAAACACATCTCTGATCTCTCAGCCTCTGTTATCTTGGTTTCTCCCTCCAGAAAATGAACGTAAAGTCCTGATACCACCGATAATGCATCAATCCAATAATACTTGCTGCTTCCTCCGTCCGTCCGGTCTCCCTTGCTGGGGACAAGCCTCGCCGTGAGACAACCAGTCAGCCCCCGGACACGGACGCGCACTCGGGAGCGCGCACTCGGAGCAGGTGGTGACTCTCCTCATAAGAAGCAGGAGACAGTCCGGATGTTCGGCACATCCCAGGGTGCACGGAGAGCGGATACAGAGGTGCTGCTGCTGCTGTGTGTGCATGTGTGTGTGTGTGTGTGCGTGTGTGTCGGTCCTGTCCGCTGTCTGCCTGAGCTGCTATTCAAACCATAAACTACAACAAGGGAAAACTACAACAAGAAACAGACGCGGGTAAGGAGTTGTCTTCATACGTGACTTGTGTTATTCGCAGTAAGTGTTTGTGGTTATGAGCGCTTTGCGGAACGTAAACCCACTAGTAGGCTGTCGTTTCTTGCCTAAAGGTGGTTGTGGTGTTTCTGGATGCTCAGAGGAGTTTGCAGTGACTTTATGATCATTTAGCCTTTGCCATTATATATACCTCGTATTACCTTATTTTATGTTACAATAGGCTACGACATGTTATCTACAGTTCTCAGTCCTGCAGCGATTGACGAGGATCCTCACTATACTATCTATGTAGCCTGTGGTAGCCTACCATCTGATTTCCATCTGCGCGTAAAAACGCATCAACGTTACATCTTAATAAGGTCACAAAAGTGAATAACTTAATTCACTCAAATGGTTTTGTTTCCAGTTTGACTTGCAGAGAGAGTGTCGATCAACATATACCATTTGAGAGGAAGATGAGTGACTGTCCGCAAACAGGGAATTAGATTAGATTTGGTTTGAAACTGTAAAAAAAACAGAGTTAACTCGATAATCTATTGAACTTTAGTGATGCGCGGTGTTTCCTGCTGCTGTGTCACGCTTTACAATCACATCGCCACCACCAAGGGATTTATTGGCTGAATCTGGTGAGGAGAATCAGAAATGATTGCAGCCATTATCTCTTCTTGACAGCTCATTGTTGCTCAGTGCACACCAAAGACAGTGTAGAACGGTGTGTGTGTGTGTGTGTGTGTGTGTGTGTGTGCGTGCGTGCGCGCGCGTGTATGTGTGCGCATGTGTGTGTATGTGTGTGTGTAGTGTGTGTGTGTGTGTGTGTGTGTCTGAGAGAGAGAGAGGGAGAGAGAAAGGAGAGAGAGAGAGAGAAAGGAGAGAGAGAGAAAGGAGAGAGAGAGAGAGAGAGAAAGAGAGAGAGAAAGGAGAGAGAGAGAGAGATAAAGGAGAGAGAGAGAGAGAGAGAGAAAGGAAGGAGGGAGATTACAGTCAGGAGTCTCTGTGTGACACCATGCAATTAAAAGTGAAACAGGGCTGCGAAGGAGCAATATTTGTGGACTCACATAACGTTAATGAATAGCAAGTCAATCAGCAGGGAAGCATTAGACACGATCAGGAGTGTGGAGGGACCCCATAGTGAGTCAACCTCGGGCCAAAACACAGCTCAGACTCACTAATAAGTGAATTATATGAAAATGAAAAGATAACCCAAGGACATCATTTGATGTTCAAGTGGAAATTAATTTAGTATTTGTGTATGAAATCATCGGAATTTTTAACATTCATCTGAAAAATATAGAGTAGGTTGTCTCAAACAACCTTTGAAGAATCCCAGTTTGCCCTCATTTTGTGCTTTTGGTCAGCTACACAAGCACACATCTTCTGTTTCTTTTCATCCTGAGTTTCAGCCAAAAGGCTACACGGCTAAACTTGCATCCAGTCTCCTCCACCGTGGCGTGAAACTGGCCTTGTACGCCACTGGCAAGCGTGGCTGCATCTGTTTGATCAAGACTCTTTCAACATTGGCAGGCAGTCAACGCCGCTCGATTCCACCAAAGTAGACGGGTGGGGGGGGGGGGGGGGGGGGGGGGGGGGGGGGAAGAAACTTTGGGTTCATATAATGCGTTTACATGCTTCACTTGATCATCTCTGAACAAGAGTGTCTCCCCCCCCCCCCCCCGCTGACCGGTCAAACTGTTCCCATGCGGAGCGCCCAGACACAGAACCAGGTGTCCTGTTTCACGAGTTAGCAAAGAACAAGTTTAGTTGTTGTTTTTTTCGGAAGCCAAAGCTTTGTTGTTTCAGCTGGCGTCCTTATCTGCCATGAAATGAAAGATGCCACCGACACTTTGTTCTAATTAAGACAGGATAAATCCTCCCTCTGTCTCTCTCTCTCCCGCTTTCATTTCTCTCTTTTTTCCCTCCCTCTCTGTTTCTGTCTCCCCTCTCTCCGCCTTACATCTTATTTTCTCCTTTTCCTCTCAGTTTCTCCCCCCTTCCTTTTCCTCCTCCTCCTCCTCCTCCTCCTCCCTTTTGTCTCTCCCTTTCTCTCACCTCTCTGTGGGACGCCTCTTGCTGTGCTTCTGGTGCTGTTTGTGTCTCACAGCATTTTTGGAACATGCCTCTATGTGGGTGTCTGGAAGAGGTTTCCCCGCTGTGAGTGTGTATTTGTGTACATGCATTGATTGTAAGAAAGTCTCTGAGTGTGTGAATGTGTGTGCGTGCGCGTGTGCATGTGCATGTGTGTGTGTGTGTGTGTGTGTGTGTATGTGTCTGCGTGTGCGTGCATGTGTGTGTGTGTGTGTGTGTGTGTGTGTGCGCAGGCCCCAATGCACTCAAACAGGAGATAAGGGGGCCACATCGCAGGATGTCGCTGATGTTACCATGCATCAGTGACAGTGTTCTGCTCTCGCCCCACATCTGTTGTACCTGCGACTAGATTACCACTGAATCATTTGGTGTCTCCCTGCTCTCTTGCTCTGCCTCACTTGCTGACAGATGGACCTTCCTTATGGCTCTTGTTTTTTTTGTTTTTTTTTTACCACCCTGTGTTGCTTCCAGGGGCCTTTGCCATCCAATATACACCTAAAAAGCTGCAACCCCCCCCCCCCCAAACCCTCCCAGTCGATGTGTGAACCCCACCGATATTGTCTGTGGAGGTTTTTTTTTTGGAGACAAAGCAATTTTATATTGCTGAAGTCAGTCGTATTGGCCCTTGAGGAAATGAAGTTTTATGGCGTTAACTGCAGCTTGGCAGAGGTGTTTATTATGCAGAGGCATTAACCGGAGTTGTAATTTGGGTGCTTGTTATTGAGCTGATATTTATGATAATTTGGTGCCGCAAACAAGACCTATTTTACACGAGATGAGAGATGTAAAAGTAAGTGTTTACGCATCAAATATTCAGCGTTATTACTCTAGACAGAGAGGAAATGGCTCTGTTTGGATTGGATTTGTGTCACAACAGATAACGCGTTCATTTTTTTCTTTGTGACTATTATATTGAATCCTGCATTTTTCTTCTCATTATCTGTCATGTCTGTTTAGAGCAGATACTTTAGCTGCTGCTCAGTGAATATTCCGAGATATTTAGCTTGTTCCCGTGCAGCCACACACTCCCACAGTGACCTGTGTGCCGTACTGTTTCCTAACTGGGAGCAGTAACTTCTTGGAGAAATAGTCAAGCACATAACCCACACTGTCGTTTTCACACTTTGGATTTTTGTACGGATGAAACAAGCGAGATAACACGTGTTGATTGAGCTTTACAGGTGCTGGTACGATAGGTACGATTTAGTTACCTTTGGATGGAGACAGGCTTAATGTTTTCCCACCTGTTTCTTTATGCTAAGCTAATTGGCTTCTGGCATATCTTCTCATCTAGCTCTTTACCAGAAAGATTTCCCCAAATTCTGAGCTATTCCTTTAAAGCTCTAATCTCTCAGTATTGTGGCTAGGAAATGTTGAAGGTAGCCTCTGCCTGACATGACAGCTCTGCTTTAACAGCCTGTGTCTGGAGTCTTTGTTTGCTGGATCCTTATGGCCCTGCTGGTTGCTACGAGAGATAAAACAACAGGAGCAGATGGCTCCTGGAGGTTTGGTGTCACAGCAGGTGAAGCTAAAAAAGATGAAGACACATACAGCAGTTTAATACCAGGGTCGCCTCGCTGCCTTCCCTCTCTCACCTTCCACAGACCTGGGTCCACTCACTTTTAATTATATTTTATATAAATATATTTATAACTAACTGCTTAAGGGACATGCCGCTTGATCACAGACTGGAAAGCGGTCTCTGAACTCATCAGATCTTAATCATCTGGCCCTCCAATCGTGCCCCCTTTTGCAATTTCTTGCAAGATTACCTATCAATTCACACTTACCACACTCCGCTCTGATTCATGTGTCCCTGGTGGCCGTCTCGCACTGTACGCTGTGCTTAGAAAAGCTTCTGGCACACACATATATTGTGTTTCCAACAAAATGTAAAACCATGGTAACCCGATTTTAGCTCTCCTAGTGTGGCTTCCTAAAGAATGTAATATTGATTTTTTTTTAAGAGTTCTTTATATTTTATATATACATTTATCTATACATTGCTGAGCTCACACATCCATAAACTCAATATTACGACTTCAAGATCGGACAAAAATCCTGACTGAGCTCAGTGAGATGATGTTGTCCAAGAACGTTTATTTATTTATTTCCTTTTTATTCGATTGCTTCTGCACTGTAAATTTCCCCTGACATCACAAGCGTCCTCTTCACTTCATAGTGGATGTTTTAGACACACCTTAATAGCCCCGTGTAAACTCCACAGTGTATGCTCAACACACACATGCATTTTTTTTTATAGTGTTGCTTTTTTTATTTTTATTTCGGTAAACTACTTTGAAATATTACCACTACTTCCAATTTAGCTGTTGTCCTGTTGGCTGTAAGGGCATTTCATTGGCTATAAAGTCACTGTATCATTGGTGCTGCTTTAATGGGAGTTATAATGTTCAACATCTAAATCAGGATTACTTGTGATTGTAAAAGCTGAAGCAAATGATCGTTATGCATCTTGATTTATTTGTTTCACTGCAAATTATTTGATCAAGCAATTAAAGCTGTGGTCACATTGGAGAGTGTTTTTATGAATACAGATGCAGTGCAGTTCCTTATTCTACACTTTGTTTTCAGTATGTGGACTTTAAAGAATAAAAAAGAAAATTGAAAAAATTGAAAGGGACTCTCAGCTAATGCTTGTTATTCCTCAGAGTGCATCACATGGTACAGTCCTCTGGCTTTATGCAAATACATTCAAATCATTACATTCAATAACTACGACATGTCATGTTTTAAATGTGTGCTTTATTGTATTTCGCTGCATGCAGTTTACCTTCTTTTTTGCCTCACTGTTGTAATCTCTTAGTTTTTTAAAAGCCTTTCTCGGGACGGACGGGTGTTGCAAACTGGCATCCACTATAAACCCTACGAGCACAAAATTCTGGGCCCTGTAGAAAGGCATTTTCTATGGGCCCCTCCCCGCATCCACAGCTATTCATTCTAGCATCTTTTTGGGCCCTCCTCACATGAGGGCCCTGGGTACCCCTGTCTACTGTATCTGTCCCTATCAAATACTAAAACAAAAACTAAATAACTAAGTAAATGAATACATAATAAATACTTATTTATAAGTGAAAATACTCATTCATATTCATTTTTAGAGGAAAAAGAAATAATGGTTCAACTTTGCTTTTCTAAATATCAAACAAAAATTATTGTTAAAGCCCTTGACAGTTTTGATTACAAATCTTAGTTATTTGTCTATAACAATCAATATTCACGACTAAATCAACAACATTTAAAGTTAAAGTTTGGAGAAATCCAATCTTCTTCTGCAGGACAGTGTGGGTGTCGTCTGATCATCGGGTTGTGTTGACAGCACAAGATAACAACTGTCATCAGAATGTGATTTAAACATTGTTAAATCCTGATTGGTGCACAGAAATATGTGATATCATGTTTTACCAACAGAGCCCCACTCACTTCAAACCAGCAAAGTAACTAAAACCTTTTTAACGTTGGCAGAACATATTGTGTTCATGAAACGTTTTACCCTGCAGAGATCTGAGGAGCAGTTACCCATAGTCCTCAGAAATCCACCGGAGTTTAGAACGCCAACACAAAGAAAGTGGAAGGTAATGACATCCAGCCGAAAAGAGTGTTACACGGCGGAATTTCCAGCGGCACCGGAGCAATCCCGAAAGTGGAACGTCGTGGATATGGATGACTACCACGGCGGTGTCCTCAGGTTCTACGTCAGATCCACCCCTTCTCTCCTCCCAACCTCCACCTTCTCATTCAAATACGATCACTTCTGGCTTCAAAAAAGCCAAGATGGCGACGACCAAAATGCCAAATTCAAGACTTCAAAACCAAAACCGCAAACCAATGGGTGACATCACGGTGCCTACTTCTACTTCTTTAATACAGCCTATGGTTTACTTAGTCATTATATCCACATCACTGATGATTACTTAACAAAATCTCATTGTGTAAATATTTTCTGAAAGCACCAATAATCAACACTACAATATCGCCGCAATATCTATTTGGTCAAAAATATCTAATATTTGATTTTCTCCATATATCGCCCAGCTAAAGCCATCTAGCAATCGTCACTGTTTCAATGTTGCCGTTCAAACGGTGGATTATCTCATTTGGGAATGAGAGTTGTCAGTTCCAGGCCACTTGTTTGGCCTCCCATCGCCTCAGTAGCAGATGCTCACCCTGCTGTGCTCTTCCTACAACACACAGCCATGTATAATACAGACTCTGGCAGGAGGCTGTGTTGTTCGCTGAGGTTGTTTATCACACACAAGAGACTGTGCTTAAAACCCGGAATGCCACCCAGAGTGCTCCATTACCGTCCTCATCCTCTCCTCAAAGGACCACCTGTTAGCAGCACATGAACGTCTGAGAAAGGAAAACAGGGCACTGCTGCGCTGAGATACTCGGTCCCCCTCCACCACCGCCCGCCTTCTCTTTCACATGACAGGTCTATTCAGGCCTTCGATTTGATGGGGGTTGACGCATGGTGCCTTCTTTTTCTATAGAGGCGTCACATCTTTCTTTTATGTATGGAAAATTAATTTTTTGAAGGGGTCATGTCGTTGTGGTGCTGCGTAGCTTCTGCTGTCATCTCTGCCTCTGTTGATTCTATTTCTGTGCAACATTATGAGTGTTGTTAATCATAAATGAGATTAACAGATACAGACAAGGAATGAATGGATCTGCTTTTTCTTCTTTTGATTCCTGAGATCAACAAAAAAAATCTCCTGAATCTTGCTTACCTTAGGAATATTCCACCAAAAACTCAGTATTTGATACTCAAAGGGTAGATTTCTTTAGGTGGAGAATTTCTACATAGTTCAAGACTTTGGGAGATATGCTTTATAGGGGTTTATGTGACTATTTCTTGGCTGAATGCAATAGGCCACTTCACTAATTTGTTCAACGCGTTGTTTATAATCGTTCCAAACTGATATTTTCAAAGGTGGGGCAAAAAGCCAGCCATCATAGAGCATATATTGTTTAAATATGGGGATAGCATGCACATTTTCAGATGTCAAAGGCATTCACAATGTTGCAAAAAGGATAGATATAGCTGTGTAACAAATTAAAAAAGAGCGCTAGAGAGAGAGAGAGTTAAAACCCAGCTTACAGTTTTATTTACTTTTAATTTAATTTTTTAAAAGTCTTTTGTAATTTATTTCTGTAAGCAGATATTCTTGTATTTCTTTTCTTTTCTTTTATTTCTTTTCTTTTCTGTATACCATGACATGTTTTAATATTGTCTGATTAAATGTTGTTTTGGACCCCAGGAAGACTAGCTGGTCGTCTAGGCGTCAGCTAATGGGGATCCTTTATAATAGTGGTATCAATCTTCTCATCTAACTCTGGGCAAGGAAGCAAATTAGCATGTTTCCCAAAATGTTGAACTGTTCCTTTAATAGCTACATATCCAAGAGGGGTGTGATCCCTTAGACAATCCTCTTTCCACCCTGCCCCACCCCTCACCTAAGTTTGGATGTTTTCTTTGTTTTCTTAAATGAGCCTTTTGGTCGTACACGGTCCAGTAGCAGCGCCTCATGTGTCAAGCAGACAGATCGTAATCTTGGCCAAACACTTTTGTGCATGACACGGCTGATCGCCCTCCCCCCTCTGAAGGCCTGTTTGGAGATAAAAGTCTCACATCAGCAGCCAGCCTCACACTCTTGTTTGCAAACTGCACACAGCTGGTCCAACTCCCCGAGGCCAGCCGATGCAGTCTGCCTCTAAAGTCCCTCAGGACGCTGCCTGCACCCGCACTGCAAGTTTCCCCTGACATCACCACCAACACACACAACCTGCTGCCTCTGTCCGTCCTTACAAACAACTATATAACCCACAGTAAATCCAAAGGGTGTGTGATTTCAAGTTGGTGTGTGTCAGTGTGATAAAACAGTTGAGACCGTATCAACCACCCTAACTCTACCTCGCTGACACACGCACGCACACACAATCACCAGCAACTCAATACTTCTCCCTCATTGATTTCTGTTTGCCCTGCACCACCATTTGGTTTGTCTTTTAACACAAAGGAGTCACCTGCCACAGCCGCATAAAGCTGTTGTGTGTGTCTCTGGCGGTGGATTGTCTCAGCATATTGAAGTGGAGGACAAAACAAAGCAAATCATACTTAGAAACATGAAAAATGACAAAGTGTTTTTTTCATATCTGGTACGTATCTGGTATGTTGTCAATAAAAATTGGGATTTTGAGATTGCATTGCTCAGTGAGATGACGACCATAGTGTGAGCTTCTGTGAGCTTCAGTCTGTCAAAATCAAAACACCTCACACAACTCTTTTCACAGTACGCCGTGCTCTATTCACCTCGCCCAATGATTGCAGATGTCATGCCATTGTCTGAGGTTGGTCAGGTTTTTTTATATACAGTCTATTACACAGGCATGGGACTTATAGGTCACCATAGTATATACAAAATGATTAATATCATCTTTAAAATAAAACAACAAACATGTTTACTCTTAGTGGATAAAAACATAATTAAAAGAAATATAACTCCAAAACATACAATAATACAACCATTGTAAATAAGGAACCAGAAACAACCTCAAACGTTACAATACAAGATACCCCAAAATGTTTTGGTGAAGTGTCTGCAGCGTTTTGTGGTGAAGAGTTCTGCAACGTGTCTTCATGTTTAGGTTTTTGTTTAATATTTGAAGATTTTAATGCATAAAAGTTCACAGCATCAAACAATGTTGCAGACATTTTTATATTGTGACGTTGGAAAAATGCTCCCTACTTTAAATGTATTGATATTTCAAATGTCTCTCTCTCTCTCTCTCTCTCTCTCTCTCTCTCTCTCTCTCTCTCTCTCTCTCTCTCTCTCTTTGTGGCTCCCTTATGCTTTAATCATTCAAAACATGCACAACTGAATGTCATTAAACCTTTACTGACATTAAATCAAAATCTAAATTGAGCCTTGATTGTAAGCTTGGAACCTTCAGATGGGAACAAAAACTCAACACCATCATTTTATTCATGTTTGTCCAAGGTGCCGTGCCTTTAATGCACACACACAGAACCTCATATTTCCCTTCAGTCACACCTCACAGATATGTTGACTTTTGTAATGAAAGGTACGGTGGGAGGGCTCTCGAGATCACGGAATAGGCAGCGATGAGGGATATGCGCAGTGCAGTATGTCATACTGAGTAAGGCATGAAGGCTGGGAAGTCATTTCTAAAAAGAGGCACAGGTGTCTGTCCGCCTTTTTATTGCCAAGTCTAGGTAAATGGGCTCGCACACAAGAGGCTGAGAGTGATGTAGTCTGAATTTGTAGGAAGGGTGATGGGACGAATGAATACAGCGGAACAGTGAGCACAAAACCTGAGGACTTCTGTGGTTTCAGATAGGGGCTTATACATTAAACACCACACGGTTGTCGGTGTGTGCCGGCAGTGGATAAATGCTCTTTTCTCTCATTTTGTCAATCCAAAATCAACACTGTTTACAACAACTTGACCACCTCCTCTGCTCCTTCAACCACCACACCTGCCTCCCCCCTCCACCCTCTCAGTCACTCTCTCATTTCTCTCTGCTTTCCCCACATTTCACAGTTATGAACAGCTCCACCCGCAGCCTTGATCCCATCCCATCAGCTTTCATTAAGACCTGTCTACCATCCATTGCCCCGCTCATCACTACAATCATTAATTCCTCTCTCAGTTCCGAATCAGTCCCCACAACACTCAAGCTTGCATCTGGTCTAAACCCGGACACCATGTCCAACTTCCAACTCGCATCCAACCTCCCCTTCCTATCAAAAATCCTGGAACGTGTTGTCGCTGCGCAAATTAAAACCCACCTCTCCTCCAATAACCAGTCTGGATTCCGCTTACAACACAGCACTGAAACATCCCTCCTCAAAGTCACCAATGACTCTTCTCTGTCTCTGGCCACCTCACCATTCTTACCATGCTCGACCTCACTGCAGCCTTCGATACCATAACCACTCCATCCTCCTGTCCCAACTGGAAACCTACTGCAACATCAGTCCTGACACTCCTGACAACTCTCCTGGCTCCATTCCTATCTCACCAACAGACAACAGTTCATACACATCGACAACTGCACCTTCTCCGTTGCTCCTCTGTCACAAGGCGTCCCACAAGGTTCGGTGCTTGGTCCTCTCTCCTTTTCATTCTTTACATCCTGCCACCCGAAAATATCATACGCAAACATGGTCTTCACTTCCACTGCTACGCCGATGATGTTGAGATCTACATTTCTACCAAATCTATCACCACAGCTACTTACTCCACCCTGACCAACTGCCTCAACGATATTCAAACCTGGATGCAAACCAACTTCCTCCAACTCAACTACAATAAATCTGACTTGATGTTCATCGGCCCGAAATCCCTCACAAAGAACACCCATAACTTCGGTCTCACTGTCAACAACTCCACCCTGTCTCCATCCCCATACATCCGTAACCTGGGAGTCACCTTCGATAGCAACCTCACTTTTCACATCAACCAAATAAGCAGAACTGCCTTCTTTCACCTCAAAAACATTGCCCGTCTCCGCCCATCACTCACCTTCTCTGCTGCCGAAACTTTGATTCACGTCTTCATCACTTCCAGAATTGACTACTGCAACAGCATCCTCTATGGTTCACCTGCAAAAGCCTTAAATAAACTCCATTACATCCAAAACTCTGCTGCCCATCTCCTCACACACCCGTGATCACATCACTCCCATCCTTCAGAACCTCCACTGGCTCCCTATTTCCCAACGCATCCAGTTGAAAGTCCTCCTCCTCACCCACAAAGCCCTCCATAACCAGGCTCCTTCCTACCTCACAGACCTGCTCCACCGCCGCAATCCCCTCCATAACCTCCGCTCCTCTGACGCAACCTCCTCTCCCCACCACTCAGGACCAAGCACCGTACCTGGGGTGACTGAGCTTTCACCATTGTAGCCCCCTCCCTCTGGAACTCCCTACCCATACACATCCGTGACTGTACTGACCTGGACACATTCAAAACACTAATCAAAACACACCTCTTCAGATTAGCTTTCCACATACAATAGTCTTACATTTCTCACCTATTAGTTACTGGTTTTAATTGCTTTTAATATGCTTGTTTTATTGCTTTTCTGTTTTTAATGTGCTAAATGTGCTGGTTTTACTGTAAAGTGTCTTTGAGTACCATGTAAAGCACTATATAAATAAAATGTATTATAATATAATATTATTAATTAACCGATTTATCATTTGATTCATAAAATATCAGAAAATAGTGTATCATTTCAATCACTATTTCCGAAATGTCATGTCTTCTCATCCTCATCCAACAGTCCAAAACACTATAATATTCAGTTTAAGATCATATAAACAACGAAAATCAGCAAATCCTCATAAATCCTCATTTCTTTCTTGAAAAATAACTTCGAAGTAGTTTTTTGATTAATTTGTTTTCTTCAGGCAATTACCAGGTAGACATGCGCCCCATTTAGGCTGAGACATTGGCAGCAGCAGCTGGGGTTGGAAACTGATCGGTGACGCTTTTAAACTTCATTCTTAATTCGTCACATACAGTTGACAGTACAATGTACTGTGTATAATTCAGTGTCTTTTTCAGGGACACTGACACGTGGCCGGAAGAGCTTGGGATTGAACCGCCAATTTCGTGGTTGAGGGGTGACACTACCTCCGAGCCACAGCCACCCCACACTTTGCCCTTTGCTGCGCGTCATCCCCTTTCCTTCTCCCTTATTACCTGTCATTCTTCAGCTGCTCTACATTCAAACAGGCAATATAATTTTTAAAAAAATAAATAAATGAGTCCACTCAGGAGAAGCCCGCCAGGATGTTTTGTATGATGTAATCTACCTAAAGTTTCGTTATTTGAATCTAATTACAAGCAGAATGTGTGCGATATTGAGATGTATTTCCTCTTTCCAGCAGGTGCTGTACAGACAATGGCTCTCTCCTGGAGTCTTCTCTTGGCGTTCTTGTTTGCCACCCTGACACTGTCACACAGCGCTGAGCCTGGATCTCCTCATGGCAAGCGGAGACAGACCTCAGCAGGTGGCAGCAACGCCCTGCAGCACCCTCTGCAAGGTCCACAGGGCCACCGTTACAGCAGGGACCGTGGAGGGCACGGGGGCCTGGGGGCCCGCGCGGCCAAAGGTGGAGCCGGGCTGCTCTCACACAGGCCCATGCACCCACTGGCCAGGCCTGAGGATGATGGGACGGGCCTGGAGAGTTTAAGCCCGGTGAGACTGGAGATGGGCCCTGGCAGGGACAGAGACAGAGCTCGAATGAGTATGAAGACTCCGTCCCAGACCCGGGAAAACCAGCTTCTGGGGACACGCAAAGGAAGGGGGCATGGACACGGGAATGGCCATGGACACCATTTTGAGCACAGGAGACAAGGGAGTCGGCGTGACAAGGAACGGCATGGAAAAGGTAAGCTGTAAATTATAAAATGAATGCCTTGATTGTGCATGCTGTCATGGCTTGCAGATGTAATGGTACTCACATCATTCATACAATTCTATCCATTAACAATGTACTGCATGTTAAGTCCAGGTTGCATTTTTGAAAATGTGATTTTTCAATGTTGTGAGCACCACACAAAAAGTGGTGGCAGTACTAGTCGTAGTGAAAAGCTGGACTGATAGCCACACTCTTAACACTCTAACCACGGCCCATTGAGCTTTGGATCATATCACAAAATCTCCCTCAGCACATGAAGTTCGCCCAATTTTGTATCTTTAAATTGCCGTTTTCATGTTTTAAGCTGACATTGGTGAGAAGTCCTGAAAGTGCTCAGAAAATTGGGAAATTTAAACATCTACAATTCCATTGTAAGCAGACAAAAAAAGAAACTGGTTACACCACAAACAACAAACACCATCAATTTGAATGTGAATGTGTAGCCATAATAGAATTGTCTCTTTCTGTCTGTCCAGGGTTTCTTCCAGAGCCTGAGCTGAGCTCTGCGTTTAGGGACAGAGATCTGTTCGAGGATCCTCCCTCCTCTTCCCCCTCCCTCAGCCTGACCCCACCCAGTGAGTCCCCCTCCCCCATCATCGGCGTCTTTGGCTCTGGCTCCTCCATGGTTACCACGGTGATGAACGAGCATCCCCCAACGCTGCCCCCGGCCTCCACCAAACCCCAGGTAACCCCAACGAAACCCAAGTGCTTATTAAAGGCTGCGTCTGTTGTGCCTCAGTGTGATTCCAGTGTGTGGGGGAAATAGAGCGAAAATGGGCCCCATTACTGCCGTTATGCTGCCGCAAACCTCATAGTTCATCTTGGAAATGATACACACTGCAGCGTGAACCTGAAAGTGCTGCTTGTGAAAAATATCCTCCAGCAGGCCAAACTCACTGGCTCTTGTTCACAGCACGTATGATAGATATGACCGCATTCTGTATAATGAAACTACTCCTCTGGGATCTAAATCATACTGTTCAGATTCCAGCAGCACATTTTCTGTAACTACCTTCATGTTCCTTTATTAAAACCATGGCAGGACAAAATGTATGTGAGCATGGAGAGGCTTTTTCGTGTCCGACGGTGGGCACATGCACTGAAGAATCATGCGTGGGGCTCCACTCACCACCTGTCACACTCACCCAGCATGATGCTTCAACAGCATTTACAAGGGAAGAAAAAAACAACCCGTGTTTTTTTGAGCCTCCTTCGATCTTGGAGCTGTTACATATGAGACTCTTTAAGACAAGATGGAACCTGATGTCAGTAGATACTGAGCCAGCGCCCACTTCATGAAAGCTTTTACATTGGTCATAGCTGCTGTTACAAACACCCAACAGCTTGTAGGGCGTCCGTGGGAAATATCTTCCTCAGTTTTACAGGATTACAGACCTTGTTTGATTGACAGGTGTTTTGTTGTGGAGTGCTGTTCAAATCGACACAGTAAAGTTGTTGCTGGGAAATAAATTCACGGGTTATATTTAAACTGAGGTGTTTAATCAGTAGAATGACATAAACAAATAGATACGACGGAGCATTTTGTTTTGAGAAACGGAACCACTGGACCGGAGTTTTGATTGAAGACGTTCTTCTGAAAGGATTCTTCAGTTCTATCTATTAATCCCAATGTGACCTCATCCAGCATTGGGGCAGGTCCAGCTACTAAAACCAATACTATTGTGACAACAGTTAAAACTGAAGAAACGTCTTCAATCAAGACTCCAGTCCAGTGATTTGGAATAAACTTTTCAGACATTGTACGACCTGACTGAGATGAACTTTAACAGAAATACTGAGCGTTTTAATTTTATTAGTTTATTGGACAGAGCCTATTCTCATTGATTAACAGGAAAATAATAGGAGGCTAATTTTCATCTGTTGTCCCTGGCACCCTAAACATTGCCTTTTTTGAAAGGCTATTCAAAGGTCCCATGTTATGCTCATCAAAAAGACATCTCTTTTTACTTTTTACAATATGGGACCTTTAACTCTCAAAACCTAATTTGATGGTTCTCTGGCAGGATGGAGCAGCAAGACTAAAGCTAGGAATTTAATTTAATAATGAGTTGTCATATTTCCTGGTCATACGTTGTAAGCATATATTCAATCAGCAAAAATGTTCACTTCATTCTTCCACTTTTTGTGGTTTGTGGTTTCTTTCAAATCAAGCTTCAAAACCATAGCCACTAAGTCATTCCAGACATATTAGGGGCCCTCCATAGTTTTCCAGTGCTACAAATTCAAGTAGTCGTTGCAAATACAAGCAATCGACAAGTCCTCCCGGAAATGGCAAGTTTGTCATTGCCATTGAAAATCTGCAGAATTACATTGTTTTCAGTCATATGGAATTTTCTGATCTGCCTCCCCTATTGTTCAAGATTAGTTAACTTTATGCAACTAAATTGTATTGTATCGATCATGGTCATGGTCAAAAGGAGACAGGATATGACATCTCTGGTGTTAAAATCAAAAACTTTGTCCGCCCAGCCCTCCTGAACTTATTTGGTCCTATAATGACGTCCCAGTTTCACCATTGATTTTGAGTCATTATTTGTAAGAAGAAGCCTGTTAGGAAAGTGTAAACATACGTCATTTTAGATGATTAACCAAATAACTAGTGCTGTCATTTTACTGATGAGGTCTTACATTCAAAAACAATTTCTTTCAAGAGTGAAATGTACATTGCATTCAGATATCCAGCACCAGTTTGAGGTTTTAAATGAAGTTATGGTGGATTTGTGTCTCTATGTTTGATGTCTGCAGGCTTTCATTCAGCTTGCATGGTTTTCAGTTTACAAGATGTCTGTGAGTCCAGGAATCTGTGTGTCTCTTAACTATAAGAGTAAAATCCGCTCCTGAACCACAGCTTCGGTGGCGCGAGCATGCGGCAAGGCTTCTTAATTAATCTTCGAAATTCTTAACTAATCTTCGATCTTCTTAATTAATCTTCGATCTTCTGTTGATGGTTTAATGAGCAGCTAAGCAAAAGCAGATAGCCTCTCTGCAATTAATCTAATTGATATTTCCATATAGGCTTATTTCCTGAGTGTGAAAAGGAGCAAATATTGATCTGTTTCTATGTAGATGTTGATTCTTATTTTTTGATGGATGTCTTTTGTTGACCGAGTATTCCTCAAGAGACGCCTCAAAGTCCTGCTGACATAATTATACTGTTCATCATTTCTATTTTGCTTCCTCTGTGTGAGGAACATGAAGGCGAGTAACAGTAACTGTCTTAGAATGAGGCTTTGATTCTTCTTTTGTTCACATTTTACAGTGTTGAGCTTGAGATGGAAGTATAGATTGACTGTAGCATCAGAGACCGCAGTTTGCATTCTTTATCCTACCAACAGTCAACATTGGTTTCTTTCAACCATGAACAAGATCTTTCATTAACCTTAAACAAGTACTTTTAGTCGCCTCAAACTTTGACCAAATCAAGTGAAAGATCAGAGAAGTGTTGCATATTGGTCATTTTGAAAGGCGAATAGATTTTTTTGTCGCTCACGTATGAGTACATGTTAGTCTGATCAGTAGTAGTATAACACTGGCAAACATGTTAAAACCAGGATTAATAACACGCCTACAGTGGCAGCACAAACCTACTGCTATCCTAAAAATAAATGCATCATTTTCTGATTTTGATTTTGAAGGAAAGAAATACTCTACTCTCTACTACTAATCTTTGTAAACTACTTACGTTTAAAGGGAGGTAACAGAGTAATGTAAGAAATTACTTTTAAGAGTACCTTTAAAAGACTATTCAAGCTATAAAGCTTTTACCAAAGAAGTGGTTGACTTTAAAACAATGCATACATTTAAACTAGGCCTGCACGATTCGGGGAAAAATATGAATCACGATCACGATTCTCTGCCGCGATTTTTTTCTCACCAAGTGTCATGTTTGTTGCATACATGAACTATGACAAAACAAAACAAATCGGCAGTACCAAAACAGATTTCTTTTGGCACCTATAGCACATTGCGCATCACCACAAGCCTGTAAACATAGAGGCTTCAATGAATAAAGAAAATGAAGTACACACTGGCCATTTAAGTACAGTAGGCTACCAAACATAATGACATATAACACATTGAACTAAATATGGCCCTGATACAGGCTCTATCTGAACTCCTTGAACATGTCTTTACATCATTAAAACATGTCCATCAACATGCTGCAGCTACAGCTTCAGTCTAGAGAAATGGAGTTTGTCAATTGCCAATTTACGTACAGCATCAGAATGGTTTCTCAGCACACTCTTTAACTGCTTGCCTTTCATGTCTTCAGCTGTCCTATCAAAATAAAGGACTAAAATCCCACATACAGCACAGGATTTATAAAATGTCCACCCAGGATCACTTGCATGCTGCGTTAGTTGCCTGCTGCTCTTACCGGAGATAAATAAAGCCTGCCGTTGTGTGTAATGAACTGTATGTTTCAATCTATACGTCTGTATATTGTGTATCTATTAGCAACACAAATGATATGATATATATTTGTATTTCAGTCTGTGGGCAGTCATGTTCTCTGTTACCAATCGATTGGTTTTTAAAGCTCTGCTTCTGTCTCCGTTGACTCTGTGAGAGCATTTTATGAATCATCACTGCTGCTCGTCACAACACGAGTCCGATGTGTTTCATTAAGAACACCCTGAACGTGTTAACCTGCAGTATTGATACAAAACACAGTCAACAAATCAAACCATAGTCATCCACTGCTGTGGTGTGTGGTAATTGTAGTAACTGAACATTAATCTGAGAAGGCAGAATTGAACTCTTCAATGTATTCTCTTCAGCAGAATTATGCTGTATAGTGTTTGTTTTTAATACACATCTTATTCACAGTTGTCTTTGAATAGATAAATAAAGAAGATGTTTTAACTATTCCCATGGAGGCAGAATTTACACAGCATGCTGAAACTAATTGAAGATGGGATTAGGTGTTTACAGATCTGCATATCAGAATGTTTAAGCGCTCCTGTTTGGATTTTCCTTATACAGAGTGTGAGTCAAGCCGGTATGCAAATGTTCCCACTGAAATCAACAGAACATGTAATGTCACTTTAAGTTACATTTCGCTTTCTTTTTCAGAGGACTGGAAAAGGAAAAGGACAAGGAGAGGTGATGCCAACGTTGGACATGGCGCTTTTTGATTGGACAGACTACGAGGACATGAAACCTGTGGACACCTGGCCGTCCTCCAGGAAGAAAGGTTAGTGATTAGCTGTAATTGTGAACATGTGGTCATAAAAGGCTCTGATTTCAAGACAGGATTGGTGGAAATATTGCGTATCAAACTCCAATCCTTATGTACCAGATTATTTTAATATATTCAAATTAAAAAGACAGAGTCTCCAGCCATGGTAGCAGATCAGGCTGTACTCTGGCACATTGGTGCTTTAAGAGAAATGCCTGTTATCAGCATGCTAACATGCTAACAATGACAATGCTAGCATGTTTATGTTTGGCAGGTATTGTCACAGAAAACAGGGAAATATCCAGGAATACTAGGCACAGGCAGAACGTATTGAGCCCACTAACAACGACTGACACCAGACAAGGGAGCACACAGTGTAAATACACAAGGTAACGAGGGTTGAAACGAGAGAGAGGTGACATGAGGGCTGATGAACAGGTGAAACACATCAAGGCGGAGCAGACAATCACAAAGGCGGGAAAAGCACAAGACGGAAGTCAAACCACATGGGAAGTGACACATGGGAAGTGACTCTAGAAAATAAAACCCAGGATCATGACAGGCACTATGTTTGATCACCATCTTATTTTAGCATGTTAGAATGCCAAAGTACAGCTGAGGCTGATGGGAATGTCATTAGTTTTGCAGGTATTTGGTCATAAACCAAAATATGCGACAAAGTTTGACCTGATGGTGGCGCTAGATGAAAGGGGATCAAAGTTATTATGGTTCCTTCCCATGGGTCCATGGATGTCTGTACCAAATTTTACGGCAATCCATCCAAAAGTTGTTAAGATATTTTGATAACCTCATGGTGGTGTAAGAGGAAATGTCAGGGGATCATCAAAATGATTAGGATACATCATCTGGGCACCATGAATGTCTGTACCAAATGTACTGCCAATCCATCTAGTAGTCATTGATATATTTTACTGAATAAGTAAAAACGTATTCAAACTTGTGGTGCAAGAAGAAAAGTCAGGGGATCTCCATCATCATTAGAATTTATCCACAGGGCAGTGGCGGCGCCAGAGATTTCTTTTTGATGGTGCTATGGGGTTGCTCGACGTTTCATTGAGGGTCCTCTGAAAGTCAGAATTTCCCTTTACACACACACACACACACACACACACACACACACACACACACACACACACACACACACACACACACACACACACACGCACGCGCAGATACGCACCCTACTCCGCAGCAGTTTACTAAGCGAGTGAACGAGAGGGAGAGAGAAATTGATGTTTTTCATGCACTAAAGTTGCCAATACAACAGCACCGTAGAACTCTGATTAGCCCACCGTACATATTTCAAATACCAGCCAACAACAATCATTACTGCAGCTTTCATACAGTAGCTTATATTTGCAGAAGAGTAATGCAGCAGGCCAAATACACCACACCAACTACACACAAAAACACACAAAAACATATACGCATGCTTGCGTGACAATAACGTAACGTTTTTCATATCTGTAGTGGCTTAATGTATCTCGTTTTCAGGGCTATAAATAAACCAATGTCCTGTGCGCGGTATAACTTTGGATTTGGTAATCCATTTATCCATTTATTCACAGTTCTGTGAAACACATTTTCACTGTAATGTTCTACTACGAGACAGAGATAAGGGTGAAGTTCTTGCATAGACCCCTATTAGTTGACTCCTCGCCCACTGTGGCCTCACTGTGCAATCCCCTGGTCTAATGTCATTTACAGCAGGGTAATGTTAAGCAACCTCAGCACCAATCACGGCCGCGGTCAGGTCATCTTCCTCCGGCCGCTTTTCTTCATCCTGGTTGGTGACAGTCTCATTTACAGGTGTTTTGATAAAGTCTCCACACGTTGACGATTTAGTAAAAAAAACGACCAATTGCTAGCGTTACACTCACTTCGCTAATCCTAACGGCTCCAAATATTGCGCTCTTCTTCTTCTTCAGTGTGAATATGTTACTGCGGAACAAAGGTCAAAAGTTGAATGTGTGCTGGGGGTGCTGGGCGGGTGCTATGGCTATTATAGGGGGAGCTACAGCACCACCTAGCTCCTCCCTGGTGCCGCCACTGCCACAGAGGCCCTTGAATGTCTGCAAAGTTTAACGGCAAGCCATTCAGTAGTGATTGAGATATTTTAGTCTGGACCAAAGTGGTTGACTGCACGACAGTACTTTTAACTTCAATTATTTCCAATAGTTGTTGAGATATTTCACTCAAAACCACAAATGTCAAGCTCAATGTGGGGTTAGAGGAGATCCCCGAAGTCTGTAGGATTTCCCCTCTGGTGACCATGAATGTCTTCCATTATATCAATCAACCCAGTAGTTGTTGAGATATTTCAGTAGCCATCCCTAGTGTCATGCTAGGGATGGCTTAAAACTAGATCATTGACACTATTTAAACCGAACACAGACATTAAATATCTAAATACTAAGTGCAGCTGTGGGTATTTAAACTCATTGGGCTTTGTTATCACACATTAATGTCACTTTATGTAAAGCAAAGTAGCCAATGAAAACTGGACTATCCAAAAAACAATGTGACCATGACTTTTTGCATGAGTAAACCCCTAATTTCTCTCCATTTCTGGCATGAGATCATTGCCTCCTACAATATATTAAACACTAAGTACACCCACATCTGACCAGTGTTGAAATTGTAATATATGAGTCAAGTGAAACATATTCTTGTACAAATTTAAGTGGCTTTTCTAGAAAATATTTGTACCTGACATAAAAGCATAATGTTGTAACTGAATGAATCTGAAGTCAATCGATCTGTTGGGTTGAGGCTGTGTATTGATCAGACGCCTTCAGTATCAAACTGCTCTGTTCATTTATTTTTTTATTCTGCTGCAGACAAGAGGCGGAGTAAGAACCTCAGCAGTGGAAATGTGACTGTAGACGCTGACGCCATCGAGCCATGTGACCACCACCTGGACTGTCTCCCAGGTCAGTCTCTGCATGTACATGCAACTCCTTACCGCAATGCAACTTGTACAATGCAGGGGGGAGGGTGAGGGGGGGCGCAGTGGGAATGACAGAGGCCCCAGTCTCCCTTTTACAAGTCAGTGTAGCATAGAAATGATTTGAAGCTGTTATTTTAAGGTAAAATACTTAATATACAATGTTGCTTTACCATACCAGAATTTATTTGTAACAGTATGTATTGTCTGTTGGGCCTTTTAAAGATTTAGTGCGTAACTTTTTGATATAATGAACGTCTGTTACATCCATAGCCAAATGAGTTGATACAAAGCTAATTAAGACTATGAGCTCCACCAAACTCTCTCTGTATTTTTCAGTATGGCGCGATTATGGAAGGCTTGTGTCATGTGGATGCAACAACAGTGGTGTTGTCATTGCTAAGAATTCGTCATGGGGGCGACAGAAACTACGCACTATATATACGCACTTATATTTAAGCTTTTCAAAAGTTAACGTTCAGAGAAAAATATCTTAGGTTTTATTTAAAACTTAAAAAGAAGTTAAAGACGTTATTACCTCTACAACAGTTTTTTTTTCTTGTTTTTCTATGTTTCATATGAATCATCTACATGGCAATGTCACATGTGTTTAGTTGTTGAATGGAATGTGCTTGTTCCTCTAAAGGTTCTTGTTGTGATCTGAGACAACACGAGTGTAAACCTCACAACAGAGGCCTCAACAACAAATGCTACGATGACTGCATGTGTGAGGAAGGTGAGTGAGGAGAACTGTATATGGCTCAGTAGAGATACAGGTTTGAACCCAGGCAGGCAGATGAAGCCCAATAGACAAATTGGCAGGGACCTCAAATTTAAGTTTAGGTTATTTATTTTTACTTTGTGATCGCATGATTCAGATATAATTGCAGGTATCTGCTCTTAACCTAGAGTTGGCCTTTGCTTATTATTATAATATCTCTCATGTGATTACAAGGACAGTACCGTACTACTGCCACCGTACTATGGACCTTTTCCACGTCACAGCACAGCACAATATTTGTAGTTTGATGGCAATCCATTTTGTAGTTGTTGAGCGATTGAGATATTTCAGTCTGGACCAAAGTGATCGACTGCATGACTGAATTTTTTTATTTCAATTTATCCAATAGTTGTCGAGATATTTCACTCAAAACCCTCGATGTCAAGCTCATGGTGGCGCTAGAGGAAAAATCAGGAGATCACTAATGTCTGTAGGATTCACCCTCTGGTGACCATGAATGTTTGTGCAAAATTCCACAGCAGGAAAAGCACAGGTGTATTTAATAACATTAATTCAAGCTGAATTCCACTTCGTGGAGGTCCGTCATGCTGGCTCCCTGGAATAGCTTACTGGGACACTTAATGAGCCGTAGTTAACGTTATCAATTCCACCTGTGCTTTTCCTGCTATGACAAGTTCAGTGAGAGTGCCACAAAGTGAACAAGCATGTATCCTAAAATGCTGACCTTAAAAGCTTTAAAGCAATGCTCCACTTGGTGGCACTTTTAGCAGCTATATAAAAGTGTAGCAGCTTGTATTTTCATATGCAGTCATTTATTTTAGCCATATCCCCCCAAGTCTGACTGTTTTAATAGTCATTGACTGGTGACCAGTAGGGGCCCCTAGAGTGGCCAAAACTAGTGGCAGACTGACTTAGTGGTAAAATAAAAAAGGGGTTGATAAATGTTGGTTTTTGTGTGAAATTGTTTTGAGTTTACAAATGTATGTATGTGCTATTGGAGCTGATATCACTCTGGGCTCAATTCTTTTCTAAATATTTAAAAGTGATCACCGTGGTACATTAGCACTTGTTGATTTTTACATTCTTAGCTGTCTAAGTGATTCAAAAACTAATGTCAAATTATTTAAGGACTTGCATTCCCTCTGATTTATTCACCTTAGCTTTCTGTATCTCACAACACATCTAAACCAGTCAGTGTAATCTGTTCAGCTAACAGTTTTTTTTATGATCTTTCAGGGTTTCGTTGTTACGCCAAATTCCACCGGAAGCGGCGTGTGACCAGAAGGAGGGGTCGCTGCGTTGTGCCAGAGTCAGTCAGCAGTGACCAAGGAGGCTTCATCACTATCTGAGGGAGAGGAGCTGGAGGACAAGATGGAGGAGGAGCAGGGAAATGTCCCCATGACTACTCTGGCAGTACAGCCAAGACATCACATGACACTGCTAACATGCCGCTAAGTGCTAAAAGGTGACGGCTTGCTGGTTTTTCAAATGGATCCCACAATGAAAAACATCAAAATGTCCGCATCTGGTCAGTTCAAACAAAGTAACAGGTGACTTGACTGGATGTACTTTTTGACTGTTGCATTGGGGGATGAGCCAGCAAATCACCATCTTTAAGCACTTATTTACTTTAGTTCAAATCGATACATCAGCTTTCATTCAGTTTTGGTCACTACAGCATCATTACAGAAGCATATGTACATGTCTTTAAAGAAGGCTTTTTAAAGCTCACTCAGTCCACAATGACCAGTGTTTTTAATATGTTTTAAATTGGTGTAAAAGATTCACTTTGGCTGGCAAATCTGTAAACATGTCATACGTTATGTGTTAATATTCACCACAGTAAGGGTGGCTGTTGTTGGCTTTATTTTGTTTTGGGAAACCCTTTTTTCAAATGTCTCTCACAGTTTTTCCTGCACCTGATTGTCTCTGTCCTGCTGATCTGAGTCAAACAATGTTTAAAGATCATTTTTAGTGTTGCATTGATGCTTGGAGTCCCAAATGGATGGCTTTTATTGGTTCAGAATCATTCAAATGGAGTCAGATAAGCTGTCACTCACAGAAATGATTCTAAAATAAGCTTAAAATAGTTTCTGTGTGAGTTCTCTGCTACATTTTGCTTTGAAAAATGATTTGTAAATGTGATTTGAACCCAGCCTGCATTGTAAATATGAATGTGTTTGAATTGCTAATGATTTTTTGTTAACTTGACGCCACGTCTCTTCAAACTTAACGGTAGAATGACAAACAAAGATGCTTGTTTGACCTTCCTTTTACATGTCTTAATATATGTTTTATTTATACTGTACTTAAACACATTTTTGTCCAGATATTGTGTTTGTCTCTTTTGTTTTCATGATTAAACACTTACTAGGATACACATTTTGTGGTATATACCTGTCTATATCTGCAACATTGACCTTTATCTATATCAGATATTATGATTTTACTTTTTTTTCTTTGTCCTATAAGCACATTTTCAGGCCTTAAATTAGTAACTTTAACAGTTGTGTCGTAAGACTAAAAAAAAGAATACTTACAAATTACATAGGGTACATATAGTCTATAGACAACTTACCCTATTGCAATACATATTATTATAATAATTGAATGAATTGATTCATCAATGTGAAAGCAGCATTTTACTGCTGTAGCTGCTCGAGGGAAAACTAGTTTGAACTACTTTATATACTCTATATAATCTGGGCGGTGATAAATGGGAGTAAAATGAAGAGAATACAAAGTTCAGCAACACATATTTGTCCTAGTTTTAAAGCTCCCATGGCAAGAAAATTTCACTTCATGAGGTTTGTTAACATTAATATGAGTTCCCCCAGCCTGCCTATGGTCCCCAATTGGCTTGAAATGGTGATAGGTGTAAACCGAGCCCTGGGTATCCTGCTCTGCCTTTGAGAAAATGAAAGCTCAGATGAGCTGTTCTGGAATCTTGCTTGTTATGAGGTCATAAGGAGCGAGGTTACCTCCCCTTTCTCTGCTTTGCCCGCCCAGAGAATTTGGCCAACGCATGAGAGAGAGACATCATGGCTTTCAATGTAGTCTCACTGCCAGACCACCAATCACAATCGTCATGGGTGGCGCTAAACTCCGCACGGTGCCGCTTTAAAATAGTCGTGCCAGAAAAATCTCAGATTCAACAGATAGTCTAGACAGACAGAGTTTAAAATGCCAACACAAAGAAAGTGGAAGAAAATGGACATCGGTGAAAAGACATGCATCCGGCGGAATTTCCTGCAGCGCCGGAGCAATATATAGACTAGATTCAATGCTACTATCATTGCACAGAGTACAAGCACCGAGACAATGCAGTGAAGCGTCTAACCAGAAGTGCAAAAGCAGTACATTTGCAGAATAATGTACATATAGTGGTATAAATAATACATAATAATAAAATAAAAAATAAAAAAATAATAAAAGTTAGTAGGGAAGAAGTATAATTTGTATAAATATGAATACACTATAGGTGAGATATATAGCCTACAGTTTGGAAAGTAGTATAAATATAATATGTTTTGTAAGAGCATATATAGTAGAGGTAAGTGTATGTAGTACAGTAGTGTGGCAGAAATAACTAAGTATAAAGTTGCGTACAACAGAAAAAAAGTCCAATTAACTCAAAATTGTACTTAAGCAAAGCACTGGAGTAAATGTAATTAGATACTTTGTACCACTAGGTAAGAGCATGTGTTTGGACTCAGCAGGTAAATGAGCATCAGGATGTTTTGAAGAAGGGCGACAGGTTTAAAGTCTTTTCCTTTGGGAAAGAGTAGAAATTATTCTTTGAGATTCATCAGAAGAATACAAATCAGGACTGATTTCTTGAAAATGAGGATTTTGGAGTCAGTATTGAGGCACCATGTGATCAAATGAACGATGCAATCTTTGAAGCTCATTATCTCCAAACTATTTTCTGTCAAAACCTTTTAACGCCAAGCTTACGCCACATTAGAGCAAGTAGCAGCAATTACACTCAGCGTGTCTCTGATCCGAACACACAAGCTCTCTGAGAATCTATCAATATTTGATGAGATGGAGAAAGTAACACTCGTTTTTCTTTCCTAACCAGCAGCTCAGTCGGACTGTGATTGTGTCATCCTGATTTACAGCTACAGAATAAAAGCAGTAGTGATGTATTTTTAATAGTTCCCTCTGACAGAGTGCTCCGGCTGGTGGACTGCCCTGGTGTAACCAGCTGGCCAACAGCCAGCCAAGTGATAGATTACACAGAGCCATATCCCCACAGCTGTAGCTTCACATCAACAACACCACGAAGGGACTTTCTTGAAGTAATTAATTGCCAAAGTTGCTATTTTAACCCAACTTGTCAAGATCAGGGAACTGTGAAAAGGACACAGGTGCAACAATTTACATATGAGTTAGTCTATATCCACGACGTTCCACTTCCGGGATTGCTCCGTTGCTGCCGGAAATTTCACCCCATGTCCTTCTTTTCGGCCGGATGTCCGTTACCTTCCGCTTGGAATTCTAAACTCTGGTGGATTTATGAGGACTGTGGTTAACTGCTCCTCAGATCTCTGCAGGGTAAATCCAGACAGCTAGCTAGACTATCTGTCCAATCTGACTTTTCTGTTGCACGACTAAAACAACTTTTGAACGTACACGTTCCACCAAAACAAGTTCCTTCCTGAGGCTATTTTGCATGACGATTGTGATTGGTTTAAAGAAATGCCAATAAACCAGAGCACGTTTTTCTCCCATCCCGGAATGCTGTGTGGACTAGCCAGACCCTCCTCCGGCAAAGCGAGAATACATATGAGTAAACAAATTCTCTCTGCAGCTTCAGAGACAATAAAAGAATGAAAATAATTTCATGAACAGTATTGAAAATAGATACCAATTAGGGCTGCACAATATATCGTTTTTTTTAATTGTCATCGCAATATCAACTGCCGCAATACACGTATCGCGTAAGGCTGCGACATGTCGCAATACACTCATTTTTTGTCTTAGTTGAAAGAAAATATCAGTAGAAAACTACACTTTAAAATGTCATTCTTTTTTTAGTGGTGCCTTTTCTATCCAATCTAATGGTCTCAATTTGTTCAATAAAAGAATGTTGGAAATGATTTCCTTTTGTGTTAAATTTAACAAGCAATTTGTTGTATTTTAGAAGAATACTGAAAGCAGCAGAAATGCAGGACTGAGTACACTTTAATATCTGTTTATTTATCGCAAGTAACATTGTTATCGCGATATTCAACAACGTTATCGCATATTTTCCTCATATTGTGCAGCCCTAATACCAATGTATATAAATTGAGTGTGAAAAATGATGTGCTCCAGCACTGCAATCTGTCATTGACTTGGCAAGTCTGTCACAGCAGGTCAGCATATAGACGGGATCTTTTATTTGCAATTACATCCAAGGATTGCTTTTCCTCTGATGGTTAAAAGCATTTTACCTCAAATTAAATAACATGTCCCACATTTGTCACACTGCAATCTCATTTTGACACACATTATGCATACAAATTCATTCAGCACAGCGTATTCGGACTGCTAAATGTGGTTGTTTGAAAGCATAAATACTTCAGTCAGAGAGACAAACCTTGAGTCAGGGGTCAGAGGCCAGCAGGAGGTCAGGGTTCACACTGGAGTGCAGGGGCCATCTGCCGTGCTTGAGGCACACAATGAATCATTTCCTATAAGGAATAAGAAGCACAAAAGGAATGAGTCAGAATTGTAGGAACAAATAATCACCGCAAAGGCGTCCCACATTTTGGCTGACCTCTTCCACCGGGACTTACAGTGAGTTCAAAGGTCAATAGTGCTTCAATCCAGATATTGACGTCATTTCAGACTCGCAATAGCGAGGAGGGCGAATGTCAGTGGCAGAACCCAGAAGTGACAAATATTTCATGGGATTTGTCAATTTTGAAAAGTGAGAGATGAGGATCCAAAAGTGAAAAGGAGAAAGTAGATATCTCTAGTATATGTTACTTATAAAGAGTATTAACGTGCAACTTTCTTCTTGACCTCAGAGATTAGTCAACGTCCCCTTGCTAGCTTTTTCCAGAGCTTTTAAATGCGTCGCAAGGTCTTCTTTAGAGGATGGATTTGGTCAGTTGCTATAATGTTACTAAAGGCTGGGACTCCAGTCACATAACAACAGGTGAGAGTAGATGAGAGAAAATGATTTACAGGTGAGAGGAACAATATAGGTCCTTCTGAAGCGATACATGAGTTTTCAAATGAAGTGTTGTATCATATACTGAAGAAGTTTCTTCCTCTAATGTGGTGCACTGGCTTATATATATATATATATATATATATATATATATATATATATATATATATATATATATATATATATATATATATACATACATACAAGCCAGTATCATAAACTTCTTCAGTTTATGATACAACCCATCATATATATATATATATATATATATATATATATATATATATATACACATGTGTGTGTATGTGTGTGTGTGTGTGTGTGTGTGTGTGTATGTGCTTTGAAATAAGATGGAACAATATAAAAGCTAAGTTGAAATTCCCTCATACAGCGCCATAGAGCAGGTCTGTGTCCACAGAACAAAACAAAAAGGATTACAATACAAATTCTTGTTATCTAGTTTTAATCCTCATTATCAGTAGTGAGTTTTGGACTTCCTCATTGGGATGCTGTCATGTTCCCAGACTTCAGCATTTCCTTTGGTGAGTGAAATGTAATCCTAACCATTAGAAATGACGGCCAAGACTACGAAAATAAGACCCAAGTGGTAATAAATTGGACTTCTCCTTTAATTAGCATCCATCACTACTTCTTCTTCAACTTGTGTGTGCGGCTGCAGTTGTGTTTCTTCCACAGAGAAGAGCTAAGTGACCACAGTAAGCTAGTAAAAGATAATATTTTACTTTATTTATCCCAAGGATAAACTGCCAAAGGTAAAAGAATATAATTGTTTGACTTGACTGTAGCACAAGACAAAAGGTCAGAGCAGAGGGTCACTAGAAATGATCCTCTGTGGATTATAAATTCATACTAAATTTCATAGTCAGCTGAGCAGTAGTTGTAGAAATAGATACAGTTTCTGTCTGTGGAACAAAGCATTGAAAAGATGGATGGGGAAAACATCTAGTTACATTTCCAAAATGTCACAAACAAGCTGACAAACGTAAATGGTTTATTTAATATTGCATTGGATCAATCTGTATGTGCTATCCCTTTACTAACCCTGTCCTAACTTTTGCTTAGAATTGACCGTTGATTTCTTTGATTTGTTGATTTGTCCAGAAAGTCTTAGTGAAGGGTTTTCTTGGTTACGATGATGAAGGAGAAGTTGCAGGAGGACAATGTGCTAAATTTATCATTAATATCACATATTGTTTTGTGGAGAGTTACAACTTCTGTCTGTCAGTTGGTCCACCACTTTGTTCCAGACTGAAATACCTACTGGATGGATGACATTTTGTTCATACATTCCTGTATTCATGTTCCCCAGAGGATAAATCCTGATTATTTTTGGTGATCCATTAACTTCCCATCTAGCATCATCATTAAGTCATCATTTTAAATGTCCATTTTTTTGGTTTATGACCAAATAATCTTTTTAAAAACAAGAGAACATACAGATTCAGTATATTGGGTATATTATTCAAATAGAAGACTAAAAAAAGAGCCATTGGTATATCACACTAGACACAATTATTATATTATATATAAATATACATATTATAAAACATACATTAAGTGTCGTGATAGCCTTTAGTTAGTCGAATTTGAAAGTCCACATCCTCCAGGAAAACGACAAAACACATTTTTGTTCATTGCTAAATTTATGAATTAAATTTTTTTTGCCAACATCATTATCAAATTTATTATAAAGAAATATTTGTCTCATTTTTTGTTTTGTTTTTTGAAGAAACCAAACAACATTTTCGCATAATAATGTACAGTCTTTAAATATATGATCAGTGACAAATCTACAAAGATCTTGGCAGAATTTCTTGGAGAATAATGCCAAAATAGGTGTGAAAGTTGTTCCAGTTTAAATATCTCCATCATCATCGTCCCAGGACCGTCTGCAACTAGTCCAGAACTCTGCTGCAAGGCTGCTGACCAGGTCTAGCAGGATGCAGGACATCACTCCGATTTTATACTCATTACATTGGCTTCCGATCAATTTCAGGATCAAATTCAAAGTTTTGGTTCTAACTTATAAAGCATTGCATGGTCAAGCACCTGCTTATATATCTGACCTGCTACATCCGTACACTACAACCAGGCCCCTCAGGTCTTCTAACCAGGGATTACTGGTTGTCCCACGCACTCGCTTAAAAACTAGAGGTGACCGCTCCTTTGAAGCGGTGGCTCCAAACCTGTGGAACGCCCTTCCTGTTGTCTTACGTTCTGCAGTCTCGCTTGAAGCTTTTAAAAAGCAGCTGAATACGCACTTGTTTACATTTGCTTTTGATTGATGTATGTTATTTTTTGGTGTCATGTTGTAATTGTTCTAATGATTGTTTTTAGTCTTTTTGGTTTTATAACTTCATATGTTTAGTTCAAATGTTTACCAATGTGAAGCACTTTGTGACTTTGTCTGTGAAAGGTGCTATATCAAATAAACTTATTATTATTATTATTATTATTATTATTATTATTATTATTATTATTATTATTATTATTATTATTATTATCATCATCATCATCATCATCATCATCATCATCTGTAATATTAATAAAAAATACTAGAAATTGGTAAGCAGCTCCATAAAGGAAGATTAACCCTTAAAAGTGTACATTTAATAGAGTCTACAGCAGGTGTAGTTTTTGACCTTTATTTATCGAGGTAAGTCGATTGAGAACAATTTCTCATTTGCAATGACAACCTGTCACATTCACACCTGGAAGCTGCCCAGTACAACCACAGTCTGATCTGCTGCAACTGAGCAGCTCCACTGGAGCGGTTGGGGTTAAGGGCCTTGCTCAAGGGCACCTCAGTGGTGGTAATGAGGGAAGGACAAGAGCTGCTCTTTCACTTTCCCCACCCAGATTTTATCCTGCCAGTCTGGGAATTGAACAGGCGACCTCCCGGTCACAAGCTCCCAGTCTCTCTCTTACACACACACACACACACACACACACACACACACACACACACACACACACACACACACACACACACACACACACACACACACACACACACACACACACACACACACACACACACACACACACACACACACACACACACAGTATATATGTGTTGGTCAGTTTGTCTGCTCCCATTTTGCAGCAATCAAATTGAAGATGAACAGAGTAATTCATCTTTTTAAATAAAACAGATGTTGACAATGATTCCTTTTGGGGACATAATTTGAAGTTGGAAAAAAGGTAATAAATTGCAACATATCACAGAATATTGCAGTATGTTTAAAATCACAATAATATCGGGTCGTGAAATAAGTATCGTGATGATATCGTATCGTGAGGCGTCTGGTGATTCCCACCCCTACTGTTTTCCATGTTCACCAGCTTTAGTTTAGCGCGTTAACGTGCTCAAAGAGGGGGGATGGGGTCACATGGGGGAGTCACATGGGAGGCAGTCAGGCTGCTGTCACATGATTTTTGGTTGCAGGCTGATCTGAAGGGAGGAGGAGTTTTACGGAGAAGTTTGTAACAGTCTGCGCAGCTTTTCGTGCATCCTCCCTGAACAAGTTGAAGCAGTGAAGCGGATAAAGAAAGATCTGCTTTGAACCAAACAGCTTGTTATGGAAATCCCTGCCATAAATCTGAAGGTGAGTTTGCGGTTTTTGCTTGATTGTAATGTTGGAGGTGTGTATGGTAGCCTGCTCTGTGTATGGTAGCCTGCTCTTCACAGTTTTTCTGGCGTTAATGATGCCAACTATGTTGCTCATTGGTAATCCCTCTGTGTGGCAACCTGTCTGTGCTTGGGGCATATATCACAGTAAACTAGTCAAATGAATATTTATTGATGTTTGTTTAGTTTTTTTTTGTTAAGTGGTAGAAGAAAAGTTTTGTTATTTGGAATATAGCCTCTAAAAATATGTTAAAGTGTATTTAAAGATCAAAGACGTCGAAGTTATGTTGTCAGTGATGGGCAGCAGGCCTATGGACAGAGTAAATAACATTATTGGATATTAGAAACACAAACATAGTGATACATATGCTCATTAAATGCGATATTAACAAGATATATTTGTGTAGTTCAAACAAAGATCAAACAAACTGACATACAGTGATTTTGGCAATTGATTATTTATCACATGAACCACATATTGACTTCTGATTTCTCCACTTTTTCTGTAAGTAACATATAAGTGAGCTAATGCCTGCATGTCATGTCCCTTTTAAAAGGGAGAACCATTAGATTGAATGATGTCTTTGTGTTATTTTTGTACCTAGGCTAAACAAGGTTCAAAATCAGTTTGAAAACCTCTTATTCAAAGCTCAAAAACTTGGACCTAAACATGCAGTGTGAAAAATCAGAAAAGAAGATGCGTAAATGTAGCTGAAGGATCACTCACACTGATTTTTCGGGAGAAAATGGGTCATTTTCTGATTCATAACTTGAGTTCAGAGATTCAAACCAGCACTGTGGAGCCATGAAATCGATAGTTGTGATGCAGCTCCACACTTTATGGCGGGTACAAATTGATCACGTTTCACGTTTAGTTATAGCTCTGATGTTTTTCGAGCTCACATAAACTGAACTGGTTCAGGATCAATTAACCCCCAACCCCCCACCCCCCTCCAATTATTCAATTCATTGCTTGGTCTATGGCTAATGTAAAACATAGGGAAAATATGTTCCAGAGTCTTAAGGTGGTACTTTCAAATGTCCAAACAACTTCCAAAACCCCCCCAAAAAACAGATTTACAATGATATGAAACAGAAAAACAAGAACTCCTCACTATGGAAAGGCTTTTTTAGCTTTTAGTTGATACATGATGGATCAATTGTCAACATTGAAATTGTCTGTGGATTGGAAGAGTCTTAGACCACAGGGAAAGTATTAAAAAAGGTCTTAACACTTTGTCTTTTGTTCTCTGTCGTAGGCCATAGTACTGGTGCACTGGCTGCTCACAGTATGGTGAGTGGGAGAACAGTTTTTTTTCACAAACCTGAGGAATTTCTCTCCTCTCTCTCTCTCTCTCTCACACTCACTCACTCACTCACTCACTCTTCAGGTCTACTCCCAGGTTTGTCATAGAGCTGAGCGTAAGTGGAAAAAAGATCACCTCATAGTCTCTTTGGAAATATTTAGAAACTCCCTGGCCAGGGCTAAGCATTTCTCTGACATTATAAGCAAACATTCCCATCACCCTAGAATTTTATTTAACACCATAAACTCAATTGTTAACCCCCAAGTCTCTTCAGAGGTGGAGGCATCCACCAATAGCTGTGAAGAGTTCTTGAAGTTTTGTTACTGAGAAAATTGAACGCATCAGAGTACAGTTCACTTCTGTTGTATCTGACACCCCACCTCTTTTCCCCATTGCTACAGCTACTTTTGACCAAGCAGTGTCCTACACTGAACTATGGGACATTGCAAAGCACATGAAACCATCAACAGCCCCACATGATCCTATCCCTTCACAGATTATCAAAAGTGCTTTTGATGCTATTGGTCTCTCCATTCAATTTATTATGAACTCCTGCCTTGCCACTAGCACTGTTCCGGCCTATCTCTAAACTGCCTTTCATTTAAAAAATCTTGGAGAAGGTGGTGTTAACGCAGCTGCTTCCATACCTCAACTCAACAGAGATCCTAGAGCCATTTCAATCTGGGTTCAAAGCCCGTCACAGCACTGGGACAGCCCTGTTAAGGGTGACAAATGACCTGTTGCTCACCCTTGATTCAGGTGATAATGCCACTTTTAGTGTTGCATTTGACACTGTAGACCATGGTATACTACTAGAGCGTCTTGAACAGTTGGTTGGCATTAAGGGTACAGCTCTAAACTAGTTTCACTCCTACCTCCACCAAAGATCTTTTTCAGTATCCATAGGCCAATACTCTTCATCCACTGCCCCTGTGTCTTACGGTGTCCCCCAGGGATCCATTCTGGGTCCAGTACTTTTAAGCCTTTACATGCTCCTCCTAGGTAACATCATTAGCAAATTTAATATCTCATTCAATTTCTATGCAGATGACTCCCAACTGTACATCCCACTTAAATCCGGCAACTCCATGCAGCCTCTCTTAGACTGTTTGAAAGAAATAAAAATTGGGATGACTAACAATTTCCTTCAGTTAAATGATAACAAAACTGAAGTTATTGTTATTCAAAATCCAAAAATCCCATCCCTGCCAATCTTGGTCCCCTTGACCCCTATGTTAAATCCCATGCATGCAACCTGGGTTTTGGACTCCCATCTCAACCAGGACAAACAAATAGCATCTGTTGTAAAGACCAGTTTTTATCAATGAAGAATAATTTCATAACTCAAGTCTGTTCTGTCATACAATGATCTGGAAAAAGTCATCCATGCCGTCATAATCTCCCGCTTAGACTATTGTAACTCTCTCTACTTTGGTCTCCCTCTGACATTGGTGGCATGGCTTCAGATGGTCCGAAATGCAGCGGCTAGGCTGCTCATGCACACAAAAAAGCGTGAACACATTACACCTGTCCTAGCCTCCTTGTACTGGCTCCCAGTCCAGTCTAGGATAGAATTTAAAATACTGCTGATGGTTTTTAAAGCTCTTCATGCCCGGGCCCTCAGCTACATAGCTGGTATCATTCATCCCCATGTAGCCCCCAGATCCCTCAGATCCTCCAGTCAAGGTCTCCTCCATGTCCCACGGTCCCGGCTTAAGCAAAAAGTTGACAGAGCTTTTTCTGTTGCTGGCCCTCAGCTGTGTGAAGCCCCTTCAGTTACTACATTCAAAAATAGGCTCAAAACCCACCTATTTACATTGGCCTTCCCTGTCTTACCCTGTTATGTCTGTAATTAAGTGTTGTCTATTGATGTCGATCTAGCTTAAATCACTGATCTGTAAGTGTATTTATTCTATTTTATTTGTTTTATTACTCTGTGGTTAATGTGCTATGTACAACACTTTGGTCAGTGCAAGCTTTTTATAAATGTGCTATAGAAATACATTTTACTTGCATACTTACTCATTCACCTCCACGTCCCATACTTGTGTATTCTTGATGTGTGACTGTATGAAGTGTGTGTCTGCTGCAGGGGATGTATGGTGTCGTTGCCCTCCTCTTTTGCTTGGAGTAACTTTGGTGTTTTAGCTGTCGGGGTCTGGGCCATTGCACAGAGGGACTCGATCGATGCCGTGCTCATGGTGAGTCTTCCACTTGTTTCCTTCACGCAGGCTGCAAACTTAAAGGGGCGCTATGCAGTTTTGGCAATTTCTTCACTGTTTTCTCGCTTTTTGCTCGCAGGTTTCTCTGTAGAGCTCCCCCTACAGCTTCGGAATAGATATTTGGCAACACTGTATAAAAACTTGCTCGGTCAGTCTGCCGTTTCCTCTTTCTCTGTTCCTCCGACAATGCTTTCCTAGCTTTTTTTGCCGGCTCAGCCATAACGATAGTGTGAAAAACTCCATCGCTACCAGCCGGTTCCTGGATGGGCGTATGTGTGCAGTGCCTAAAGCAATTTGTTACATCGCGAGACCTGATATCACGCGATACTTCCTGACGCTGAGGCCGGCAAAAGTTGCAAGGGTGTTTTTTCCGCTAACAGGCGCTAGGGGGAAGCCAGTCCCTCCAGAAAAACGTTTTCTCAAAAAAAAATGCAAAAAAAAGTGATTCCCCCAACACCGTGTTCTCACTAGGCGTAATTACGTCACTTCATAACGTTCCCATGGCAACAGGGGGAAATGGCTGCTCTTGTGTGAAGTAAACGCAACATTCTTCAACTTTCTGTTAAGATATATGTGACTTTTTTTGCAACGAAAATGCAGGAATTATGACATCATGCCAGCCCTGCATATTTTGCGCGGAAATTGGCAATTTTTACACCGTATTTGAAAAAATGCGGCCCTCGCATAAATATGCGGACTTTGGCTATGCATTGAATTCTGCGATCGCATAATTGCGTTTTTCTGGAGGGACTGGGAAGCAAGACGACCACCATTCAACCCGAAAAAAGTCATATAACCATTCCAATGACTCTGAAGCTGTTCAGTTAAGGTAAATTAAGATAAAAAAGCTGCATACGTCCCCTTTAACATCATGTGACGCGCACATCAGTCTAACTATAGGCACAGCAATGCATATCCATGCTAACCTATTTGTCTGTGGAATCTAGGACAATCTGTGAGCATCCCTTTGAGAAAGATATCCACTTAATTCAGCACAGAACTCAGTAACCAAAGGCTTTCATGAGGCATCAGTTTACAGCACCAGGGGCCGTTTTCATGTGTCTCTTTCAGTGACAACTTTGACAGTTTTGGATTCTGACTGTCATTGTCATTGGGAAGTAACCCTAGGAAGCCTCTGACCCTGTTTACTTAAAAGTCCAGGCTCGGGGTGTTTCCGGAGAAAGAGCCTTGTAGGTTAAGCCGGCCAAAGTGGGGGAAAAAAAGTTGAAAAAATCAATTATGCACTGGATTCTTCATGGTTGAGGGTGCAGCTTCATATCAAAGTCAAAAGACTACTGCATTTATTAACTCCACGCTTCACTTTCTCAGATGTCTTAAGTGATTTCAATGTATCTTTTTGCTAACTAATCAAATATTTACCTCACATTTCTGGCTTTGGGAAAATGCTTTCTCATCCCATAATATGGATTTGACTACCCCAGAAAATAATGTCAATGGAAAAATGTCTAAATGCAGTGTTTTTGTTTTTATTTCATTATTGCATTTTCTATTCTGACTTTCTGGCACCACTTAGGTTTTTATCTCATTTCCCCTCAGAAATCTTTATTGTTGTTCTCATCAGAATTGGAATGACTTTATTTTCCTCACACAGTATGTTGCAAGGAATCTTTCCCTGTGGTTTAATTACAGAGATGTGTTGGCACTTCAGAGCATGAACGTCCTTTCCATACTGACGTATACGGTAAGTGAAAAAGCCTGATCTGCGTCTGTTAAGACATTTTCTTTTTCTTCTTTTGTTTTTCCCGTAGTTTCTGTTGGGGATGGTCGTGACGATATTGACCGACATCATCCATTTTGGGATCTTTTACTCGCGGAATAACTTTGCAGCGGAGATTGGAGACTTGTTTCGCTTCAGCCAGGGAATGGCCATCCTCAACCTGCTGCTCAAACCTGCGTCCTGCTTCTTCGTCTACCAAATGTACCGCGAGCGTGGCGGAGATTACAACGTTAACTTTGGTAAGTGTTAGTGTTTGTAAGATCAGTCAACTGCAGTAACGTGAGGAGTTTGCAGACTTTTGAGGACATTATTGTACGCCACTGTAAGGCTGGTTATAAAAAAGGACTGCACAGATTTTTTTTTAGCTCTGATAGACATCAACGGGAATTTTAAAGTTGAACACTTCAAAAAAATACGATTCTTACAATGAAAACTGATGCTGTCTTGCAGCATACTGGGATTCAATCACTATTTAATGACCTACGCATGATCTAATTTCCTTTTGAGGAGCAGATGACGCACAAAAGAACTCATTACATAACAGAAAATAAGGTTTTATTGAGCGTACACATGTTCTATCATCATTTCCAAACCTGTGAGAGAAAAAAAAAAGATCCCCAGCCCTGAGTGTGACCAAAGCTAGAAGTTCGGTGTGATGCATGTGTCCTGAGGCACATTGAGATCCTCCCTATGTTTTATGCTGTTTGTTATGAAAGGCCTGCCAAGTGCAGCACACACAGTGGGAAGACTCTGCTAAACCACTGGCAGATGATTCCACAGTCAAACTAATTAGTTACAGTCACAAGACTTGCAATCCAGCAAGATATCTGAGCTGCAGTTCGGCCGGGCAGGGACATAATTTCTCCACGAGTTGTTTATAACATTCGGGTGTTATCCTGGCCGAAAAATAGGATAGAAAAATAGCCCTGGATTGATGTGAAGGAAACCGATGAGAGATGGGGTCCAGAACTGCATGTTTGTGCACAGAAATATAAGTTTTGTGGCGTTCCTGGCCGTTGAGTACATATTTGTTTGTTCATTTAGGAAGGGACAATGCACATTAATTAACATGAGCACTTGTCGAGTCCAACATGTAAATGTGCCCGATTTAGCCATACAAGCTAATTTTCATCTGCAGTCCCTGGCAGGTTGACATTAAAAGGAAAAATACAAGAGCACATCCGCACATAACTCAGAGAAAATAATCTCTCTCCTTGTGGGGCAAGCTAATGATACGTACACTTCTTCCATTGACTGGTCAGGAGATACTCAAGATGTGTTCTTTGATTAGCCGTGTGTGGCCATTGATTTCGGGGACTTGGACTCGCTCTGCTGAGAGCTTTTCCATCAGAAATCCCACTGAGCTGTGACGTCTGTCGGACTCCCAAGTCCTTTAAAATGTTACTCATGTCGTCATTTATAAGGATTATCCAAACATGGTTGTGTTCATCCTTTGTAGTTTATGATTTGATGTTCGTAGTGAGAATGGTTCCATACAGGGAACTTTGAGTTAGTGAGCTTTGCTTGCCTTCATAAAAAGAACAAAAATGAACCACGAGTGTGTCATTTATTATGAACTGTCATATCGCCAGCTAAAAAAGTAATTTATTACACTACTCTCTACGAAAAGTAATGAAATTTCTCCTGCATTGCAAGCAACACTGCAGTCTCCTGATTGTCCTGTTTGGAGGATAATTGAATATTGATGAATCTGCTCCGTCTGTGGTTCTGCTTTAATGCCACAGACACGCAGCAGGTACATCCATTAGACTGTGATTGGCTGCGTGGTGACTGATGAGTGCAGCTAATGTTAGTTTCAGACAATGTGTGTTTTAATTGCTGTCTGATTGCATAGCTGGCATTAACATGGTTCCCTGCTGCACCAAGCACAGGCAATCGTGTGTGTGTGTGTGTGTGTGTGTGTGTGTGTGTGTGTGTGTGTGTGTGTGTGTGTGTGTGTGTGTGTGTGTGTGTGTGTGTGTGTGTGTGTGTGTGTGTGTGTGTGTGTGTGTGTGTGTGTGTGTGTGTGTGTATGTGTGTGCATTAAATGAACATTGTTCAACCATTGCTATAACTAGGCATGTCAAGGTTTGGATTTCCTTATATGCTAAAGCAGTGTGCATGGGACTGTAGTGTGTACTGTATATGAGTTGTGAAAAAAGAAGAAAAACAAAAACAAAAGAGCAACATGGTAAGAATGGATTAAACAGTGTGGTGTCTTCTCTAATGTAAGCTGCAAACATTAGCCTGCCCAACTAACTAGCTCACCACCCATAGTAGTAGGTTAACGTTAACTACTTCTGAGGCCGACCCTTTTGCAGGTTTCAGCTGGAGATGGAGTTTTTAACCAACTCACCCACTTAGCGTTAATTGGCGAGCTAATCTGCCAGCAATACTCGTCACGGCCGAGGAAATGGACATTCATGAGAAGCCTGCTTTTGTTTACATCTGTTTGCTTGGGCTCATTTTGAGTGGTAAAGTCTAAAAATCTGTTGTTATCACTGCCAAATGTGTATATATAGACTGGGCCAGCCAGGATGACCATGAAGCTGGATAGGCACAGCAACAGTAACTAAGGGAGGGCAGGGCTACGCTAACTGTTAATTACCTGCAGTGCATTTCCCCTGAATGTTCTCAGCTGGCTTGTAGTGACACAGTCAATTCAATTTGATGAAGTTATCAGTATAATAATAATAATAATAATAATAATAATAATAATAATAATAATAATAATAATAATAATAATAATAATAACTTTATTAATGATAAATACCTTTTGATAATTGCTAATAACTGAATCTACAATGTGCAATCCTCATGCATTTCGCTGTTCTTTTCTTGCATGTTGTCATTTCTAACATCAGTGTGCTTGTCATGCTCTTTGTCATGTGAACTCTTGTGTTGTCTCATGCTTTTCCTGTTATGATTTGACTATTTGTCTTGTGTCTCTTCTCTTCTCCACTGCTGACCTTTGACCTCTCAGACTTAGAGACCTCTGTGGACAGTCGCTGCACGACGGATAGTGGTGACAGTGCTTTTATTGGCCGCCGCTATTGATTCCCGGCTTCTTCTCTTTTTTTACCATTTCTCTTCTCCAATCGTCCTCTTCCATCCTCTCCCACACAGGAAGTAAGATTGCAAATCAGGCTGCAGGACATAAAAGAAACTGACTTTTTTTATCTTGGTATTTCTTTCTGTTATCTTAATTATCTTACTGTTCTGTTGTCTATCTTTTTCTCTTTAGTTATTTATATGAATTCACCTGTCCATTCCCACCTTAATCAGTCCTCATTACCCTCCCATACCTGCTTGCATAGCTGTGTTTGTCAGTACAGTATGTTTGTATTCATGTGTATTGCATTCTATGTGTTTATATCTTTCTGAAAGTTTGCATCTATGTATTATTCATATTGTTACTCTCCAGACACCTCATTTGTGTTTTGCGTATTCTGTTTGCATATATTTAAAGCAGAGCTGCATGATGGTGCACATTCTCAAATCAGCCTAATTAAAGTAATGTTGACTTATAATAGCCAATGAATGTGGCCTGTTTGAGATGCACACTCAGAGTAGGACTTAAGTTATTGAAGGTTTGTTGAGCAACATGATGCAGTTTTTTTTTTTAATTATTAATGTATTTTTATCTTGCAAATTAAAATAATAAACATCACAGTTGTGCAGTATTAGTAAAATGAATATATACTTTAGCAAATCATCTAATCCCTCTGCAATGAAAGTGCTTGTTTGAAAAGCATTAATATGTACATGTTTGTCAGATAATCATAGGACTCTGGGCCATGCAGACGTAAGAGCGAGCGGGCCTTTGAACTTCCTAAACCATCGCCATTGGTATTTTGGCCATGTCAGAGTATCATAGGGTTTTTTTTCAGATAGATGTCAGTAAACTGCCTCCATAGGTTCATTATAAAGCATGTTTACATAAAGTATAAAGCACCCAGGAACTTGCATGCACAGTTTTTTGGTAAACACGTATTAGAAGATTCAGTTCGCATGAGATGTTTCAGGCTTATTCTCAGATCACTGATGGCAGCCTGTTCCTGAGGTCAATTTCTCTTGAATTGGCTGCAGAACACGTAGCTAGTCACACAGTAGGGGATTTTAAAAAGAGTGAGATGAAATAGGTGGAATTTCAGCACCACTGAAAAGATAAAAAAAATAAATAATAATAATTGAATTTGCCGTTTTCTCACCCCATTGTCAATTAGAGGCAGTGTGTGCTTTACTGTATGTTGGCAAACACCGTTTCCAATAGTAATCTATATTTCATCCAGAGAGGGCCAGATGCTCTAGTCAAGTTAACAAATCTACCTAACTTTTCATGAATCTGTTTGAAGAGAAATTAGTGTAAGAAAGAAAAAGAAGAAGGATTCTAATGATTATTTTCTTGTGTACACAGTTTCCAAATGTATATTGCAAAATCCTTAATTAGTCATAGTGATTCTAAGCAGATATGATAACAATTGCATGGCGTGCGCGCATGTGTCTGTCTGGCTGTCTGTCCATGTATGTGTGTAAGACTTTTAGCTTGTCTCTGCAGGTTTCCCCTCTGTATCACGAAACAGAGATGCCTACCAGTCCATTGACCAACAGGATGAGTCTCCCAGCCCAGCGAATCCCTTCAACCCGGCCCAGGACAGCAAACCAGCAGTCCGCACATACTGAGAGAACCAGGCAGTGAACAATGCAGTATTTTCCTTTTGAATTTCTATGCAGCAGCACAGTGCTTAGGGGCAATTTTTTGCAATCGATTCCACATGGTTCCCTGTGTTTTGTACAGTCGGTCTGCTGCAGATTGCAGCCCTGACAGCAATTTCAATACTTTTATTGTGGTAAATCATTAGCTCTGTAGGGCTTTAAGAATGAAATGTGGCTTAATTAAACCCATTTGAATATTTTCTTCAAATGTTGCAATGTTTTTTTGCTGAGCGGGCACATCACTGCTGAAAAATACAGAGGAAGCACTGTTCTACCACTCCCATGCTGTGTTCCTGTTGTCACCGTCTACTTATTTTGGTAGAGAGCTGTTGAACGGAACTGTTGTGTCAGTTAACTTTTTTTCCAAGTTAGTCAGTTTTACAAACGTGGCACTTACACACATTAAGAGTCTTTCTCTTTGTGATCTGTAAATTATTACTTTCTCATTGTATGCAGTATTTAATTATTATTTTCCAATTCCTCTTTTGCTTTATGGCACAGCAATGCTTGAAGCACAGGACTGGGTTATTTTTTTTTTTTTTAACACAAGAGAGTTGGAATGAATGTTCAATGTTGTGCCTTAGAAGCTACCTTGTGCCTTTTGTACTTTTTCAACTCACACGAGCTGTGAAATCGTTTTACTGAGTTGAATGCACAATGACCAAATTAAAGTTAGAGGCTTTTCTTTTCGTAACTGAGCAAGAAATAAGTAAGACCTTCATAGTGCAGTGCAGCACACAGACGGCACTGTTCACTTATCTTGATGTGCAATGTCCGTATTAAGTCTACTGTTATCTGGCAGTGTAACTATGAAAAATAAAACGTAAAACTACGATTTTTGAGAAAAAAAAGATATTAACATGAATATGAATGTTTCTCATTTCAAAACCAGTTCAAATGTATCGTTCTTGTAGTTGACATAAAATGAAAGGGCCTCTAGACTGCCATAAACACTCTTGTAATGTGAAACTTGTTTCAATAAATTATAGACCACATACTGTGCAGCCTCTGATTGCTGTTGATCTGTTTAAATATGTTCCTACTGCATAAGGACAGCAGATATGAGACAGTTCTGTCACATCACAAATGATAAAGGGTTTTGAACCTTGAAATGTTCACACTAAATATTTGCAGCAGCACAGTTTTCAGTGAACAGTGTGTAATATCGCACATTATTTATTGAACACTGAATGAAGGAAGTGTGCACTCTCAGTTGTAGAGTGTAGATTCCATAATGGTGATGGTGGTTAGAGCGTAAGTAAAGCGGACTATGTTGGTCACATCATGTGAAATGAACACGGATGTAGTACCTACCAGGGAATCTCCAGTCCTATACAGTATAGTCTGCTAGAAGAACCCCCTTACCAAATCACTGTAATACCACATGAAGTAATCTTAACAGCTCTGTGTAATGATTTGACAAAATGGCGCAATCATGGACAAAAAGTCAGATTTTGCAACGACACTTTGTTGCACTTTGACAACAAATAAACGAGCACTTGCTGCCTGGTGCTTGCAGAATATGTTGGATTGAGTAAAACCTGCAGAATAAACTATATTTAAAAAGCTACATTTTTGCACTAGGAACACTGAACGTAGGTATGAGTTAGGCTGGGTTCGGAGAGCTATTTAGAAATAATGTTCGGGTTTGGGTGGGCTCGGTTACATCAGCGTGAGGCATTGAACATTCAGTCGATGGTAAGAGTGATTTTCATTTCAATAAGCTGCTTTTGTGTTAACGTTAATTTTACTTTGCTCGTGTTGATTTGAATTTCATTAAGAGATCTTGGTCCACAGAACCTCTTGTGTGAATCTTTTAGATTTTTTTCAAGTTAGCTTGGTCCATTTTTGGTAGGCATGTTAATTTAATTTCAATTGGCTATATGTTTGGGCCTCTTGTGCACGCCTGTGTTAACGTGCGCTTGTTGCCCCGTGTGCGCTGATGTGCTCATCTGTTGACATTTCCGAATGCCTACAGTTGCTTAATAAACGCGGGCTTTCCACACAAACAAACGTACAGATTTGAACTGTTTCAGCCTCGGGTCGGGCTTGGACATAAATATCTTAATGCCTGTCGGACGCGGGCCAGGCTCGGTCAGAAAAATGCGGCCTGATTCGCACTCTAATATACACTACAACAGCACTTGATTTAAAATGCCACAAGAATGTAAAAAATATTTAAAAGCTTCATGAAAGTGAAAGATTTATTTTGTGTCTGCTGCCTCAAATATAAGTAAAAAGCCCTAAGTCCTTGAGGTAACAGCCTTGTTATTTACTGTATTTGTGTATGTAGTAGTGCCTCATGAGCCTCTAAAGAAAGCATGAATGGTAATTATATTACTCCATTAGCAAAACCAGCAATTTTGTACACATTCATATGCATAAACACATACTAATATTACCCGGTACCACAACAGCTGCATGCTCAACACCTTTTTTTACATATACATTTACATTTTTACATTTACATTTACATATCAGCTCCACACAACTCTCTCTGTATTTCTCAGTATGGCTGTGTTCAGAAGATTGTGTCGTCCGGCGACTTTTGCACACAGAAACTGGAGTGAAGATAATTAACTCTTCTGAAGAGTCCACCATGTTTTTTTAATCCTCCGTGTCCTCCTTGGCTACTAGCAACTGCGTGGAGGAGGGGTGGGGGTGGTGGGATCACAGAAGGCTTGTATCCTGTTTGTTTTTTTACAGTTTATGCTTGTATCATGTGGACATACTGACAGTTTTGTTGTCATGGCTTAGAATTCCTCATGGGGAGACATAAATTATGCACTACAGCTTTAAATATGCAGAGATACATAACACATATTATGAAACATTAGACTACTTAGACTACTAAAGAAATAACTAAATTATTATAAATATTGTTTTTTCTTTGTGACAATATCATTTTAAGAACAATGTATCCAATACATCTGCTCCAATAGAACAGAAAGGATAACCATACACAGAAGACATTGTACTGTTCCACTGAGCTGATAATAACTATCACTCACAGGTAACATAGTTACTAGTTTCCAATCTGCATACATACCAGTGTGTACATACTCACTGCCCAAAGCCCATCAGTCCCCACCCGGGTCCCGGTCATGGTGCAACAATAAATGTATAAATATGAACACTAAATCAACCATACAAAACTAAAACCCAGATTATGTAAATGTACACCCAAAACATTAACAGAACATTATTAAAACACAATTTAACTAGGACAGAAACTGTTCAGAACCTATATATTTTTCCCATGAGCCTTTGCATCGCTTCAGCGCAGAACAGTTCATGGCCAGCAGCCCAACGAGCTCTTGATTAATAAGGAGCCGCTGGGCTGGCTCTCCTGAGTCTTGCATGCATGCAGGTTTGACACATCTTATGCTCACGCCTGTGATTCCTCCGAGTCAAGGACGTGCTCGCTGGCTGCCATTGTTGGTCGATGCAATAAAAAGGAACTCAATTTGTCAGCTGTTATTGCATTAGTGACAATTCCCGGAGAGGTTTGGAAAGAATGAGTTTGTGTGCTTCAGAAACTGCAGACTTCCGACACAATAATGAATGTCTGTATTGAGGTGACCAATATTTTTGCAATATTTGTGACAAATAGATTTATTTTGACCAAGGAATTCATGTTGTTTGTTCCTGAGAAACTCTATAACTGTGAAAATTAAAACTTTTGTCTCTTCATAATTGGAACATATAACTGCGCAAATGACGAGTGACTGAGGTGCCTGAGGTAAACAATGATTCAAATAACATTGAGACTTTGCAGGTTTGCTGCAGGTTTCTTAAAGTATTTTGATAATGATGGTTACCATAATGAGAGCCATACAACCTTATTTTACCATTTATTATTGAACACAGACTATTATATATAATATAGTTCTCGTATTTATAGGATATTTTCTTTCTTGATACTTTGAAAACAAGGCTTTTAGGCTGAGCGCAGACTCCTGAAATGTCTTTGCATATTTACATTTTTTTAAATGAATAAATACAAAGAAAAATGCAAATGGCATGTTTTTCTCCTTGACACACTTCCAGATGTAGGCCAAGAGGATGGGAATACAAATATAACCTTGAGAGCTGCTGGGGTCAGATGAAAATCCTTAGCGATGACTCCTGGGTTAATTAGACAGCATGGGGGAGCAGTGAGTGATACAGAATATTGACATGCTTTGACTTACATGCCTCTAATTGAGTTTAGGTGCCCAGAAGAAATAATCCCTGGCCTGGGAAGATCTCAGTAAATCAAGGGATGGAGTAATAGTCTCCATATCTTAAACTGCTCAGTGGCCAGAAAACAACAGGAAAATCATGCTCCAAGTGCCCTCGGAGATGAAACCAGTGTTCACATGTGAAATTGGTTCAGGAATGACATTTTTATGCGTCAAGCATCTTGAGTCCCCTGGGAGGGCTCTCTCAAACCTCGACCTTTTCACACCGCGGCTTCGCACATCTGTCACCGGCGATAGCAGCATCAAAATTGATTCCAATTACCCATCCAGTCCACAGCAGCCGGAAGAGAAGGGGGTCAACATATCCCTGATTAGGCAATGGAGGTGTTGGTTTTAAATGTTGGAAATTAAATAAAGCCAAGTAAAAACTTTGCTTGTTTTCTCATAATTCAGAAGATTGTGTCGCCCGGCGACTTTTGCACACAGAAACCCGAGTGAAGATAATTAACTCTTCTGAAGAGTCCATGTTATTTTTTAATCCTCCTCCTCCCCAACTGGATTTAAAAGTTATTGTCCGTACGATTTTCATCCGCATATTGTCTGTTTAGTTCCTAATTATCAAAAAGTGTGTTAAAACAATGGCGATTGAGCACTTCACCCACCTATGAAAGGGCTTGTATTTGCTGCTTTGTCAAGTAATAGGATCGGATTGTCTGTGGCGACTTTCCCGCCCTAAATTCAAATGGAGCTCACAGTTAGTGACACTTTTTACATCAGTCAGCAGGGGTTGGTCTCTGGTCTCGTCTACCCAGGTGGAGCTTGTTTTAACAGTGCCGGTTATGCTGCATTCCATCATACTCAAAAATTGGGAACTTCCGACAAGGAAAGATGCCAAGAAACAATATTTCATTACTGCTGACTCACAATGGCAGACCAACAGACAGAGAAAGAAGACCATTCATCTTCGAGTCCAAAGAAAGATAAACAAAAAGCTAAACTCCGGTCGGTCCTCCATGTAATGAACCACTCTCTCTCCATGGAGTCGCTTTTCGGGACAAATGTTCTCAGAGCAGAAGGGCTCTCATCTCTGCCCATAGCAGCAGCAGTTGGGGCACCGGCAGAGGGTTCGGCAGCTCCGCCACCCCGCAGAGAGCTTCAGGGATCACCGTCATTTGCCATCTGGCTGCTCAATCACTCGCTACCTTGGGCTTTGGGCCGGCTCGTGCTGTTACCTTCGGGAGAAGGCAGCACCACAAACAACACCCTTATTTTATCAATAAAGGGCGTATATTTTGTATGGTCTCAAGAGTTTATCTTCCCTGCACTTTCTGATGCTCAGGTTGGTTTAGATGTTAGTACTGTTGGCCATTTTGTGTCAGGGGGAGTAAGGAGAAAGCGGTGCATGCTGGCCGCTCTTCCTCGGCCTCCACTTCATCAGCTGAGGTTATATCACATTCTGCCTCAGTGTGTTTGTGTCACATTGGTTAGATGCCCGGCGCCGCTCGGCTAAGTGCACTAACTTTACCCGGGCTGGGCATGCATTGGCTAACGGCTCCACCCGTTTGACTGCTAAAGCTCCTTGCTAACACGGTAAGCAGTGCTGGAAAACATTGTGCCTCCCCAATAGCCTCGGTGACTAATCCCTATAGCTGTGTTAGCACTGTTGACCGTGTTGGCCACATAATCCTTGCGCTGCCTCTCCGGCTTTATCATCTCTACGGCTGCACGTGCATCCCACACACCTTGCATCTTAATGGATGTATTAGCTCTTAGCTCATCTTAGACTAAATTGCTATCTGTGTGGACTGGAGCATGTGAGGGCATCGCGCCGGCGAGAGTTGCAATCTACCGACGTCCTTCAGTCGACGCCTCACACGGAAGTCCCAAAGGCGCGCCTGCAATTACATGTTACTGCCAAAGCTGCCGCTAGTAACAACCTAACTCAAACCGTACGGACTTTAGGTTATCACGTTTAAGCCGTTACACCAAAAGTATTCAGAGCTCAATTAACTCTTTAAAACAACAAAGAAATCTGCACGTGCATGATTTTTGTGGCAAGCACACATCACAACAATTTACAATGAAGATGATGGAGATCTGAAGACAGATATTCACACAGGAGCAAGTGTAAAATAAAGAGCATGAAAAGAGAAAATGTATAAAGCACCGCCACAAACTAAATCAAAAAGAATACCTGGAAGTAAACTGAATAACAAAGATGTAGCCTAATGTGTCAGTTACTGAGCTTTAAAAGGTGCTGGTAGGCAGATTTTGCTCCCCTTGGACAGAGCCAGGCTAACTGTTTCCAGGAGTGTGTCTATGTTCCCCGGGTCCTATGTTCCCTGGGTCAAAAAAAAAAAAAAGGGTCCTATGTTCCCCGGTCTGTTACTTTTTCCACCATTACTGCCAAATTTCATGGCAAATAGGCCTATGTAGGCCTACGGGCTGTTTGACACGCATATGCAAATAGGCCTAGACGAGGAAAGATTAGGTCAGGGGTGGCAAACCTGCAGGTCTCGAGCTGTATGCGGCTCTTTGGCTGCTCTGTTAATTATGTCACTTTATCTTGGACCAAGGGATCCTTTCAATGAATGTTAGTTCAATCAGTAATGATAAAACTTGGAACCCTAACCCTAACCCTAGGCCCGGGGAACATAGGGATGACCCCGTTTCCCCCTGTTTTATCTTTATGCTAAGCTACGCTAACTGGCTGCAGTCTTGTTTTTACCGTACTGACACAAGAGTCGTATCAATCTTCTCTTCAAACTCTTTGCAAGACAGCAAATAAGCAAAAATGTCACACTATTCCATTTCTTAGAATTTGGGTTCCACACATCCGCTTCACTTGTTAATCCTCTTTTCTGTAATGCCCCCACCCCCCACTATGCTCTTATATTATTTGAAAGCCACAATTCATAACTCTTTCTTCAGTCAGTAAAATCTTTGGAACCCTTAACAAGAGCAGTATAATTAAGACTCCTTACTGTTTCCTCAACCTCATTATATAATCATTTGTGGTTTTATCCTCAATCTGCTCAATTTGCTCTAATTGCATTCTTCTTAATGTCGTACTTCTTTAGTGACCCATTTTTCCAAGGAGATCATTAAACTTTCATTTTATCTTATCTTTCTCTTTTCTCTTCTATCTTTAATGTTTTTTTCTTCAAATGTGTGATTAAGATTTTAGTCTTTGCAAAAAATGAAGCCTTGGAGGCTGCTTCTACCTTCTCGAAGTGTCTACACTGGCACCTGCTGTCAAATGAATGGAGCAAAGGTGTGACCCGCCTTAATTATTAAAGAAATGAGAACCATCTCTCTAGAAGCTTTACCTACAAATGTGCCATGAATGCCTCTAAAAAAAACTTTTTTTCTTGGCAGTCAAAACCCTTCTGGGTTTTTCCCAACCTTGAGCAGGACGTGAGGGAGCCCAACAGAGGCTGAGCCAGAGAGAATAATGAACAGTGAACATGGGCCTGGTAGTTCGATGAGTGCCGGTGATGAATGACCACGGGGAGGGAGCACAGGACCAAAGCAGAGGCACAGCCATTTGTTACTCCGCTGTCACAAATGTATTTTTAATGAATGTGCACCTCTGGCTCCTCTGCAGAGCAGGACTGTTCCTTAAGGCCAGCATGACCCCAATATTTCCTCAGAAGCGGTGGCTCTCAACAAACCCACTGTAGCTCTGGCTGTGTGATGTAAATAACCTTCTCCTTCTGAGTGCTGAAGCCATCAGTAAAGCTCCTCATTATCATCCTTACCTGTACCCTGAATCTGGGCCGTTCCTGTCTCTGTGCTGGTAGCAGCTGGGGAGGTTTCACCTTGAATCACTCCTGTGTACTAGGCTCTGTGATTCTTAAAGATGTTGTTGTGATATATGGCCGCTCCTCTAGATCCCCCTGCCCTTGCAGCGGTAGGGTAAATACCTTTACAGTATTCTTCTTATATATATTCATGTTTCAACATGCATCTGTTTAAAATACCAACATGATTAATTAAGAGGAATATATAGGGGGGTGAGGAATAAGGAAAGGGGAAGGGAAATGGAAAGTTTCCTGCTGATTTCCTGCAGGGCAAATGCCTTAAAGCATTTTACTGACACCTACGTGTGATGGAGTCAAGAGGCAAATCAAGAGAAATATCTATTCCTGCGGTAGACAGCACCTTGGCTGGCTGGGATATTGAGGATGAGTGTGGAGTCTAAAAAAACTAGCAGGAGATCGAGGTTAAAGCAAGGCCAGTTACATTCGCACACCTCTGCAATTCTAGCTTTTCCACTTTTCGCATGTAGATGTAGAACCTGCAGGGTGGGTGGGCCGGGGGGGGGGGGGGGGGGGGCATCCTGGAAATGACTGCCTCATTTTGTACGATACACACATAAGAGTGACCTACACTGACACCCAGAATGACACACACATCATTGCATTTGCTATGTTCCATCTGTGCTGTCACAGCGGTTCAACAATCAACTGGGGAATCAGACCTGGGCAGTCATCCATCATCAGCCTCCAGCTTTCCATGAAAAATGTTTTATGCAAAGAATAGATACTGCGAAAAGTAACTGCACACACACTGTGGAGAAAAAAAAAAATGACAAAGCCATTATAACACACTCTCAGCATGCTTATCATTTCAACAGCCAAAGCAAAAGTAAAAGATTATTCACTCTGTTTTAAGTCATTCTAATTTGTGTTATCTTTGTCCATTTTGACAACAAGGAGGCTGTCCATGTTCCGCTCTGACAGTGATTGACCTCCACGTATCTATCTCTAGTTAGCGTCTGTCCGAGGCCTCACTTTGGAGCTGTTGACAGCTCCACACTGCTGTGAAATTGTTATGTACAGTATCCGGACAGCAGAATAAGTGACATACCGTCCTGGGCATTGCTATGGTTGAGTTAAGGCAGATTAAGGGAGAGGGGGTGCCGGAAATCAAATGACATGGTGTTTAAGAAGGCATCTCATTGCGGTTGGCCGTCTCCATGGGAACCCTCGGCCTGCCCGGACGATTGGTCTTGACAGAGCTCTCCCCCGATTCGAGGATCAGTGGGCGGTTGTTCTTGTGTCTGTCTAGGTCTGTGACACAGGTCTGGTTGTCACTGTCAAACATAAATAAAATAGGTGTTTCACTCCAAAATCCAATGCATGGACACATATTTATTTGAATTTATTTAAAGGATATCCCCTTGAAATGTAGCATCTCATTTTTCGAGGTGGTCCTATTTGAAGACTTGAATTATATACTATCCTTTATACTACACTGCTACTTCTAAACCTAGGGCTGTTATTTAATGTAATATTCATTATCACAAATTTAGATAACTGATTGATTTTTTTGGTGTCATTCTTGTAGTGTCATTCTTGTAGGAATATTCAGCCCATGTGGTTTCGTATACCAAATATATGATTGATGATAGAGTGGTGAAACAAGACCGGTCCCTAAACAACATAAATCATGACACAAACTGCTTTAGCTTGCCTCTCCCTTTACTGTAGTTCTGCAGATCAAATCCATCACAAAGTCAAGCCCCTTGATATAACCCAGCCAGAGGAAATCTGCAGCCACACTTTACTATAATGTGCAATACGAGTAAAATATTTTCCTATTAACTCCAATGTTAATGTGTGTTTTGCACCATAGTGTAGCACTTTTAATTTTGTTGTATGTACTTACAGTGACAATAAAGTCAACTTTCCTTCTGATTCTGTTGAGACTGGACACATTTTACCACAGAGTGCAGTCCTTAAAGGTCCCATGGTATGAAAATTTCACTTTATGAGGTTTTTTAACATTAATATGAGTTCCCCCAGCCTGCCTATGGTCCCCCAGTGGCTAGAAATGGTGATAGGTGTAAACCGAGCCCTGGGTATCCTGCTCTGCCTTTGAGAAAATGAATGCTCAGATGGGTCGATCTGGAATCTTCAGACACAGTATAAAAGGACCACTAAGGCCTATATAAAAGCATCCAAAAGCAGCATGTCATAGGACCTTTAAATCATCAAATAACGTTTTTAAATCTTCCTGAATCATAAAACAATTATTTATTTTCTGGGGTGGCTCTTGAACTTACTTGTTTCTCTTGCTGAAAATCTACCTATGTAAAGCTTTACATATAGAGAAACTACAGCACAGTAAACTGAGCACAGTATATGTCAGTACCTGTCTTGACCGTCTTTAGCGATTGTGCCGTCTTCATAGATTTTCAGCATTGTTTCTGTGCGGTCGTCATGGTGCTCTTTAGGCTCCTGAAACCTAGAAAATATGTTTTGAAATAAAACAATTTTCTTTAGCTGTTGGTGCTGTTAAAGGACCCGGCTGGTGTTCTTCTGTATTTTTCTTATTGTCAACAAATCCCACGGAAAGAACAAAACCAACAAAGTGTTAAGTCCATCTCTCCATACTGTCCAACATCCCTACCAAAGTCCATTCGTTCTTACTGAAGATGTAGATCTTTAAAACAGCTCACAAATATATGGGTTCATTTTAAAATAAGTCTCAGTAAATTCTGAAAACAGCTGGTTACTCTAGTTTTTAGCAAGCATTACGCCCAGAGGAGTAAATAGCACATTTGTTGTGGACTTTGTTCAGCCGCAGATTAATACAAATGTGCAGCTTCAGTAAGTATTAACGGCAGCAGAACAGTGTGTGTGTTGAGTTGAGATAAACTACAGTGTGTGTGTGTGTGTGTGTGTGTGTGTGTGTGTGTGTGTGTGTGTGTGTGTGTGTGAGTGTGTGTGTGTGTGTGTGTGTGTGTGTGTGTGTGAGTGTGTGTGTGTGTGTGTGTGTGTGTGTGTGTGTGTGTGTGTGTGTGTGTGTGTGTGTGTGTGTGTGTGTGGTCATGGTAATAAATGAACATGTCAACCAGTGCAACAACTGGGCTCACTGATATGTTTTTAATAATTTTAGGACAACAGTGAAGCTCTATGACATATTACTTGTTACAATAAATAATTCACCATTCCTTGTGGTCTGTTCATGGGATTTGTTGACAATACATTCATTTACTAAGCCTTATCCTTTAAAGCTGTGGTAGCCACTTTATTTCTGGCGTCATTCGGCAGAAATTCCATAATCTTTCACCATATTGTAATTCCAGTGGTCTAAGAGAAAACTTGATTTCTGCACCTCCTCTTTGCTCTGTTTTCAGGCTTTAGTAAATCTCGCCTGTAACGGGAGACTTTGGTCAATCACAGGTCAGTTCAAAGAGAGAGAGAGAGAGAGAGCGTTCCTATTGGCTGCGACACATGGGGAGGGAGAGCAGCAGGAAGAGGTCTCACTCTACTTCAAATTCTGGTGTTTGTTTTTTTTGCATTCTACCCATTGCAGCTTTCATGTTTAAATCCACTTTAGTCGGATGCCATTTTTAAAAGGAAAACCAAACAGCTTTAAAAGTGGGAAAAGGACACATTGACTTTTGTTTACACGACATACAACATTGTTTTGTTGCTGTCATTGTCTTTATCCATACCAATACTATACATACACCGCCATGCTTCATGGAGTGGTACTTCATATCAAAGCTACTTTGGAGGCAACACAAGCTTCCATTTCCCCTCCAATCATTGTCATCTGTCACCCAATATGGCGGCAGATGGACAATATATCCTCGGAATACAACACCTGGGCTCGAGTCTCTCTTTGACTTTGGCAATGGACAGGATGTACGGGCTGATCTGTCTGGTGATCGTGGTTAGGTAAGAGTTCTCCTGCTTCAGCTGCATCAGGTCATGAAGCTGGGCTGAAATCAGTAGCAAATGACATTAAAACAAGGATATCACAATACAAAACATCTGAGTGATACGTTTCAATTCTTGAAGACAAACCTTCATAGATATCCTGCTCATTAGTGACCCTCTGAAAAGTGTCATCCCAGTTCTGTGAGGAGAATGTGGTTAAGTTGATTCTCATGAAATAACATATCACATGCACTGCAGTCATGAGACTCATGGGACACCTTGACATTTGCTTCTTTTCTTTTCCCTGTTTTGCATTCCTAGCCGTCACCATTTATAACCAGGGCTTAATTTGAGCCGGAACACGCCGGAACATGTTCCGGCACCTCCGACGTTGCATCCGGAACCTTTTTTATTGGATCCGGCACCTCCTGTGTCACTATGAAAAATGAATCGCCTAAATGAAAAAAAAATACTATTTGTGTAGTGTTCAATGTTGTTATCTGTCTTGTTAGTCTTTATTCCCCATTGAAGTTCCACAAAACTCTTGTGTTTGCATTTTCGATGCGTTTTGAGGTGAATTTTCAGGGTAAGACAGAGGGGGGAGAGGGACGGAGGGAGGGGAGGCACTTCAACAGCGCGGCGCTGCACTTCAAGTGACACAAGCTCTTGTGCTGGTTGAGATTTCTGTTATAGCCTCATTTCACTCAGGGGAAAAATGTCAAAAAGACAACAAGTTTGCTTAACTCTTTCAAATACGCTGGCCAGTGGGATCCCAAACAATCGTTTCTGCCGATCAAGGATGTGGAGACCACGGCGGGTTTTTTGGTTAATTTAATAGTCCGATGGATAATTGCTGCTTGTGAAAATGATTGTTGCAGTGTACTTTTTTTTACATTTTGCACCGATGCAGTGCATGTTCTGAAATTAAAATAAACATTGCCCTGATGTACACACAGCGTTGTTTAGGTTTTTTTTAGTCAGAGAAGGTATGTAGGCAGTGTCATTTCTGCCCCCCCCCCCCCCCCCCCCCCTCTGCGCTCCGCGACCTCCCACTTTACAAATTAAGCACTGTTTATAACAATGGGCGAGAGCTAGCTTGTAGCTGCTAGCATGCAGCTAGAGGTACTGACTGAGGAAAAAAATGGAGGAGCACGTTTGTCAGAAGTGCCTGCCAGAGGAAGGTACACACTAAAGGTCATCATCCAGGTATCACTCGACGCACCTCTTCAAACATGACTCTCATAGTTTCCACGGTGGTGTGCTGGGAAGCTATCTGGCTGTCGATGTGCAGCGATCTGTCCATGATCTCTCTCATTTGATCTGTGTTGATGATGGAGTGGTGCTTGGTCAGATCTCGGTGCAGCTCCTGGACCTGGTCCTTCAGATTCTGAATCTCTGTCTGGAGAGTCTATAAACACAGAGACATACTGTATATACAGCACATCAGACATGACACTCAAGATAGGTGTACATGCCCGGAGCCAGCCTACTGGAAGGGGGGTTTCTTTTATTTTCTCCAAAAAGTAGACTTTTTTGCAGTTTTTCCCTGATTTTGTATTTAATTATGAGGTTCAAATACTACATTTTGGTGACTTTTTATGCACTAATTTGTGCTGTATTAGTTTGTCTGCCGGTATCTTAACGAGCATGCTTTTTGATGCCCCGAAGATATTTACCACAATGTTGTCAAACTGCTTAACAAAATCATGTACCACCTCTTTTAGTCCGAACGCACGCACGCATGCATTCACGCCTCACAGGATTTGCTATGAGTGCATAAAGTTAGTTGCGTGGATTGTTGATACATTAGAAGTTAGATTGTTACATAGATTGTTATGTTGCATAGTCTATATTCTTTACGTTCCACTTCCGGGATTGCTCCGTTGCCGCTGGAAAATCCGCTGGATTTCACTCATTTTTCACCAGGTTAAGCGCATCTGAGCGTGAAAACCTAGTTGCCCACTAGACAGGTTAACTTCCCCAGAGGAATTCATGCTGCTGCCTTTTCATTGTTTTACTTTGAGGATCAGAGATGGCTCCTCGTCCCAGGAAGAGAAGTTGCTTCAGCAGTTTTAACAAATGTGGATGGACATAAAACTAATGAAACATTTTAAAACGTGAAATTACTTCTTGTCAGTTTACAGAAAAATACCTTCTGTTCAATTGACTATATATTCACATTATAAATACAAAAAGAAATCTCTTAATCTATAAATTTGCTCTTAAGGCGCTGACACATGTGATGGCAAAATTACTCTCATATGTTTTTATCTTATGACCCTTGTATTTTTCCTCATGATCCTGTAAGTTAGTCAGATGTACACATCTCATCTACTGCTTTTAACATAGATTAGTTACGGGACAGAATGTCCTACTGCTTTAATGACCTCGAGCGCCTCTAGGGCTAGCTAATTGTGCAGTAGCCTCTCTGTGAACCAGATAGAGCAGCAGGCCATCTTTGTGTGTATCTATAGTTTACGATATAGCTCATTGAATTGACGTGTGACCAGGGGCGATAGGAGTAGTCACATTGGCACCAGAAAGTCCCATCTTCATTTGTTCAAAGATTGAATTGTATGCTTAAAGTTCATACTATACATGTGACATGCACAACGCCATGTATAGATGAGATCACATGCCGATGTCACTCCCTCTCTCTTATCTGTGTATTTAAGCTGATGTTCTTGATGTGTAAACTTTGAAGACTCTTCCACATCTTGCTCCGTGCATCCTGTGAACCAGTCCTCCTATTCTGCAGAATATATGTACTTTAATAAATTACAAAAAAACCACAATTGGTTTCAGTCTACGACTATTTCTTTGTATTTGTTTCATCCTCAATTATTCTAAATTAGTAACTAATCTACACCTGCTGCCTCCTGGAAATTTCCACCTGTTTGGTGTGTTCCGTGCCGTTGTCAGTCGGAGGAGCCGTCGGCCTTCATTTGGGCCGATTTGATTTGTTGAATCGGCCAGTGGGCAGTCGGACTCAATGACCAACTACTGGAAATGACGAGCGGGATGAGCGCGACGAATGCCTCTCAAAATCTGATGAAAATCTTTTAAACTTTGTAGATCTGAAATGAAGACAGATTCAGCAACTACATCAGAATCAGAATCAGATGCGTTTCATGACGGCCAAGCCAGGCTGAGGAGGAGCGACTAGGTCGGGCCGGGCTGAAGTAATTCGGATAGATGCGCGTTCACGGCTTTCCTTAACAGACCGCGAGGTCGATCGCAGATTTACTGATGCTGATGCTACAATGGAGAATATGCATTGTTCATACTTTATACAGAGTGAGCAGCAGCTTCTTGTGGAAGTATCATAAGGTCAAACACATTTGTAAAAAAAAGAAACACGGGTGCTGTAATGAAACAGCGAGAGACAGCCTGGCAGACGATCGCGGACCGACTGAATGCGTAAGCAGCCTAAATATATACATTAACTGACCACCGCTCTGAATTGAAACGGTCATATCATACCATTCAAGGATAAGGCTACTAATCATTTGCACAAACTAACCGTTGTACTCTTTGTCTTAAAGGAACACGGCGACTTATTGGGACATTAGCTTATTCACCGTAACCCCGACAGACAAGTCGATACATACCCTTCTCATCTCCGTGCATGTTGTAACTCTGTTTGACGGCTCCACCGTTAGCTTAGCCTAGCACAGATCCTGGAGGTAACCGGCTCCAACTAGCCTACTGCTCCGAATAAGTGACAAAATAACACCAACATGTTCCTATTTACATGTTGTGATTTGTATAGTCACAGCGTGTACAAATAACAAGGTCACTTGAGACACAGCCATCTTCTAACCGTATATAAACTGGGAACTATATTCTCACAAAGGGAAGCAGTGCTACTTGGGCGGAGTGATATGCTCCAGCATTCAAAAACTCAACATCTAACTTGAGGAAACATGTAGCGGTAAGTTGCCTAAATTATTATTATTTTTTTGCTGTGGATAGGTGAATGTTTGTCTTTTAGGTTACATATGTTTTAAACATTTCCTATATATATATATATATATATATATATATATATATATATATATATATATATATATATATATCCATCCAAATTTGATGTGATAAAAAAATTAAATAAATCAGACGTTACTCAACAGTTACTCAGTACTTGAGTAGTTTTTTCACCAAGCACTTTTTTACTCTTACTCAAGTAATTATTTGGATGACTACTTTTTACTTTTACTTGAGTCATATTATTCTGAAGTAACAGTACTTTTACTTGAGTACAATTTTGGCTACTCTACCCACCTCTGGTCATCACACACACACACACAGCTCTCACCCTGTAGGTGTTCTCATAGTTGCGGCAGTGCTCGGTGAAGGGCGTTTCCTTCCCCTCAGCCAGGAGCACCTTGGTGCAGATGTTGCGGTGACAGGTGGGCCTTCGCCCGTACACCGAGCTCAGGGGCATCTCACTGAGAGATGGGGAGCGGCAGGACACGGAGAGGGGGGACTGGTGCCTGAGGGTAGGGGGAAATAATCATCAATAACCAGTGGTGGAATAATATAATAATATTAAATAAACTGAACTCTGTAATTTGTCTATAACATTCTATTGTAGGTAACTTACAGTCGGCTCTGTTCTGACTACTGACGGATACATATTCACGTACATATTCTTAGAATTTTAAATCTATTTTTACCAGTTTGGTTAGCAGAGCTCGCCATCATTGCAATCAGTTGGGAATTATGTGCAACACTGTTCTCCACAATTTTCATTATTACAACCTACAGTGGTCACTACTTTTTTACTTTGTATTCTACTAAGATTTATAACTTTGTGTACATTTTCTATATATTACCTTAGCTAAAAAGACATATTTTCTGCTTTACTTTCTCAATCATTCAATTTAGTTTTTTATTGTGACGTTTCCATCTCTCCGCTAAATGTTTGCACAAACGTTATTTTGAAACAAAACATTTCACTTATTGCTTTGAGTTGCTTGACATTTATTTCTAAATTCTCTTAAGTTTCTGTTTTTGTATGGAAAATGTTGGTCAAAGCTGTAACTCCCAGTGGTCTCCTTTTATAATATATCCATGCTTAAAAGTTTGGTTTTTAGGTCTCTCTTGTAAAAGAGATCTTGATCTCAATGAGACTACCATTCATGTCATGTCATGTTTCTGTACATCAATAACTTGCTGTCACTCAAAACACTTACATCTCTTCGTCATCACCAGGAGTGTGAAAGTATGAATGCACAGCACATAGCCAAAAAACTAGATGCACATTTATCTGGAACCATCACACTGGCTTCATGCCTAGCAAAGCATAACTGCCCTGAAGCCATTCTGCAACAGCCTAGGTGTGAATGCATCCTCTCACTTTGCCATGTGAATGTTTTCCTCTGAGCATCCAGGCTGTGTCCCAACACAGCCAATTAAAGACATTGCCAGTACTAAAGCAGCAGCGGCAACAGTTGCATGAAAGAACATGGCTGTACAACTTCACTTCTGTTCTGTGAAATTATAATACAAATGGGGCCAGCCAGCTGGCTGTCCACCAATCCCTACCCGGTTTGCAATTGTACATTAGTGGCTCCCAAGTGGAGGTAGGAGCTTTCAGACAGCAATTGAAGATATATCAGACACAACAATGCATTCAGTCGCATATAACGGGCTACACTATGTGTACAGCTTTCTGAACAACCATCTGGCGAGGAAAAGCTCATTTCCTCCTCTGTCTGTGAACTGAAGCATGTGGACTTGAACAACTGTGAAGTCGCCCACTTTGTGCAACGACGGTGACAATGCCTTCATCACACATTCACTGAAGAGAGTAGAAAGCCATGGAACAACTCTGCCTATGACCCCAGATTGACAATTCAGTCTGTAAAACACATTTACTTGAACTGCAATCACCAAAAATAGTCAATACACTCAACTATAAAAGCTCAACGTATGGGGGTTCACACTGCAAGTTAAGGCACATGTCACATACTCAGAACACTCCACTTTATACAAGAGAATAGACTGCAAGGAGTTACATAAATAATAAAATACATATACATTTACCTGGGACCTGGTAGGTTCTTAATCCTTCCTTGTTGCCCAGTGTTGATGCAACAGAGGACCTGTCTAAAACATGTATCCCTCCCTCTCTCTCTGCCATACACATGTCATCCTCTGCACATCCCGTCCTCTGTCCTCCCATCACTGACGCAAATTAAAGACTTTGCCCGTGCTAAAGCTGTGACATCAGCGGCCAGGAACAAAGTGGCCCGACCGCTACTGCATGCCAACTTCCAGATGAATCCTGGAGAGTTCTGTGAAATTACGATAAAAATAGTGCCAGCCGGCTGGCCACCAAACCCTGCCCACTTTGCATCTTGCACTGGCAGGGCGCTAAGCAAGTTGGAAAGGAGAGTTGTCAGTATGTTGGCTTTAGTGGGTGGGCTTAAAGACCTGTGAACAGTTGGGGGACACTGATGTGGAAAGAAAATCGGTGACGTGAAAGGACGTGAAGCGCAGTAGAAAGGACAAGTCTTTGTTCTGAGTAGTAGTGATGATGGTTTAAATCAGTTTTAATAAAGGTTGTCCACTGGTGATTTGATGTCATTCTCAAAAGGAATCTATGAAGTTAAAATACTATATGGCATTGTCAGATTTGAGGTTCCTTCAGCTACTAAATTCAACGTAACACTTTCTTCTAAGTAAAACAAAACATCCAAATGAAAACTTCTCCATCCAGGAACTGTGACAACGTAGCACCGCACTCATTCTTCCACATTATCATGCTATCTGCTTTGTTTGTGGCCTGGCCTCAGCAAAACCAGAGATTCCTAAAAACAGATTGACTGCCTCCTTCCCAGCCCCCATGCAACAAGGTGAGTTACGTAAACATATCAGTGTAGAGAGCTTACAGATAGACAGAATAACTGCCATAGTGGGACTCAGCATGGCGCCTCCTTTTCTCTCACTGCAGTCATCGCTGTCTACCATCTGTACTTGTAAACCATTTGGGGATTTTGAGTTTGGATTCTTTACAAGTGTGACATTTCCTGCCCGGACTTTTTGCTTTCTTTGAAGAATCCAAAAGTTGGATCATTTGGTGATTACATTCCAAAGATATTTGGCAGTAGGTAAATGATATCACCTTGCTGCAACACTTATAGATCCGGCAACAGAAGAAGGGCAGCGCTGACCCAGCAGCAGTAAGGGCTCCAGGCAGCGAGCAAACTCACTTCTGTAGTCTGTGTTGATCTAATGGAAGACAGAGATAAAGTCACTTAGTCCAGTAGTAATTCAAAATGAATTTCAAGTATGTGCAAACATTTCTGCCATATTATCCTAAAGAACAAGAGAGAGAAAGAAACACATAAGGCTGCATTCATACCAAATCAGCCATTGCGGCGATTAGCTCAGGTTTGTGTGGCGGTGCGGGAGTGTCACTTCAGTGGCCCGTTTGTGTCTTTATTGTGTTCCCCACTCCATTGTGTTTTGTCAGATCGCTGGTTGATTACATAATCGGCCACCGCGGCGTGATGGCGGCTTGCGTTACTCCAAAAGCTGAGTCTGTTTCAACTTTCCGCTGCAGGCCACCGTTTTTTTCTCTCCCCAGCATCCACTGCGGTCCCCACCGCCGCGGCCTAAACACCCTACCGACATTCAAAAGAATAGGAGAACTGGTGTTTTCGTTGCAATGCCTGATTTGGTGTGAATGCAGCCTATGACACATTCCTGCAGTTAACCCTACAATATATTGGTAAAATTCACAACCTAAGAAATATAATAATAACGAAAGCCTTTATTATTCTCAAAATCATTTACAAGGAAAATACTAAAAAGAAAAAAAAGGCTAAAAAGGAAAGAAAAAAACACCACCAACCATACGTATTATACAATCAAGAGATCTTATAGTAGGCCTACTTAATTCTTAAATCCTACTTAATTCTTGGAAACATGGGTTATTAATACCCCACCATAACAACCCATGTCTCTTCCACGGAAACAAATGCACTTGTTTTCAATGTAGGTCAAGTATTCATCAAGAGTTGATGCCAAGGTGCACTGAAGCTTTTCTGGAGGCTTGTGGAGGTCAGGTCATCTTAACACCTTATTACAGACAGTTTATTATTGGTTTGTAGTTTTTACTGATATAATAGTGATACATACTGAATTAACCTACTCTCTACCCTCTTAGTACATGATAAAAAATTTTACATTTCCTAAATTTGGTGCTATCAGCAGCACAAAGGATTTGAGTGGAACGAAACAGCAGCAATGATCGGTTAGTAGTTAACAGAAATATTGCCACACAAAACAACCATTTTTGACAAAATCAACTTTACTCAAGGTCTACTTGCTTGCTTCTTCCTGAAGGTTGAGGTGCAGTAGGTAAGCCTTATAAAACTAACTTTCCTATGTTCCAGTAGAACTACATGAAGCAGGTGATTTAAAAAAGAATCCAGCTCCTCTGGCACCACCTACAGCCTGTAGTGTGATTTGCAAAAATCCACCGCTCCCTGTTCTGATGCACCAATCAGGGCTTGGGGGGTTGTTTAACTGCGTGTCAATCACTGCTCATGCACACGCATTCATTCTCCCTTGTGGGGGGAGGGGCTTAGTAGACCGTTTTGGGCTTTAGCGGAAAGGGGGGAGGGACTGAGAATTTGTCAATGTCCACATTTTTTGGCTAAGTCCTGGATCTTCGTAATCTTACCTACAGCACCTTTAAGGAGATCTCAAGTTTCTGAGGAGTTTGAGATTTTAAGATTATTTTATCAAACTACTTCTTAAGGTAATGAACAAACTTTCATGCTAAAAACGGACCATTTTTAATACTTCTGTTTGCTTGCTGTTATGGATTTCTACTTACCTTTTGCTAGTTAAGCTTACTTTAAAAGGCAAAATGTACCATTGATTTCTTTTTCACTTTAAGACAATAATTTTGTGGTTGTTTGAGATGTTTAGTTTTGTTTGTTTTGTAAAGTTCTGATTGTTATATGTACTTGCATGCGTATGTTCTATGATGTACTGATTTACTGCAGATTAAAATTAGCCTTTTGGGTAAATCTTGCACATGCTATGTACATACTCAGAGTCAAAGTATTCAGAACAGCCTGTATTCTGAAACTGTGCCTTTAAATTAGCCGTCAGGACTTCTGTACGGTTGTGATGTCACTATATATAGGTAGAAAGTGCCGTTACAGTTATACCCCGGCTGCAATGACGGTGCAGAGACTCCGAGAACGCAGATGTGGAAGACCAAGAAACACTGACCAATATGGGCTTTTTCAGGAGAGGAGCTTAAAGAGACAGGTATATTCAGACACACGGTATGAAAAACACTGTGTTTTTTGAACAAGCATGTAAACATGTTTTAGTAGAAACCCAAAATACAATGGGACCTAATGTGTCTTATCCCTGATGAATAAATGAACGAATGACTAAAGCTCCCATTAGAAAGCACTGAACCCAACTTTCTAACAAGAATAATGGGATCTGGGCATCAGGGCCACAGAGGAGAAAGAAGTGAAACTGAATTGGGAACAAGTGAAACAACTCATCAAGTTTCCAGTAACCTTTCCCAGCCCTGCATGAAGGCCGCTCCTACTCACTTTGCTGCTCTGCACCGGTCTCAGTCGATGAGGGAGCTTCACAATCCTCTTCAGCCTCTCCATGAGTTGCTGTGTAAGCAAGAACATCCGGTTGGAAGTCAGTGACCTGAGACATTATGGACAGCATCCATTTAAAGACCAATTCAGTCCAGCTAATACTGTAACTTGTCTCTTGCCAAGAAACTGTTCTCTGAATAAACTGTAAGCTCTTTGTAATGTATGTACAATAGACAGGGTGGCTTTGGAAACGCTGATAATGTGTTGTCCATAGTTACATATCACATATATGCAGTGAGTCATCTTTTTATATTTCCATTATCTATTCCTTTTGAAATATATTTATATACTCTACTTTTTTTACTTTTTGGGTTATGTATTCACTTTCCAATCCCCCAGTACTCTTTCTTACCCACTTATGTCTTGTATTCATATTTGTTAATTTGTTATTATCAAATTCTCATGAAATGCAATAATAATAAAACATAGTTCATAGTTTCTGTGGCTGTACTCACGTAGCCCATGTCCAAAAACTCAAACTTGTTAGCTGAGCTAAGGAAGGCCGAACAAGTGACGAGGTGCACCTAAACACATCACAGATTAAAGGTTAGAGTTCAGACAAGCTGCGGAATATATGAGACACCAACAGACGGAAATTGAGATGAAATGGTATTGAATTCATCCCAAAACTAACGGCACACATTATTTCCATAGCCCATTCTATGGCCCCCTCGCCGTTCCCCAATATGTGAAATACCTACGTTTTTTCACAGCCACATGCACTAACATGCACATGTGGCCAGACGGGCTATCAAAACAAAGAACAGAGAAACTGGGATTACAACACACACACAGGGAGTGTGACTTTATTCTCTTCTCAGGACGCCATTACTCCACCACATCTTTACATAGCAAATACTACGTATGTTCTTAATGTTGAGTACAGCCCCTTTGAAGCAGCAGCATTTTTGACTTGTGACTCCTTAGTAAAAACAGTGTCTAGTTTGGGCTCCTTGTCCTGTTTTAGATGTCTATGAGCAACACACACTCATAAATCGGCACGTATGATATTGTATGAAAAAACGATTTGTATATTCAATATCCTACGAAAGAGGCGATCGTCGGCTGGTCATGTGAAGACAGGTCACATGAAAGTTAAGTTTAGCGTTCTTTACAGTTAAATTTAGCCTAGAGGTGCCAGTCATTTTAGAGGCCGTTGCAGTTGAGTTTAGCTGACAAAAGGCGACCGTCATGCGGTAGCGACAGTTAAGTTTAGGCACAAAGAAGACTAGTTAAGATAAGAATTGAACTCCCAGAAAACAAACATGTGTTTCCTGGGTGAAAGTCTTGTGTTTGCCCCGGGACACAAACTCTTCTCCCCCGCTTAAAAGCCCTGTGTTTTATGACCCACCTGAGCAATCTTATACACCAACAATCAATGTGGTGCACATACGATTTAAAGTGCATTACTTTTGGTAGCTATAGTTGCAAATGGTTCATGAGAACAGCCTGCTGAGTTGTTATCAGTTTCAATCAGAGAGTGATTTCCCCTATAAACTTCTCAAATGGTTTAATTTAAATAACTGTTCAAGGCCCCAAAAGGTTAGAATATTATGGATATTTAACAAAAATGTTAAAAGAAAAAGTCCAAAAGCTGAACACAAATGTGTGTATCAGAACATAGGTTTTTTTTTCTACTTTCCAACTCCATCCCACGACTCCTTTAGATGTATCGCGTGATTTATCTCACTCTACCTGGAGGGTTGGTAGGAGGGCAGTAAGGTGTGAGAGCTGCTCCTTTAGTGCTTTCTCCTTCTCCTCGTGTTGACTGCAAACACACACACACACACACACACACACACACACACACACACACACACACACACACACACACACACACACACACACACACACACACAAATCACAAATACATACACACACAAATACATACAAACATGTAATGCTGCACCTTCACATCTGTGGCTGCCGAAATACTCAGAGGATTCAGCTCAGGAGGTGCAACCACAAACAACATAGTCCATATTTGCAGAAGCTAATCTTTCTGTCTTCTCTTTCTGTAACAAACATACACATGCACAGACGCAGGGCCCGACACGCAAAGCCTGACATAAATAGCCTTTAACACCCTTCCGGGAACCCAGCCACTGGACGGCTTCCAGGCAATGGAGAGGGAGAGAGATGGAGGACAGAAAAAATCTCATTAAGGTCCCCACAGAGTGCAACCCGATACACTCACTCACTCACTCACATGCACAAAATTGTTCTCAATCACACGTACGTTGGAGCGCACACCGAAAAAGAAAAGTGCTCAGAAATGGTTCTCATTCAGATTTTTCCGTTTGCAATTTGGAAATGGGACTTTGCAGATTCACAAAGTGTTGAGACAATGATTAAAACACACTTTATGTCTGTTTATACACTATAGTCATTAATCTCACATAAAATTTTACTGATGTGCCATAATTTGATTTTAGAGACTAATTGGTCGCAAACCTTGGATGACATTAAATCAAACATTAAATCAAACATTAAATCAGACATTAAATTATTTATTTGTGTCATTTATTTTAGTGGCTGGATACTTACTTAATGCTTAATGAATGGCTTGGGAGGCAGTCATTATCCTGTTTTTGCTAAGTCATTGTAATAATAATAATTTGTTTCACTGTACAGTCTTGTTTCTGCACACACACGCAGCTGCAAAGTAAGTAAGATTGTGGTAGGCTGCCACAAATGAAAAATAAAAAGTTATGATCCTTTTCTCAGAACAATATACTGAGTTAAAAAAGGCTCAACGCCACATTGACGGGTGCTGCAGCAGACACTAGTTGCTCATTTCTCAGTAGTTCAGATGTTAAAGGTACTCTGTTTTTATTTAAAGGGATAGTTCGGATATTTTGAAATTGGGTTGTATGAGGTACTTATCAATAGTCAGTGTATTGACTACAGTACATGGTGGTCGGCACGTCCCCAGTTTGGAGAAGCAGACAGGAGTACCAACACGGAAGCTAAGCAATGTACTGCTGTGGATGGGGGCAGCAGCTAAATGCATTTTAGCCACCTACAAAAAGAAATCAACATCAGTTTAAATGTATGCTATGTTCACAATATGTTTACAGCGTTACCTTGCCGTCAGAGAACCCTTTCCTAAAGCCGTTATATCCATCTGCCCTCTTCAAAGCCACCAGACTCCTTTGGCAAAAACTGCACTTTTACCTCATAGAACACAGGAGTAGCTGGTCTACCGCTGCCTCGATCGGATAGTAACACAAACACACAGTAACACAAACTAACTAACAGATTAAGGCAACCGTCAACCCCACGTCAAAAAATCTGAATTATCCCTTTAAAGCGGAGGAAATCTCATCCAGGTTTTCCTGCAACAGTTGCTGTTGTTGATAATATGGACTCGAGAATGTCTATAATTCACAGACTGTGTATTGTGTACCATTACTTTACAGTTGGCTGCATTTGTATTGATTGGATCCTGGCACAAGTTGCAACCATTGGCTTTAAATCTGTAATCCTACTGCGGTGGTTTTTAATTCAGTACCATGCTTTGTTGAAATGAAAATCACCCAAGAAAATGTGTTTGGTGAGGAGAGAGATTATTCCAGAGCAAACAGGGTGCTGCTATTCATCACCCAGAGTACAATGCAGCATGATACAATAGAAAAACTATCAAGTGACCCCGGTGACAGCAGGATAATAGCATTCAATTCAAAGTAAATATTGTGACACAAGCTTTGAGGCAACAAAGGAGCATTTTCATATACAAACTGTAAATCTTTATAGGTTTCCTTTTACCTCTGAGCTGCTTTTAGTAGAATCTTCTTCCTCTCAGCTAGTTTTTCCTGTCAGATGAGAACAGAGGAAACAGACCCTTTTATTCCATACACTGCTGTGAAAATGGCCTTCAGCTCTTCAATACCTAATGAATTTTCAAGATTGTGGGGAAAGAAATGGGTGTAAAATCCACATTGGGGTGTCGGTATTCTTTGAATGTTAGTTGTGCAAAGAAAATACACTCTTTTCTCACAAATAGGTTAACAGAGCCCTCCAGTGGCCGTGCAGTGTTAATGGATTCAGATGGAGCAACTTACTGCACTTCAGACTGAGGTCAAAAGAGGATTTGAATCTTATTTTTCACTTTGACTTTGACTTTGGATGGAGGATTGGATGTTTTTGGGAAAAGATGTATACAGTTGCTTTGGTCCAGTTTTCTGTAACTGACATTTTAATGTACTCTTTATAAACAAACCTGATGTAGTAAACCAAGAGGCAGTTATACAAAATGTATTTTGCTGCTCGACGAAACGATGATGTTAATTCTTGTAATGGTTAGGGGAAAAACATTTAAAGACATTAGAAGGAGTGTAGTGGTACTGCACATACATCACATTTAGATGCAAGGTTATTGGAAATCAGCATTTATTTTTAAAGAGTAACGCATGCACGCTGACTCCCAACCACACTCAAATGGACAACATTTTGATCCTTGGACATCATGGCTTAGGTTTTTTGCTTTGATATGCACAATCAGGCTACGTTTACACGTGGCCGGCTATTTTCACAAACGGACATTTCACCTAACCTGACTCCGCCAGATGGATTGCTTCGCATTTGCTCGGATCTGCGAGTGGAAAACTGGAGCTTGTGAGATCAGGACGGTCTCACGAGGTTACATTTCACCCTCTCCGTTTTCAAAAATAACATTGTGCACACCTGTCAGTTTTCAGAAAAGTGTTTGTTTACACAAATCTGTGTATATGCCGCCAAGAGCATGCCAAACCTGTAGGTGGCAGTGTAACGTGAAGCTCAAGCCCACATTAGCCAATCAGAATCCCGAAAATAGCAACAACAAGCAACAAATCACTTCCTCTTTCTCTTTTGAACAAAGATGAAACCTCCATTTTTCTCAGTTTACATGCAAACGTGCAAACAAAGTTTTCCAAAATCTCCACTCTGGCCGGAGTTTTTAGAGGCGAATTCCCCGATTGCATGTAACGAAGGGTACAAACGAAGGGAAATGTCTCAGTTTTTCAAAATAACCATGTACGTATGTATGTAAACGGGCTATCAGATGTGTGACCTTATATAGACAGGTGTGTGCTTTTCCAAATCATGTCCAATCAGTTGAATTTACCCATGTGGACTCCAATCAAAGTGTGGAAACATCTCAAAGATGATCAAGACAAATGGGAGGCACCTGAGTCAAAGTTCAAGTTTCAAAGTAAAGGGTTTGAATAGTTGTCAATGTGATATTTCAGTTTTCACTTTTTGATACATTTGAAAAAATATACTGTGTAGATTGTCACATTGTGGACAAATGATTACACACAGACATACACACACTGTATATGCATTTTAAACACTGACTGGGAAAAGATCCGAATGGGAAAAAAACATTGTCCATTTAAATAAAGCGACAGGCGGTTTCAAGGCAGCGTGCAGAAGTTCCTCTTTTCATGAGTGAGCTGATAAAATGCATCACACCAGGATCATTATTTAACCTGCAAGCTGTTGAACAGAGTACAGATTGCACTCTCTTCTTCCTCCACATTGAGACACACTTCTCCTATCAATGCTCGCAGCTGAAGGATCGCCTCTTGAGCTGACGTCTGCAGCTCCTTCACCACCTACAGATGGAGGAGGAGGTGTTCTGTCAGTGAACGGCCATGTAGGCTACTGTGCCGCCCGCCACACGTGTCATCAGAGCCTGTATCACCGCTTCCAAGCTGAAACACGCAAGCATTGAGGCTATTTTGCCTTTTAAGCTTATAACAATAGAGATTACATTTTTTAATAACTGCCTATTTCACACTTATTATGTATAATATAATATGAAAAAGGATAAAATGTATATATGTAAATATATACATAAATAACCATATCACATGGTACAAAAGTAACATATTATTGTATTTTATTGTATGTATTTGACCCAGCTTAATTCAGCAATGCTCAAAATATTGCATATTGCTGTAAAATACTCCTGATTTATATGTTTGTTTATATATTCAAATTGCATTGCAATGACCTACACACATTCCTACACCTGCACCACATCTCACACTATCATCATCATCATCACCACCGTCACCGCTGCTGGGTGCTTGAGTTATTCGCAATGCCAAATGTGTAGATGAACAGACACGATTCTCTCACCAGCACAGCCTGGTCCAACATCTCACAGCCCTGCATGTAAGCTGTTTCAATATCTATGCAGTGAGTCCGACTCTCCCTGTGGTAAACAGACAACACACCTGATTTAATGTGGAGAAGAGAACAAGAGAGAAGAGAAGAGAAGAGAAGAGAAGAGAAGAGAAGAGAAGAGAAGAGAAGAGAAGAGAAGAGAAGAGAAGAGAAGAGAAGAGAAGAGCTTCTGTCACTCATACATTTGGATTGACTTACAGCTGCATGTCTCTGAAGCACTTGCTGCAAAGCATGGACTGATTCTCTGTTGAGAACAGGATGTAGGGCTCCTCGTGGAGAGCTGTGGAGACACAGACGCCTTTTAACCTCAGCCCTCAGGACCGCCAGAGTTAAAGTGTTCTGTTTTTCCAATGAGCAGGTTTGCAAAAATGCTAGTCTATATTGACGACGTTTCATTTCTGGGATTGTTCAGGTGCTGCCGGAAATTCGTCCGGATGTCTGTTACCTTCCGCTTTCTTTGTGTTGGTGTTCTAGACCAACACCACTTAAAAAACACAAGTACAAGATTTCTGAGGACTACAGTTAACTGCTCCTCAGATCTCTGCACGGTAAATCCAGACAGCTAGCTAGACTATCTGTCCAATCTGAGTCTTCTGTTGCACGACTAAAACAACTTTTGAACGTACACATGTTCCACCAAAACAAGTTCCTTCCCAGGGGTATTTTGCAGAGGCACCGTGGCTCCGCCAGGCGATTAGCACCGCCAAATACGATTGTGATTGGTTTAAAGAAATCCCAATAAACCAGAGCACGTTTTTCTCCCATCCTGGAATGCTGTGTGGACTAGCCAGACCCTCTTCCGCAGCGCTGTGGAGGAAGGTCTGGCAATGCGAGACTAGCAAAATATAGATACAAGAGGTTTCAGAATACAAACAAAGGTTGGCTGACAAAAGTCAACTACTTAACACAGTATAAACATCATGCCTTTCATACTACTTTTTAAAAGTAAGCAGAGCCTTGTAGGTATGGTTATTCTTCTGGAGTAAATTACAGGTGGCACTCACAGCACTTCCTGTGTTTGGCTCTGGTGCGTTTGGCCAGGGATACAATCTCATGGTGGGAAAACATTCTGGCCTTGTGAGTCAACTCCCTGCAGGCGCTGCAAAGTGGCTGGCTACACGTGTTACAGTAGTACATCACCCCTGCGTCCTGTACGGAAACATAAGAAGAAGAAAAAGCAACTGAAAGACAAAGCGTAGCGATGCTTATATTGTTTAAAGCTACACGAGGCAATATTTGATGAAAATACTATAAATCTCAAAGCTACTACTGTATGTGTGCAATTGTAAATATTCTGACTTTGGCGCTTCCTGAGTGGTTGTATCAAAAAAGACATTGTAGCAGCACGGGATTTGAACCTGAGATAACAACCAATGTTCGATTGTCTCAGTTCTTTACAAACAAAAACTTGCTGTTAAAATAGTTTGAAAGATGATATAATCACAAAGAAATTCTACGTACACATAGCTTTAACATCGTCAGTTACAAAATCGAATTGCAAAGGTTCTGGTGTCAGTAACGTACACTTCACAGATTTGTGAAAAAGTCAAACACAGACTGTCCCTTACCTGTTTAAATCTTTTACATCCTCAGACATAAAACAATCCAGGACTCATGTGCTCCCTGCAGACCGGGTGTCTGTTTGTCAGGATGTTTACAGGATTTATGGGACTTGAAGTCTTTTCCCTCATCCTGTGTTATTGTGAGTTACTAACATCTCCTGGCTAAGCTTTCATGTATCATACTGTAAGTGTACATTTATTTCTAATGTCTGTCTTCACTTGTCATGTCACTGCAGCTTTGCACAGAGAAGACTGTGTTTTAAAATGCAGGCCCAACTTTTGGGTGACCTTTACCTTAATAACTATGAATATTGATGTGGCTCTGTCTGTTAATTCGTACCTTTGTGTTACTTTCCTGGTCACAGTTGGCACACTGCACTGTCTCCTCAGCGTCGGCGCTGTTGTCGACCAGGAACTTCAGCAGACGGTCCTCTGGTGGGAGGGAGCTATTCCCTTTTACTATGGATGGATAACTGTGGCCAAGACAGACATTGAGACAGCCTGAGAAAATTATGACATTTATCATCAAAATACTTATACTGGAAACAAAGTGTCTGTTTTATTCTTCACGTTGATGTATGCCAGAAATAATTCAAATGAATCGATCTGATAAAAACTAAGAATGAAAGAGAAGTAACAAGCTGGGCAGTGGTGACCTAGCTTAGGACCGGGAGGTCATCGGTTCAATCCCCAGATCCCCAGGCAGGATAAAATCTGGGTGCCACTGAGGTTGAGCAAGGCCCTTAACCCCAACCGCTCCAGTGGAGCTGCTCAGTGGCCAGTCAGACTGTGGTTGTACTGGTCAGCTTCCAGGTATGAATGTGGAACTGTGTGAATGTGACAGGTTGTCGTTGCAAATGAGAAGTTGTTCAATCAATCAACTTACATGTATAAATAAAGGTTAAACAAGAAACAAACAAAAAAACAACAGTGACTAGTTCTTGTACTTTTAAGTGGTTGTCTGTCACTGTGCAGAATATGTGCAGAGTTTGACACTCAAAGGCTGAAAGAAGAAGAAAGTTTCTTTGCGTTCACCTTAAATCTGAGTTTAAAACGTAGACGCAGGATTTTGTTGCATCACAGGTTGTTTTGCTAAGCAACTTTGAGAACAAAAGTTTGATGTGCAAAACTTGAAACCTCCAGTGCACACAGAGTTAAACTTAAAGTAGTTGAACTTTTGAAATGAACAATATTTACACATTCATAGAACACATTTTTCTCAATAGGGAGACATGATATGTGTGTTTTAAGAATAGTTAGCAAAGGTAACTGAATTTTTGTAGATTATTATTCAAATCAGAATATTTGTATGTGTCTCAAAACGTGTCTGTGCGGAGCTTTAAGTTATTGCATGAATGGATCATATTTTATCACTGTATGTCAAGAGATTCAAAATCAATTGAAAGAAGATTGCAGCACCTGCACAAACATTAAAAAAAAACATTCCAGTCTACATTCCCTCAACCAACAGTTAAAAATCAATAACAAGTATGCTGTCAGGAAAAGAATACACAAGGCAATCATATCTAAAATTTGAGAAACAAAAAAGCTTACTATCTATTCCACAATGGCCCTGAGTAATTGAGCAACACTGAGCTCTTTCCCATGCAAACTTAAAAAAGAAAAGAAAAGGAACTACTATCAATAACAATCAAAAATGTAACAATAGAAAATCCGTAGAATTGAAATATTAGATTTTCACTTAAACAATTTAAACTAAAACCACAAGCCAACTCAAGTATGACAAAATCCCTTCTACAACTGGACAAATCTAGCAGGCCTTTCAAAAATATGAAAGAAAAGGGGCCCACACACATGTGCTGCTTTTCTAAAGGCAAGGCAAGTTCTAATTCACAATTTAAATCTGTTCATAAAATTCAAACATTTAGACATTAGGACAAGGTATATAAAAGCATAGGGCAATATAAACAGATACATATAGCCTATAATATCCCTAAATAAGATGTATGAAGAGTCAAATAAAAAAAAAGAAGACAAAAATAAGCTACAATTGAATAAAGCAGACAACAGGGAAATAAACGTGACAGTGCTGGCGAGGTTGCAGTAAATAGTCCCAAAAACAGTTCTAAGGAAAATAGTAAACAGCTGTATGATTGCCCTGCCTGTGGCGGTCATGTTTCCTGTACTACTGCAGAATACCTGAGGGGGGCAGCAGTGACCTCAAAGACACCTCCACCATAGAAGAAGAGGATGCGGAAGAACCTGTAAAACAAACCTCGCGTCGTGTGCTCAATATGCGTGTGCTTGGCTGAGGTGGTTTGTCAACCAGAAAGTTCCAGAAGAAATATATGATACACCCCTGAACGAGTCGACGACAAGCGGGAGCGCCGAACAGTGAGTGTACCGAGGGGAAACGTATCCGACGTTTAAAAAAAAATGTCTGTTATTTCCGAGGACAGTGTGCGAGGTGAGGGCAGTGAGAACCTTTTCAAGGAGATAAGCGCCGACGGCGCCGACTGGCAGCCCACTGAGATCGAGAGTCTGTGCATGAACTGCTTTAAAAACGGTATGACACGTTTGCTTTTGACCAAAATCCCGTTCTTCAAAGAAGTCATCATCAGCTCTTTCAGCTGCGCTCACTGCGACTGGTCCAACACGGAGATCCAGTCAGCGGGCCGGATCCAGGACCAAGGCGTGTGTTACACACTGAAAGTCAAAACAAAGCAGGACTTGAACAGGGAGGTTGTTAAATCAGACAGTGCGACCACCAGAATCCCTGAGCTGGATTTTGAAATCCCTCCATTCACCCAGAAAGGGGCACTTTCTACCATCGAGGGCCTGTTGGACCGAGCGGTTTCAGGGTTGGAGCAGGACCAGACTGTCAGAAGAGCAGCGGACCCCGAGGTGGCTGAGAAAATAGACGAATTCATCCAGAAGCTGAGGCACTTAAAAGAGGTCGAAAGCGAATTCACTCTGGTGATTGAGGATCCGTCTGGCAACAGTTTTGTGGAAAACCCAAAGGCCCCTCAAAAGGACGATGCTCTGACTGTGTCCATGTTCAAGCGGACGATGCAGCAGGACATGCAGCTGGGGCTGAGGGCTGATGATGACTTGGAAGAGGAGGAGGAACCGGCTGCCAACGACATAGACTCCATGAGAGACGAGGTTTTGGCCTTCAACACCAACTGCCCCGAATGCAACGCGCCGGCCGCCACCAACATGAAGCTGGTCCAGATCCCCCACTTCAAGGAGGTCATCATCATGGCCACCAACTGCGACAGCTGCGGCCACCGCACCAACGAGGTGAAATCAGGCGGGGGCACGGAGGAGATGGGCACCAAGATCACCCTGCACCTCACCGACCCGTCGGACATGACCCGGGACGTGCTCAAGTCGGAGACGTGCTCCGTCGTCATCCCCGAGCTGGAGTTTGAGCTGGGGATGGCAGCCGTGGGCGGGAAGTTCACCACTCTGGAGGGGCTGCTGAAGGACATCAAAGACCTGATCATCTCCAAGAACCCCTTCATGTGCGGCGACAGTTGCACCGCCGATCGGCAGCAGAAGCTGAACGCGTTCGGGGAGAAGATAGACAAGATCATGGCCGGAGAGATGGACGTCCACATCATCCTGGACGACCCAGCGGGGAACAGCTACGTGCAGAACGTGTACGCCCCGGATCCAGATCCCGAGATCACTATCGAGAAGTACACCCGCACGTTTGAGCAGAATGAAGACCTCGGCCTGAATGACATGAAGACTGAGGGATATCAAGAGGACAAATGAACTGCCTGCACCGCCTGAAAGGACTAAATGAACTGATGATTGTTTAATGTCATGTCAAAAAAAAAACAGTGTAATTATATCGCTCCATGTTTTTGTTCCATTTTCATACATTTTAAGTTAAACGCTGGGTGAACTGGTTGTTTCCAGCAGTATATTTATCAGTGACAGGAATTCTGAGTTGTCTACACGCACCGTGAAAAGAACCATGCAAGCATATAAGTGACATGATTTGTTAAACATACGGATACTGCTGTTATTAAAGAGAAATCATTTAACTCATTGTTTATTGCATTCTTGTGACATTCCAGAAGATGGCGCCCTGTTATCTCTGATTGAAATAATGTTTTTTTTTCTCTTTGATAACCACACAGGGTGTGACAAATGCATGACATCGGCTAAATGAATTATGTAAATTCATAGTTTACCTCTAATTTACCTGCATAATTAGTCCGAGGAACGAAGCCACAGCTCCCAGCCAGATTGTATACTGTACTATGATGAACACAGACGGTGGATTTAGATTAAAGTCTGGGTGCTTTTTACATGATTTACATGACTTGTTTCTACAGGATTGTCTTAGTATAAGTATATATTAGTGCTGCAGCTCGCCATTATTTCCGTTATCAGTTCATTTATTAATCATTTTGTTGAAATAGTATTTTTTTTATTTTTTATTTAACCAGGAAGAGACTCATTGAGATAAAAAAATCTCTTTTTCAAGAGTGTCCTGGCCAAGGCAGACAGCAGTACAACCACACATACAGTACATGCAAATACAAAATACACAAAAAACACTAATAACATAAAACAACAGAAACAGCAATTCCCTCAAAGTCAACCAGAATCCCCCAGAGCCCAAAGTGGCATCTTCATATTTCTTCCTTTATACCTTCCATCAATCCCCAAACCAAAGACACTCGGTTTACCAACATTTAAAACAAAGAGAAGCAGCAAATCCTCACATTTGAGAAGTGAGAACCAGAACATATTTTTGCTTAAAAAAACAAACTATCAAAAATAGTTGTCAACAAATGTTTTTTATTAAACAAAAGCTAAACTAGTCCTGATTTCAAGCCAATTCTAGTTAACCCAAAGAGTTCAACCATGACCATTTAATCTCAGGTAGATGGCAGATGCAGTGGCCAGTTTCTGTCGCATTCACCACATTTGCACAGGCCTGTTTGATGTAACCATAATGCTGTTTGCCTCATTTGGATTCAGTTGCAGTGACGCTAATGTCCCTTGGCCCTGTCTGCTGTGCATGTTTTATCTAGTTTTCATAGCAACGGGGATCTATTGTGTTCTACTAATAGCAGAGTAGTGAATTCCTAGATTACATGGTTCTAGAGTGAGCAGCTGTTAGCAGACTGCTGCTGCTGATAGAAATAGTATCTGCCAGGCAGCGGGCCTCTGTAGCCTGAGCCCAGACAGCTGTGCCCACAGGGTTCTTTATTCCATAGAAAACCAATGATTACCTAGATTTTTTCCCCTCATCTCTCAGTACATTGTGCTGTGAATAAAAGCACTGTTGGTATTACTTCGACTCAGCAACAGTACACATTATCTACCTCAACACAGGTTAATATCAAATAGCTATAAGGCAGATAGATGAATGTGGAAGTCGCCTCAGGTTCAGCCGTATATTTAATTCGCAACAATGACCTCATAGTATAGTGTCGGCATGTGGAAAAAATCTGGGTGACTGTCAAATGTAACATATGTCGCCTAGGCAGACACACTATTTTAAGAGGACAACAGTCCTCGGTGTGACTAACATTAGTTTTTCATATTAAATATTTGTACTTTATAAGCACTGCATGGTGATGCTGTGTGTGCGGGCTATGTCTCTGATTACCTGTGTGCATGTCACATTTTGTGGACACACTGCAAACCAATTTCCCTCTGGGATAATAAAGTGAATCAATCAATCAGTTAATGAAACTGTATCTGAATGACATGACACGAGCAGGTGAGAATAATGCAGTGACAACGAAACCCATCATCACTATTTAAATGTCTGCATCCACACAAAAAAAGAGATTGAAAAATCTGGGTTAAGTTGCTTCTGACGCAGTAGAAAAGGCTCCCTTATAATCACTTTGAAATGTTGTTTCTATACATCCCTGTGTGACTTGATGGGGGAGAGTTAATACTGCAGAGCTGAAGGTGACTGGTACCCACAAGTCATTCCTTAATAGGGGATGAAAAGAATTGGTATCATGTGACTGCTTTTGATTGCCCTAAACTGCTGGCACCAGTGCCAAATACCAGTATGCTTTGTTTGCTGTGTGACTGGTCTTTAGAGGAACTTGCTGACCCCGTTGAGCACTGGGGCCAAGGACTAAATCAGAGACTGGGATGAGCCTGCAGCTGCTCCAGCCACTCAGGTCTGTCCTGCCCAGACCAGGCCAGCAATGGGTCACTGAGCAGCCCCCCTAAAGCCTCAACAGAGAGGATTGATGCTCTCTGAGACCAATGGGATTCTCCTCAAACCTCCTGCACGAACCAACCCAATCTACTAATCAACTTATGTGGAACAAATCCCTTTGAGCAACGCTGGCCAAAACTGGGGCCTGTGGGGGGAAATGTGGCTTTTCACACAAAACGTTTGACCCTCCTGGGGATTCAAGGAGCAAAATTATATTTTGCACTCATTTAAACATCTTAATCACGTTTGAACAGTTTGAGATTGCCTGCTAATTACTCAGCATCTCCATATTTGTTTTCCAAATTTTCCTTATGAGTTAGAATAGACTAAATGTTTCAGAGCAGAGCACCAGTTTATAATGCAATCTGTGTGGAGACAAAGAACATATGTTTAGGTTTCCCATTGCTTTCAAGATCGATAATCTATTCCCAGCCTGAATTGGTCCCGATAGTGCTATCTCTTACCCACAGAGGGGGCAGCTGAGTCGGCTGTCATTGGTACGGCCTCGCAGGCACCGGGCACAGAAGATATGGTAGCAGTCCAATAAACATGGGGATTGGTACTGCTCATGGCACATGTGACACACCAGGGGGTGGACATTAGTACAATCCACATTACACAGGTTATCCAAGTTGGTAAAGATTTCTCCTGCCATCTGCAAACAGAGTGAGTAATGACAAATTAAGTAGCACTTGATTGACAAGTTTTAAAAAGCCACATCATGACATCACTAAACAAAAAAAGCTTTAGCATGTGTTATAGTCCAAATATTCCAGTTATTATAAGACAGGCTAATCCGATTGTGATATGCAACACTGTGATCAAGACAGTCATAATAATAATAGTACTTTTCTTTGTCTCTTACCTTGTCAGATGTGTAATGAGTGCCGGGGCTTCAGTGACAACACACAATCCAAAGACGGCAAATAAATAACCAGTATAATCAATATATCCAGCCAACAAATCCTACTGTAAATGCAGTAGGCTAGTCTACAGAAAGCACAGAGAGCCACTGTCTCACCTTACAGTGGTGCTATCAGCTACTCCCAGCAGGAATGACAGCAGTGCAGAAACTCTTCGATAGTAGGCCGATAGGGTCCCTCCGCCAGGCAGCTGGCAGCACACACCTCATGCCAGCCCCCAAGTGTGTTGCCAAAGTGCAAAAGGGACATTTAATATTGCTGTGCCATAGAAATTAAAAAGACAGTTGTCCTATTTCTAATGTCACAGTGCTGTTATGTCTTGGACACCAAGGCAGGGTACTGGAGGGAGAGGGGTGGAAATTACAGCATTGCAAATAATTGAATCTGCTGCAACACTGAAAGAGGAATACTTTCAACTGGTCACATAAAGCATTATTTGTATTACCTTAAGCACTTTGTAAACTGTTTTAGAAAAGTGCTGCATGAATAAAGCTTGGTTAGGTTGCATAAAAGCAAATACCATTATTATAAAAAAAATAATTAGAGGGGTTATACAATTGTAATTTAAGAGCAAAAATGTGCATTTCATGAAATAACGGGTAACACGTTTTTTTTTTCAAGTCCATCATTGTATAATAATTTCCTTGGATACTAAAAAAACCTTTATAATTTGGTGTTACTTATAGGGAAAATAACTACTAAACCCATTTAATAAAATATCCATTCATTATGGGAAACTTTATTCTCCATATGTTGAATTGTATGCTTACTTGCAGACAAATTAAAAAGAAATTGTCAAATGAAGAATTTAAGTGGAAGTGTCTCTGTTTTCCTTATAACTAGCTCTAAATTTAAATAATCTGTAACAAGAAACATTTTTGAAATTATTTGTAAATGAGGGATGTAAAATAAAGCATAAAGATTACAAATAATCTTGACTCAAGCTCGAGCTTTCAACCACATCTCACGGCCTTCATCAAGATATATAGTAATTATATATATATATATATATATATATATATATATATATATATATATATATATATATATATATATATATATATATATATATATAATTACTATTTACTTGAAAGCTGATTCTGTATCAGATAAAGCTAGTGCACGGAGTACAACTGGAATTCACTTTTCTTAATCAATTCCAGATAAATCGATGCGATCGATTCGGCGGCCGGGTATTATAGGTCCTGCGCAGCCTTTTCTCCTTCCTTTTTGCTGAATGTGTCAGCCATGGCCCCGATTGTGAGTAGTAAAATGATCAAATAAACTGCATACTGACGATGTATTTTAACTTGTTTTTTGCACTCGCAGAAGTGTATGTAACCGGTGCAACGTTACAGCAATAACGTTACAGGAGCCACGGATGTTTAAGCCTCTTTTTTTCTAGCTTTGTTTACTGTGTAACGTTAGCCTAAAGCCACGTTGGGCTAACGCTAACGATAGCTAGCAGTGGAACCTCGCTAGTAACGTGTATGGCTTATACAAAATTCGGAGATCTCTATTTTAAAGTTGTGTCGCGTCCAGCCTTGGAAACACGATGGCGAATCACTTATGCTATTTTTTGCGTCCTTTAGCTCCCTTTAGTTTTAGAGTTACATATGCTATGATGGTTGTTTGTGCTTGTTTGAGTAACATTCTCCATTTCTGTGCTAGAAAAAGCAGGTGGTCAGGAAGCAGGGTGGGAAGAGGAAGAAGCAGATCCTAAAGTTCACCCTGGACTGCACTCACCCCGTGGAGGATGGCATCATGGATGCTGCCAACTTTGTAAGTAGACCACTTTAGACACAAGAGACATGTTATCTGCTAAAGCAGCAGCTGTCAGTCACAGAGTATCAACCACTGCGGTCATACCAGGGGGATCACTCCCAAGTCATTGGTTTTGGTGGTTACAGTCAGATTGTAATAAAGAAAGTACACCATTATCCACAGTTTTAATGGAAACTAAAAATAATGTCAACCATAATGTGTCACCTGTCAGTACTTGAAAGAGTCTCTTTTGTAACTGTACATCAAACCGTTTGTTACAGAAATGTCGAATTATTTCTGTTACTTTCGGGGTTATGTGTACTAACCCTTGCTGGATGTGACTCTCGGTATACATGCAGTTTAGTGTCCCACATTCCCTGTAATGTAACCCCATTTGTACAGGTCATATCCCCTGACCAATCGGCTATCCTAACCTTAACCACTCGAGGTCAAATGCCTATAACCCCAACCAATCGAGCTGCTTCTTAGGGCGGGTCTTGGCCATAGTGGAATTTGGGACACTGAACTGCACGTAAACCGTGACTTTGTGTGTCCAATGCCCTTAACAGGAGCAGTTCCTGCAGGAGCGCATCAAGGTGAACGGCAAAGCTGGAAGCCTTGGCGGAGGTGTGGTGTCCATTGAAAGGAGCAAGAGTAAAATTGCCGTGAACTCTGAAGTTCCCTTCTCAAAGAGGTACGAAACACAGTTCAGCTCTTATCAGTTGTAATATCCAGTGACTGAATTTTTGTGCGTTTGCATGTCACAGACATGTTTTAATGTATGTGGGATTCTGCTCAGCGCGCTCGCTCTAAGATGCTATGTGACAGAAACGGACAATAATCTAATTTTAAAGGGATGTTTGTACACGTCTCCTAAAGCAGCTAAGTAATTAGAATCCCCACCGTTTGCCATTATCTTTATGTTAAGGAGACTGGAAAAATGTAGTGAATTTCATTTAATATTACTGATGTTTCAACAACAAATAATTACACAAATAAAATGAAGAAATAAAACTGAGTAGACGCCAAACAAATATAGCTTCATTCATTATCGTCTCTACTTATCATATGCTAGTGATACTCCACCTGAAATGTGTCCTCTGTAGGGCTGGATATAGTTCAGAATACCTTAACCTCGATACCCGTCGCTGAACATTATGGTACAGATCTTCAGTTTTATTTTTCAGGTCCTTGGCATTGTTACTCAAAGCAGTTTCATAATCAGAATCGATCGCCGCCCCAATGCATGCCGGTTAGATTTGTGTCCGACTTGATCCCGACTTGCTCTGACGTCACGCACACGTGGGCAACGATAACCTCACGAGAGCAAGGCGGCCGCAGGTTTGAGACGCAGGCAGCGCAGTTGCTTTTCACCGCCTGCAAGACCCAGGCGGACCCAGGGGCATGCTGGGAAACGCCTGCCTCTCAGCTGATCTAACAGCTGATTGGTTCAGAGTCGACTCAACGTGACGTTTTGTGTAAACTTTTTTTATTGATATTGAATGGGAGGGATTTAAACTATTATTTGTCTGTTTTAAAGGCTTATTCTGTACAGAACACATGTGGCTGATGGTGATGTTTAGAAATCAGAGAGACTAAATCTGTTGAGATTTACAGATCATCTACAGTGTGTTTTGACAGCTACTCTGTCATAATAAAAACAACTGGAGACTTGTGTACAAGCTGATATATGGGTCTGATAACATTTTATTAAATCGTTATTGGACCTAATGTGAGTGTTTCTGTGACTTCCTGTTCAGCCTGAAGGCCGCTAGAAACGGCTGTAAACTGTCCGACTTGACAGCAGCTTTTTGTCACCGCCCCCGGCTGCTGCCGCCTGCTCTCGTCTACTTTACAGGCGAGGCGCAGCTCATCTCGAGTGGGCCTAATCTTTTCTGCTTTTGATTTAGATATTTGTCTATAGCCATGAGCTAAGTCGCCGCACCTGTTACAGTAACGGTAACTTAAGTAAACAACTATGTTCAAATTGGCTAAATGTGTATGTTTTTCTAAAGGTTACCTGCTGAAATTGCACTCATCATAGCGCCGTCCTAAGTAATCTGGGATGGTGGAGGTTTTGAAGGAGGCTCTGTACCGTTAGGCTGCAGTCCGTTCTTCTTCTGTCAGTCGAACACTGAGCAACTTTCTGCTCTTCAGTTTATTCCATGCACGTGTTTTATCAAATTTGTCTTGGCAACAATGTCCTTTGTGCATATATTGCATCTTGTCATTTTTTTTATGTATATGTAGCTACATACTTCGGAGACATTATGCCTGGCCCTAACAAAAACAAACTACTATGAAACTAAATATATAAAAAATAAACCTTTCAGAAAAACTGAAACTATAAAACTAGCAAACACAATCTGAAAACAAACTAAAACTAAGATAAAATCCAAGTCAAAACTAAATTCAAACTATTTGTGTGTGTGTTTTAAGAACAGAGCCCAACATGTATGTATGACTTAATATTGTCAACTGAATGTACTTCAGTATCGACTTTTATCACAAATGTGGTAGAACTTGATTTGAAATGAGCTTAATCTCCTTAACAGGTTTGTCCATAAACACAGGAAACAACTGTTCTGAACAATGTTGTTTGAGTTTCAGCATTGATAGTCTATATCAACGACGTTTCATTTACATGGTTTCTCCGGTTCCACCGGATGTCGCTCATTTTCGGCCGGGTGTCCCTCACGTTAACATTCTAAACTCCGGTTGATACGGCAAACATCCTCTGAGCTAGAACCGACAATCCAATTGTATTTATCTTTTTTTATTTTTGAGCAACATTCTCATCACACACTCCACAGCCATTTCAATTCCAGAGCTCGCCTCCCTACGTGCACGTGCGTGTTCCACCAAAACAAGTTCCTTCCCTATTTTGCAGAGGCACCATACCTGCGTCCAAGACGATTGTGATTGGTTTAAAGAAATGCTAATAAACCAGAGCGCGTTTTTTTTCTCCCATCCCGGAATGCTGTGTGGACTAGGCCAGACCCTCCTCCGCAGCGCTGTGGAGGAAGGTCTGGCAATGCGAGACTACAGCGTTGATGGAATAAATTGTAGTTCTGACTGAAGCTTTGAAGGTGTTTTAAACACCATTAGGGTCCATTTGAGGTAAGGACTGTAATGTACGCACATCACAGTCCTGACTCACGCGTTTGTGGACTTGATGTGGTCAAACCCAGGGTGAAGACATACCACAGTATGTGAAAATCAAATCTCACGATATTTTTGACCAAATACATCGATGGCGATATTGAAGGGTTGACTATTGGTGCTATCGCAAAATATTTACACAATGAGAGTTTTGATAAATAACCACCAATAATGTGGATACCGGGACTTCCGGTTATGTCGAGGTGCTAAAAGGTCGCAACTTTTTGGCTCTGCTGTTAGCATGTAATTAATCCTACAATACCAACCAGAAGTATATGTAAAGATAAGCAACAAGTACATAAAAGTACAGGGAATCAAAATGTCACGTAAAGGTGGCAAAAAAGACAAGAAAAAACCGCGGAACGAAGACGAACACTCGGAGGGTGAAGAAATTAGCGACGCCATGGCAGCCATGGAAGACGGCCTTGACGAAGAAGATGAAGTAGCAACTTCGGGCGAAAATAACCGGGATATCATGAAAGCCATAATGTCTCTGAAAAGTGGCCTTTATAAGAAGATAGATGGTGTGCAAACAACAATTACGGAGGTAAGAAAGGAGATACAGG